>CM021766.1:149229659-149290574 GCA_011076525.1 Nettapus auritus
ACCTCTTTTTTAATAGGTAACAGGGGGTGCACCCAACAGGGACCACCCATGGGTGCCACCGACCACGTCACCCCATGGGTGCCCAGGTGGGCTTGCACCCTCCTGGCTTCTGGGGGGGGGCACAGCGGTGATAAAACCTCCCAAAAAACCTTTTTTGGGGAATTTTTAAGCGTCTCTCCCGTTAAGTCCGTCCCCTGGGAGCCAGCTTTATGAACCAGCAGCGATTTCAACCCGAAACCAGAGCCTCTGTCCGAGGAGGTGGTTTCCCAAACTTATTCTTCGGCAGGGAGCCGCTGCCTTTCTGCAACCCTTAAAAAAAATAAAATTAAAAAAAAAAAGGTTAAAATAAGAAAAAAACAAAGCTGAGAGGTGGCTTTTCATCAGCAGGGATTGAAACTGCACCCGGTGCTGAGCAGGGACCGAGCTGACCCCGAGCTGTGCCAGGCTGCAACACTAAACCAAGCTGCGCTTACGCTGCTGGCAGGTGCCGCTTGCAGGGCTCCGTTTTCCCACTTTCTTACCCAAATTTTCCTTCTGTGAGTCCTCGGTTTATTCTTTTTCCATCTGTCAGATGATAGAACGGGAGAGGATGAGACAGGAAAGCATCGTGAAGCTTTACCGAGGTGGGAAAAACTAGCAGAGGACGCACGTTATCTGCGATTAAACTTTTAATTAAAACCACTGACTTGTTTGGGTTTCCTGTTACTTCTCTCAATTTCTATTTAAAAGAAACCCTCAACGCGGCCTTTTTTCCAGCTGTTTTTTTCCACTCCGGCCGTGTGGGAGGCCGTGGACGTGGCCCCACGTGTTTATCCTCGCTTTGGGGGATCAGAGGCGCCGCGGCGGTGCCCGTGTTTGCTGGGGTTGGCGTTGTGGGGCCGGAGGTTTCACACATCTGTTTCCTCCTGGCTCCGTGCCCCGGCTCCCGGGACACACAGGCAGTGGCTTCACCTTCCCAAAAACACAAGCTTTGGATCGGGTTTGTGGGTATTAAGCCATTTATTGCCCTATTTCCCCAGGTTTTTTTTTTCCCCTTGCTGAGTGCCTTCGCCGGCGGTCGAGGCACTTGGGGAAAGTTTTAAAACCTTAATCCTCGGCTCGTTTGTTTTGTTTTTTTTTTAAAAGCCCGTGTGATGTAACCATATTCTCAAGGAAGGTTTTAGGGGTTTTAGTCTCCCACAGAAAAACAGCTTTTGGCCGGAGTGCTTCATGAGATTAATTCCACGATAAGGGCTTTTTGGTATAAATAGAAGGGAGCAAGAGCTTGGGGAGTGACCTACCTGTCAGGCCAAGATATCAGTCTCATTTTGGAGCCTGGCTTGGCTTTGGCTCTGAAATGCTTTTTATTTCTTTTATTCGGACCCTACCCTTTTAATTCTGACCCTACAGTTCTTGGTGCGTGCAGGAGCAGTGCTTGGGGTGGCTTTTGAGTAGAAGATGAGGTGAAGGTGGGTCACGGAGAGCCGGGCTCCTGGCTTTTACACCCTGAGCCTTATCCTCAAGGAGATGTTGGTGGAAGGAGGGAATAAAACAGCACCGGAGAGATCGAGGGATTGAAATCACTGCGGATCAACCAAGTGAAATCACCATGGATCATCCAACACGAGTCAAACCGCGTCCTGCTGCTCCCCTTGGGAGATGGATGAGCGGTAACACTCCTGCTGCCTTCTCACTTCCTCCCTTAAATGTATAATCTGTTCCCTGGGAGGGAGAATTTGTAAAATCAAGAAACTTAAGGCTTTAAGGAACCTATGCAGCGGCCTGGGATAATGAAAACGCTGCAGGCAGCCGAGACCTCAGGGCATGTAGTGGAGCAAGTTGTGCATCACAGATTGCTTTGCGAACTGCAGCTGGGCTGGGCTGTCTATATTCCTGATATTCAACACCTCCTGCCTTGGTTTAAGCAGTGGAAGGGTCTAATCCTGCTGTTGTTCCAGGATCCTCAGTTATATGCCTGCCAACAGCATCGCCGTCCAGTGAAGGGGTGGATCTGAGCCTGTGTTAGCTGCCTCTGAGCACAGTGACTGCAGCAGGGACGTGCTGCTCGTTTTTAAGCTGGTTTTAAAACATTTTTAGCTTTCTCCTGCTGTCCTCTGGTCCATGGAGAGCCTCTTGTGATCCAGCCAAGCTCTCCTGGGACCTGTTGCTGCGATACCCGCTGGGGCTGTACCTAAACTCACGGCCACAGACCCGTTCCCACTTCTCTTTTTGATAGATCCACGCCTGGCTTGTGTCACCGCGCTCTGAGCTCCTCTGGATGGGGATTCAACAGGATCTGCCTTTCCTTTTTTCTTGCTTCTAACGGTACCAGCACCTCCCAGGGCTGTGTTTCACTTTCTGACAGTGCTTTGCTGTCCTTTGATGGCTTCGTGTGCTCTTTTTGCTCCTCCCCAGTCACTTCCAGCTAAGGAGCTCCTGTTCTTCTAACCGAAATGAAAAGAGAAATTAGTCCTGTAGCACACGCCTTTGTTCTTTGGACTCGCTGGCCTCCACCTCTTCCCGCAAGTGCTTGGCATCGCCTGTTACTGTCAGCAACAAAGCTGGGAGGCAATAGCCCTGGTTTTGCACCCAGGTCACGAAACAAAGCTCTAGGTGTGCCCCGGCATCCGAGGAGACACATCCGGGCTTCATCTCCCTGCGTTTATTGGAGCCAAAGTGCACCCGACGATCACCTCCAAACAAACTTTCCCTAAGGACTCGCTGCGAGGAGGCAGCCTAACCGCGTAATTACCCTATTTAACACCCCATATGGGTGCTCTTGAGCTGGAAGAAGGAGCTGCTGGCACCTTTACACCACCCCTACATGTTCCCAAAAACCTCGACGTCCATCTGGGGGAAGTTTTTGTCTTTGCCTCCGCGTTAGGAGGCATGGGTTGAGTGCTCTTTGCCGTGCCGAGGGTTGATTTGGCCAATGACTTCGAGGAGTAAAATGCCCTTGCTTCTTATTCTTGCAATAATTCTGCCCGTAATCCTGCTTTGTCAGGGGCAGTGATCTTTGGAGCGGGACGCAGCTTGGGTAATTCGACGGCACGCACCTCGCTTGCTTTCAGGGCTTTCGCAACGAGCGTTCCCGGGCTGCTCCGTGATTTATGGCCCCTCGTTGGAAGAGTTCAGTGCTGGCTTTCCCTGATTTAAAGCTTTGACAAAGAAAGGCTGAGAAATCTTACGTTTAGCCTGGTCCTTTGTGAGGCACCCAACTTTGCTCCGGCATCGACGTCCCTTTGCGCACCCAAGATGTTAACTGAAACACCCCGTCGTTCTTGCGACCTTCAAAGGGTTGACACAAGAGCTTGTGTGAAGAATTAAGTGAGGAAAATCCTTTTCATGACTTATCAGTGGGTTTTGGGTTTCTCTTTGTGTCCCCTCTTACGTAAGGCGTTCTTAAATCCATCCCGACTTATTTAGGGACTCGGTTTTAAGCTTTCGGATGCAGCTTGAAGAGGGCAGCCACAGCTCTGGGTTCCTTTGAATGCCGCCTGTGCCTCCTCGTGCCAAATTCACAAAGGGTGAGGAGGAAAGCAAGGCACGGGGAGACCAGATGAAGTCCCTAAAGGCAGCGAGTCTCGGGATCCTGACATGACATCCGCACGAGGCTTTGGGGTTACGTCAGGGGCCCCGGTACCTGCCTTTCCTGTACCTTTCCGCAGTTGGAGAGGAGCCTGGATGGGAAGCGATAACCATCTCGCTAAATCCGATCGAGGAGACGGCGTTCGGGTGGGAAAAAAACCCTCGTGGCTGTACAAACCGTTCCGTGTCTCGCTCGGGGAGAAGTCAGGGCAAATCCCGACGTCCCGGTTGCCGTCGGAGCTTGCTCGCTCCCTGGCCACTTGCGAGAGTTCCTGGAGAGCTCCTTTGTTCCCGGGTGCAAAGCCCAAAATGATCGATGATTATCAAGGCTTGCTGCTTGAGAAAGGTCTCGTTCATCAGCTTCGGTGTCCCAAGCTTTGACACGGCGGTGACTCGAATTTTGTCCCGTGTTATTGTCTTAAGCTTGACCTGGGAGAAGTGGGGAGCTGCCAAGCCAATTAGTTACCCCCCCCTTAATTAAAATTTACAATTTCTGAATGTCCTGTAGGGCCTTCCTAGCATCTCCTTACACCACGCTGCATCTCATTTGTTGTTTTTCCCTAATTTCTCCTCGTTTTGCCTCCAGACGAGGCATTTGTGGCCCTCCTGTGAGGTTTTTGGATGCTCCTAGTGCTTCTTCTTCGAAAAAAACCTGAACAAATAACACCAAAACTCATGAATTATCTCGGACTTTGTCTTCACAACCAGTTATTTCCCAGCAGAGAGTTTGAGAGCCTCCGGGTGCTCAGATTTAAGTAGTTTTTTGCCTTATTTTTGCAGGATGGGTGCTGAGAACTTCCCCCAGGGAGAACCCAGAGGTGGTGCTTCCAGGGCAACCTCTCGTGTTCGCTCCTGAGCATGTCAGACCTGGGATTTGTGCAGCTGTTTTCCTTTAACATCCCCCGTAATTGCTTTTGCAGAATAATCACGGCGGCGTGCTTTCGGCCCGGCCCTTGAACTTGCACAAATTTGTGGATTACTGTAAAAAAACTAAGCCCGCAGATTTACGGACCAGATGGAGCGGCTCTGGTTCCTCGGTCTCCGATGTATCAATTAGGAGCTCAAATCTTTCACGTAAATGAAAGAGGCGGTGTTAATCCCAGGCCCTTTTCAAGCTGGGCACCTGTTATGGATGTCAAATATGAGAAATGAGTGCCCAGAAAGCTGAAATCTGTGAAAATGTAAAGTTTTTTCATTCCCTGCTTGCTGGTCAAAGCTGCTCTTGTCCTGTTTCCACCTCTTTCCTGCCTTTTTGGCATCCCCAAAAAATAATTCAAATAAATCATCCCAGAAAAATGATTTGAATAAATACTTTGGGAATGGGTTAGTGTTACCCAGGGAAGACTTTATAGCGTTTATTGGAGGTGTGTGAGCAAGCATCATCCTGGCTTGTTGGATTAAAAACTGCTGCAACCCATCCTGGAGGATGGGGTGAGACCTGGGGAAGCTCCCCGAGAGTTTGGTCATATCGGGAAAAAAATGATCTGAGAGTTTGGGGCAAGATGGGAACGGGTAGTTTTAGGGCTCTGGTGGTGGCAAAATCCCATCCTGATGTAGGGACGAGGGGGCCACCAGCAGTGGTGGTGCAGGGAAAACATGGGAGAAGAATAAGAGGACAACAAAGGGAGGTTTTCTAAATTAAGGGGGTGAAGTAATGGCTCTGACTAATTTCTTTGAGTGCTGAAGTGGGTCTTAATTGGTCTTGGAGGAATCTGCCTGCTGCTAGAGGTAGGCCCTGAAGCAGGATGGAGGAAGCTGCTGCATCCCCATGCTTTACACTGGCTCTGGAGTCTCCATCCTCTTAAACTGCCCAGCCTCGTGCCCTTTTTCTATTACGTACATATAATTTTCACCCAGGCATCTCTTAATTTCATCCGTCTGAGCCATTCTTCTTGCATAATAAGCCATCTCCGGGCAGATTTTTGTGGTGCTGGGTATGGGGATGCTCCTCGTAGCATCCCCCCTGGCTGGGGCTTCCCGTGGTGCCCTCCTGCCCCCGTGGGGCTCAGGGATGCTGCCGTCTGTTAGCTCCTGAACCCTGAGATTAAATGTCTGAGGAAAGCCCGAGGAAGGAGGCGGGGATGGGATTAATTCACTGCTTTGTGCAGCTCGTGTCTCCGGCCTGTGAACTTTTGACTTGCTTCCACTCCGTCCCCTGCAGCCAGCGGGAGAGGGGAGCTCTGGCAGACATCTGTTTGTGAGCTCGAGGGGTTATTTCAGCTTGTCTGTCCCTCCGGGACATCTGGTTTCACTCCTGGGTTGTGTCCACACGGCCAGACCCTGGCGAGGAGCTGCTTCATCCCTTTATCCCTTCGCTGCTGTACTTGAAGCCTTTGTTGAATAACTTAGGGGAAAAAATATGCTGTAAGCAACAGGTTTTATTAGATAATAAAATACATTTCAAGTGGCTTTGCTGCCTGTCCCCAGGTGTAGCGATGATGCATGTTATCCCACGTAAATCTCATTTTTTTTATTGAAGAGCATCAGCCCTGGACGAACCCAAATCCTCTGCATGCGACAGGGCTGGTGGGACGATGCGGGACCGTACCGGGAGGCATCTGGAGATGGAAGTGGCATGGAGACACCTGCCACGGTGCCGTGGTGAGATCCTGTCCCTCTCTCTCAGCAGGGCTGCGACCCCTTCGCCCAGACCCAGCGCAGCAAACTGCAGCACCGCCGGGCTCGGATCAACCAGCAGATCAACAAGGAGATGCGGATGCGCGCCGGGGCAGAAAACCTCTTCAGGTGAGTCCCCAGAGCATCCCTACGACCCTGGCGTTTGGCTGGAGGTGACAATTAGATGTCACCATGCAGGAGAGGGCTTACAGCTGCATTATCTGCGTCTGTCTCACTGCCGTGACCCATCGCATGTCCAGGAAGCACCTGCAGGCTGCTTGCTCCGAGGGATGTTTCTGGATTATCAGCTGTTTGTTTTTTCCCCCCTGTGAGGCAAGTCCGAGGTTTTTTGGACGAGGCTTTTTTTCTTTAAACCTGTCTGAAAGAGTGGATCGGTCCCTGAACGGCTGCTTTGTGCCCTGGGGAGGCTTGTTGTGGCCATACCCTGCTTGGGGTTTGCTCGGTCTTCCCTTGGCTTTGCAGCTCTCATCCTGGAAATGCCTGTCCTCTGCTCAGCATGGTGCTGATGCTTAATGAAAAGCGGTGATTTAAAGCCCTGGAAGCCTGTTACAAGGCAGGGTGCAAGAAAAGGGACAGATGTTGGACTAGGATTGAGCTCGGAGCGGAGGCATCCCGCGTGATACCCCCAGTAAGTGTGTCAAATCCAGCTTTATTTAAAAAACAAAACAAACAAAAAAAAAACAACACAAAACTGTTTCTGTAATTCCTCCTGAGCAAAATCTGCCTGAAAACTCAGACACCTCATTGCATATTGGTACAGCCCAGCAGCTCTCCCTCCTGCCGGGAGGATGCTTTTATGGCATGGTGCAAAAACCGATCCACGTGCCGGGCTTTTAGGTTGCAGCTGGTCCAGCACAAGCGCATCACTGCCGCCCTCAAAGAGCGGTCGTGATGAAACCACGATACACTGCCCCCATTTTTATTTGGTGTATATAACTCAGACAAGAGATCTGCAAAATTATATGTATTTTTTTAACCTGCCCATGACCTTTTTTTTATAGCTTTTGTGCATGTGTGTATCAAGTTCCTGTAGTGTGAGGTGGGCAGACTTCTTAATACAAGAAAACAGCATTTTTTCCCCATTTATTTCGCAAGTTTGGTGTTGATTTCTCTCCCCACCCCCAACAATAAAATAAAACTTGGCTTTTTGAATAATTTAATGTCAGCCTGTGCTTGTTGTACCTGAAAAAAAAACTTATTGGTGCAAGCAATGGGGTTTTATAGGCGGATTAGGACAGCAGGGATACCCTGGAGGATGGTGAGGTTCAAGCCCCGTTATCCCTCTGCTTTAGCCAGGCTGGCTGTTAGGCACCATAATTCATCTAATTAAAAAGGCCTTGACGTCCCCGTGTGTGCCACTCCATGCAACTCCCCTTTGTTATAATAATAATAAAAAAGCCCTGGAAATGTGCTGCCTCAGCAGGAACGCGCCCGGCCGTGGTTTTGGTGTCAAGAGCGTGCATCAAAGCTGCTCTGCTTCCTCCCTCGCCGGGAAACGAGCAAAAATGTGATGCAAAACCCATCTTAATTACTTGTCCAGGGAGGGGAGGGATCGGTTTCTTCCAGGGCAGAGGCAGAATGCACTGATGGGGCCCTTTTTTTTTGGCTGGATCAGCAATTTGAGTGTCCTGTGGTGGTAATGAGGTTTCCTCCTTTGGGTCTATTTTGCAACTGAGCAAAACGTGTGGATTTGGGGGTGCTCTGGCTTTTCGAAGTCTGGGGATCTTGGTGGAATCTGGGGGAAAAAATCAAGTTTGTGCCTGAAATTAAAAGCCAGGAGAGGAAGATTAAAAGTTTTTCAAGGTTATTACTCAAAAACTGTTGAGTTGCACTGAGAAATTTCCTTTATATCTACCAGGTCAGTGATGCGCCGAGCCCGGAGCAGCGTTTGCAGCTTTGCCTCTGCGCTTCCAAATTAAATAAAAAATTAAAAAAAAAACACCTTCAACGCTTTAAAGAAAGTAATTTCCTCAGCTGTTCTGCTCAGCCTGTCGGTCCCCTTTTCCTGAGAGGCTGCCACGAAAAACGCACGTGGTGTTTGCTCAGCAGCACAAGGGGTTTGTTTGCTGGGTAACCGCGTGGGCAGAGGCAGGGGAAACCCTTCCCTTTTCTTGTCCAAATACCTGGGCACGGCAAAGCAATCAGGGAGATAAAGGTGTCGCCAGCAAAGCCATTTTTTCCATGTAACTCAGAAATCTTGGCTCAGCGTTAGCCGAGCAAACAGGTGATGACTGCACGGAGGTTGAGCGAGATTTGGGCTCCGCGTGCTCGCAGGGAGATCAGCGCCTGCTCCAGGGAGAACCAAAGCCTCTGTCAGCACAGGTTTGCTCCTGGCAAAGAATTGCTTGTTCCCAAATTTAAAAATTGCTTGTTCCCAAAGTTACCTCTCCGAGAGGTGCCGTGCTCTGCGTCGCTCCAAACAGCACCAGCGGAGCGCTAACAGAAGCGCCCCAAAGAACCACCGGGCTTTAAGCTGCTCGCTCTGAACCTGAACCAAGCAAAAATGCCCTGGAGAAGCTCGTGTGTGTGTGTGTGTGTGTGTGTGTGTAAAATCAGGCTTTGCAGGCTGGGAAGTCATTTTTTTGGGGGGGAGAGCAGGAGAAAAGCAGCATTGAGAAAGCCGTCGTGTGCGTGCAAACGTCACCTCGGTGTCACCGGGCTGCGAGTCAGCAAAGATCAGCTGTTGTAACCGAAGGGGGGAAAATAAATCCGGTGCCAACCGAGAGCAAAGAATAGGGAAGCGTTCAACTATTTAGAAGAAAATTGTAGTGGCAGCAGCACTGCATCTCGGTCCTGGAGGTGGTGGGGTGGGTGGAGGACTGAAATGACGGTGCAGAGATGATATAAAGGGGAAGAGGGGGGTTGTTGTGGTGATGCTGTATGGGGGGATTGCAGACATGCTAAAGGATCTTTAAAGAAAAGTGGCTGCGGAGATCTTTGTACCTGCTGTGCCTCTTTGTTTAAAATAATAATAAAAAAAATCCATCGGTTTTGGGGAATCCCAGCAAAGGAGGTACAGGAGACCCTAAAGTGCTATCACCCTTTAGAAAAGCAGCAGAGCTCCTTATGGCCAGGTCAGGGCGAGGCCCCTGAAGGACGATAAGAAATAAAATCAAAAGCAACGTGCTCTGGAAAAGCTGGGGAGGGAAAAAAAAAAAAAGCATTGCCCCAGCCTGGGTGTTTTTCCTGGGTCCCTCGGGGGCTTGGCGTGATTTAGGGCCAGCAGCCAGAGCCCCTTTTGTCCAACGACTGCACGTTGCTGGCTGCGTGGCTGCTGGGTTATCTCTCCCTGCTTTCCTTGGGAGCTGATAAGGAAGGCATAATCAGCCTGGGAGTTCGGCTTGCTGGGAGCAGGCAGCTCGCCGCAGCTGAAATCAATCCTCGGTGTTTACACCTCCTGCCCTGCGCGAGGAGGGAGGGAAGGTCCCACGCTGCTAATGGGCGAGCACAGCAAGCCCGGCTCTTGCAGCACGGTTACGTGCACCCCAAATGAAGTTTTTCCTCCGGTCTAACCGTAAAAAAGTGGATTTTATTTGTTGGGGGAGGGCAATGTTGAGCGCTCGTAACCAAGTCTGAAGCTGCGCTGGAGGTGGGAGCGTGGATGGGAATGGCTGGGTGAAATGAGAGCGGGCACCCCCCAAGAAAAAACACCCGAAGAACCCAATTTTTTCATCTGAGGTGGATGGAACTAGCTGGTCCTGAAGGCACAGCCCTCTAGGATGGTTTGGGTGGATGCACGTGGCAGGGAAGAGGCAACGGTGTCGTCCCTCTGGGTGACTTTATCCCTGCTTATTGACACAGCCAGGCTTTTACGGGGAGGTTTGATCCATGCTGTGTTGTCCTGCAGAGCCACCAGTAACCACAAGGTCAAGGAGACAGTTGCCTTGGAGCTGAGCTACGTCAACTCCAACCTGCAGCTGCTGAAGGAGGAGCTGGAGGAGCTCAACAGCTGCATGGATGTCTACCAGAACGACAGGTAGGCGCTTCGTGCACTGGTGGCTGGGGAGCAGGAGAGGGCTGGGGCATGGGACAGATGGTCCAGAAACATCTTTTCAACATAGAAACATCCATATTTCATCTACAAAGCTTCCAGAAGACCAAACTCAAGAGCTTTTCCCAAAAGATCCTTAAAGGAGGTACATTTGTGTGCTTCTCCCCGTGCCTGGTCCTCCTTGGGGAGCGTTGCTCTGCTGCTGGGGGCAGAAATTGGTGCGAAGGACATCGGTGGCTCCATCCTGTTTGCTGCAATGCAGGACGAGGGCGGTCTGGAGGTGTGATTGATGCTTTAGGGTCGCAGAGAGCAAGGGCTGGCTTTACTATAGAGAAAATATCCTGGGCTGCACTGGGAAATGCATTTCCAGCAGGTCAAGGGTGGAGATCAAAGGTGCCTTCAACCTCAACCACTCTGACCCTAAGAAAATCAAGGATCCTGTATCTCCAGCACCCTTGGGTGGCCCTGGATGGTTTCCTTCTTCCCCAGCAATGGGCTGGTGATGTGGGATTGTTGGGCTTGGACTCCAGGGATGCTCAGCTTTTGCAGCCTTCCACGTGTTTGCTTGCTGTGGTTTAAAAACCAAATAGCAGCAGCAACCCCAAAAACCCTGCCCGGGCCAAACAAAAGCTCCTTTGTTTGCTCTGGGCACTGGATTCGAGCGGAAACCTTGTTAGAGAATGAGTGATAATGGCTTTTCAGCGCTAATTATAGCTCTCCAAGCTGTTTATTCGGGGAGCATGAATAGAACCAGAATGTGGGTGCAACCTCGGCCCTGCTCCCCAGTTTTTGCCCTCGTCGGCCTGTGATATGCTAATGCACGTTTCTGCTAACGTGCAGTTTCTGCAGATAACGAGCTGGGCCTGTTGTGCAAACCCGGGCTGGCGAGGGCCTGATCCTGCCCGACCTGCCTCCTGTCTTGCCTTCAGAGAGCCCAAATTCGAGCTGTGGATACCGGCAAGGGTTCTCGCCTCCCGTCTGTATACAGCAGCCAGACGATGGGACCAGCTTTGGCTCTTTGCAGAGCAACAACGCTGTAATTTTCCGCATGTTCAAGAGCCTCGAAGACCATTTCTTTACTTTTTGGCAGCAAAAAAAAAAAAGTCCAAATATCAGCTCAATCGCACAAAAAATGGTCCTTCCCCGTTGTCATCCTGCCGCCCTGTAGCATTCCTTCCTCGTTTTGGCACAAATGCCCCCTTTTAATGGTGGAAAACAAACCACTCCCAGCTGGGTGTTACCAATGTCATCCTAATCTTCGGTGTTTTACAGTATCGACCTGTCTGCCCGATAAGAGCTATTATTAGATGGCTGCTTTTAATAGCAAATTTCAATATCAGGCGCTCCTGAGCCAGTCCTTATCAGCGACAGAGCCCAGATTAGCACGTAGGAGCTCGTGAATCCGGGACCTGTGCTCTCATCACACCCGTTTCCCAAGGGCTGTTAATTAAAGCAGCTACGTCACCGCAGCCTATTTGATTGCTCTTGTAGAAAATAAAATAAAACATATAGTTATATGGTAGATTTTGGGTTATTAGCATGCTTTTTTGGTGCAAAGCGCATCCTTCTGCCGTGCAGAATTGGGTTCTCTTCTAGTTTTGCCCTTCGAAAAACCAGCCACCAAAGAGGTTGTTGTCTTCTTCCAGCGAGTCCATCAGCGTCCCTATGATTCCCTTGGGCCTGAAGGAGACGAAGGAGCTGGATTTGCTGCTACCACTAAAGGTGAGCATCAGGCTTTGGTGCGTGTGATGAAGGTAAGCAGACTTGCACCTCGGAGATGTTTCTGTACGTGGGCATGATGGGGAGGTGTAGAGGTGATGCTGCAAACATTTTCCTTTTTGGAATGGTTCCATACTTAGGGGGATGAGGTGGACTTAAAACGGTGGAAAAAAAGGTTACGAGGGTCTGGAGCAGTGGGCAAGTCAATGTGTTTTGCCTGGGCTGGCGAGCAGGAGCTGGGCAGAGAGGAGGTCACCTTTACCTTGCAGGAAAAGCTGGCAAGTCGCTTGTACGGAATCACCAGAAATCACCCTTTAAATCTTGAACATCCATTTTCAAGATTGGTTCGGGGTTTTCTTTCCCCCTCCAGGATTTCATCAGCGAGCACTACGGAGAGGAGGGGACCTTGTTTGAAAAGGAAATCAAGGAGTTCATGGAGCTGCGGCAGGTCGGTGTCCCTCGGCGTGCCGAGCCTTGCTTTGTCCTGTCGAGAAATGCTCGTTGGAGGTGCCGCGTTTTGCTCTGGGTCCCCTCGTGCTCCCTCCAAACTGCACGCTTGTCCTCGGGTCTCGGGGGTGCTGGAAGCATGCACGGAGCACCCCGGCTTCGGTTCATAGATTGCAAAATAGTACAGATATTCAGTAATTGTTTGCTGTCCCTGTGAGTGAGTCCTTTAATGACCTGATAACCTAGAACGAACTGCAATAAAAATACAATGCCGTCCATTATTAATGTTTGATGAATAGTTCACCCCCGGCAAGGCTAAATGACTGCTCTCTCTCCAGCTAGCACGCAGCGTAGCGCTTGGAGAAGAGGAAATGTAGAGCAATCCGGTAAAGGTGAACTTTATCCTCTTCTACAAAGCAGCTCTCTTAGGTGACCTCAGTTTTGCCTTGCCGTGCAGCTTTGATCTGAAGAGCCTAAAGGAAAAGCTTTCCCAGGCTTTGGGAAGGTCCCAGTCCTGCTCGCTGGGCTGCGGGAGGGGTGCCCTGGAAAAGGCACAAGCTGGGAAAAGGCTCGTGACTGAAACCAGGAGAGCTCTGGCACTCCTCCCCGTGTCGAGTCAAAAGCCCAAACGCTTTCCTGCTCCGAACAAAAATAATATCTCTCCCCTAGCCTTAATTCCATCAGACTTTGCATGAGTTTGTGCCTTAAAAACAAAAAAAAAAGGCAAATCCCAGCTCGGTTTAGGTGAGCACGGCTGGATTGTGCCCTGCTCCCGGGGCTTCTTTTCCAGCGTTAATACAATCCCGCCCCTTGCCTGCTTGTGTTAGGACGGGCTCAGCTCCAGGCCTATCCCCTACAATCCTGCACCCCTTTGGGTCAGATTTGTCCCACCTGGGCTATAGCTTGTAGGGTTTCCCAGCATGTACGTCTCCCTAAATCTCATCTTTCCCTCCTCTTCTCCTCTCTCCCCCCCTGACGTGTCTCTTCCCCCCTCTCCCGTCCCCGCAGGCGATGCGCACCCCCAGCCGGAACGAGGCCGGGCTCGAGCTCCTCATGGAGTATTACAACCAGCTCTACTTCCTCGACAGCCGCTTCTTCCCCCCCAGCAAAAGCTTGGGGGTCTTCTTCCACTGGTTGGTGCCTCTTTTCCCATCCAGCCCCTGCTAACGGGGAGCGAGCAGGGAGGGAAGCGCGGCCAGGCTCCCTCCCCGCCGTGCCGGGGTCTTCATTTTGGGCAACGTCCTCCTGGGCTCCATCACCACCGTGAAGAGCTGGTTTCCTTCTTTCTTTCGGCTTGATGACTGTCCTTGGGTGGATGGGTTGAAGGAGGCAGGGCTTAAAAGCTCGTCCTCAAGCGGGAGCACTGGGGGGACGGCCGCGATGCTCTCGTCCCCGTGTTGACTCTTCCCTTCCCCAGGTACGACTCCCTGACGGGGGTCCCGTCCCACCAGCGGGCGCTGGCCTTCGAGAAGGGCAGCGTCCTCTTCAACATCGGAGCCTTGCACACCCAAATCGGGGCACGGCAGGACCGTGCCACCCTGCCGGGGCTCAACCAGGCTATCGATGCCTTCCAGAAGGCGGCCGGTACGTTGGTTCCCCTTCCCTGTCCCCTTGGCGGAGCTGACGTTTCCCTGGGGCAGGAATAACGTCAAGAAGTGGAGATGTTGGGCAAAGAGGGATGGGGGAGTCTCCAAGGGACTGCATTTGGGGCTTTTGAGGAGAAAAGCTGCAGGGCCAAGGGTGGGTTAGATGGCAAGCACCCTTTGGAGTTTTTCCCTGGAATAGCATCGCCAGTTGCAGTGAGGTTCGAGCTCAGCGAGCATCTTGGTGGCTTTTGTCCTGGTTGAGGTGGGAAGGGACCTCCAGGTCCATCTGGGTCAACGCCACCTCCAGCAGGGTGCCCACCACCACGTCCTGGTGGCTTTTTGAACATCTCCAGAGATTTGAGCCTCCACAACCCCTCTGAGCAACCCGTGCCGTTGCTCGTAGAGAAACCTTCATGCTCCGAACCCTCCGCGCTCGTAAGCCCAAGAGCTCCCAGCAGCTTCTCCCCTTGTGCAGGTGCCTTTAACTACTTGAAGGAAAACTTCTCCAACGCTCCCAGCCTGGACATGAGCGCGGCTTCCCTCACCATGCTGGTGCGGCTGATGATCGCCCAGGTCCAGGAGTGCGTCTTTGAGAAGGTGACCTTGCTGCGCGCTCAGAAAGACTTCCTGACGTGGTTGCAGCTTGCCCAAGAGGCAGCTAGGGTAAGGACACCCCATAAAACCCTTTAAAAAGCCCGAGGGTGACAACCCGCTGTCACTGCCACCCAACAGACGAGCTGGATTCCAACCCTTGGGTCATCAGCTTGGGTTTTGACCCCCGCAGGTGGAAGACGCCTACTCGCTGGTGCACCAGACCATGACCCAAGCCCACGTGAAGGATTACGTGCCCTTCTCTTGGACCACCATGGTCCAGGTCAAGTCGGAGCATTTCAAGGCCCTCTCCCACTACTTCTCTGCCACTGCCCTCTGCGACTGCCCTGGTGAGTGCTGCGTCTTCTCGTAGCAGCCTGGCACGGGGAGAAAGAGGAGAAAAGGGGCTTCTGTAGAATACCAGGATGCCAAACCTAGAGTTTTTGGGATGCTGTGAGCTGCTGGTCACGTTGACTGATGCAGTGATTCATGCGCAAGGCAGCTGTCCCCCATATCTCTCCTTCTGGCTTGCACAGTGCTTGCAAAGTCCTTCCAAAAAGCTTCTGTAGAGATGTCACCCGCTGTCCCCGTTGGGGCTGGGTGGATGTCCACAGCCAGGCAGCCTCCAGAGCCACCTGGTCCGTGTGGTAGACCAGCCAGGGGCTTCAAAAACGTAAAAACAAGCTCCCCCAAACGAGGAAACTGCTGAGCTGCTTGAATTTAATTGTCAGCTTGTGGCTGGCTGCCCTGGGTGTCTGTGTGCAGCGTGCCTGTACCCGAGCTGGGTGACGTGGCTCCGGGGAGCCAGCTGGAGCAGGATGTGACCCATAATCTCCATCTGCTCTGTCGCCACCGCCCGTACGAGCGATTTTGGGTCAGGCTGAGGGTTTGGGGGCGGGCAGCTGATGCACTCAGGGACCCGCGGTGTCGAGGCACCGTGTGGTGGGGTGGCTGGGGACGAGCAGGCCGGAGGGCTTCTCGAGGTCGTCATCTCAGGTAGGTTCATCTTTTTGGCCATCTTCCTCTCTGCGAAGGGGTTCAGGGCTCGAAACCACTGAGGCTTGTGCCTTGCAGAAGCAGGGTTGAGCGAGAAGAGCTGCTGGGGGAGAGATGGGAGAGGATGGGACACCTGGGGATGGAGACAGAAGTGGCAGAGGATAGTTATGGGGTCAAGTTTGTATGAGGGTCCAAGGGATGGGGTAGACCGCTGAAATTTTGAAGCTCTTTGAATACCATTAGGCACTGGGGGAAGCACAAATCCATTAGGGGATCCCTAATTTAGGGGGTTTGTTTTGCACCAGCACCCTGTTGAGACCTCAACCTGCCCACTCATTGCATCTCCAAGCGTGCTCCGGTCCCGTTGTTGAGAATAACGAATCCTTTACTCCCATAACTGGCTGGCAATTAACTCCTTATTTAACTCCAGTTTAATTGTCTGGAGCTTCTGGGTTGTGATGCCAGGGATGCTCGCTGGGTTTTGGCATCTCCTGCACCTAGGACCAGCAAGTCCATGGGGATTTCTTGGTTGCTGGTGCCCCGGAGAAGAGGCTGCCACACAACCCTGCGAGCCCAAGGAGATGGGAAACAGCTGTGGATGGAAATAATGGTGTAAAAGTGATGCTCACAGAACCCGGAGAGGTACTTGAAACAAAATGTCCAGACTTTTCTCTGTGTCCTCCTCCCCTTCGTTTCTCCCAGCGGCATCCGACGCTGAGCTGCCCGAGCACGAGAAGGCTTTTATCCAGTTCCACATCACCATGCCGGAGGGGCCGTCGCTCCGTGTCCTGCTGCAGGATCCTGAAGAAAGAAGGAAGCTGGGTAAGCACGTCCATCCCCAGGGGTAAAACCCCCCCGCCTGGGTGATGAAACCCCAAATCCCTGTAGGAACGGGATTCATAAAAGCACCATGAGGTTTTGGGGGATCTCTCTACGCAAAGACAACTTTTACTGGGTTTTCTATGGAAAGAGCCTCTCCTGGGGAGGCAGGAAAGCATCACGGTGCTCTGTTAAGGCGCTGAGGACAGGCATTGTGCTTGTGTTGACCCAACTGGCCAAATGTGACAGTAAAACCCCAGGCACCGAGATATTCTGAGCCAGGTAACATCACCCAACCCAGCACAGAGAAATCTGTTGGGACCTGGAGCTCCTGGAAGGAGCCTGGCTTGGGCTTGCAGCTGCCTTGACTTGACGAGGAGAAGCACTGACGGCTGGGGGTGGTTTTTTTAGCTTCATCAAAAGGCTTGGGAGACGGGAGCTTCCTCCCACGCGGATTTGCAGCTTCGGGGAAGAGACAGAGCATTGCTTATTCAGCTGAAGTCGTGTTTTAGCAGCCCTCCCGAAGAGGCAGGAGCGAGAGCGAGCTCAGTGCCCTGCTTCTGGGGCGTCAGCTTCTGCTTGCCTCCTCCACAAGCTGCCTCTCGGGCTTCTTTCTCCAAACATCTCCATTCAGCTTGTGAAAAAATGAACGTGCAGATCCCAGGCTCAGCTCCGGTTTGACTCTGGAGGAAGGGAAGAAACTCGCAACACTAAAACCACGTCCCTAGAAGGGTATTTTTTCCCCTTGCCTTATAGTTTTATAACATCATGCTTTATACCGCCATCGTCAATAAACTGGAGCCAGCAGCTTGCACAACGTCTGTGCCTGACCTGTATTTCGGTAATCTCTTGTTATCTTATCTCTTCGTTATCAGTGCAAATAGCAGCAGTTAGCGATAAGCCATTAAAAACCTCCTTGCCCTAGCGTTTTCTTGCCCACGAGTGGGGCTGGCTGGGGGTGCTTGGATAGAATATGAGTGATGCGTGAGATAAGATTATTTTGGGGAGAGTCTCTTCCTCTCTCTGTTTTTCATCCAGCCTGGAAATAAACGTTCCCTCGATTGCGACATCTTGCACAAAGCAGCCTGATGGGCTCCGGTCCCCATGGCTCTGGAGCAAACACCATCATTTCCCCTGCCTTATGTTGCCACCGTGTGTCCTAAATCTGGAAATGCTACAGGCACACGTGTTTTCGATGATACATCCATCTAGCTAAATATATTTCTCCTTTTCTCTAGCGTTTAGAAGCGTTGGATACGGGTGCCTTCGGCTCGGTGTCTCGCAAAGGGGATGCTTGTAGGATATTCGTAGGTCATTTATTCGCGAGTCTTTGGGATTCCATTGATTCTGGTCGTTTTTTGGCTGCTTTCTCTTCACGATTTGTTTTCACGAGGATGGAAACACCTTGAAGAAAGGTGGAGAGGAAGAAAGTGAGGAAAGGACACCGGAGAGGGTGGAAGGGACCTGCAGGGCAGTGCAAATTGTGCTTAGCCTAGAAAAAAGGGAGCCGCAGCAGATCTTCCCGAAGCTAAAACGCCGTCACCAAGAGGACGGGGCTCGATTGTCCTTTGTACCCCCCGGGGGGACGCGAGGTGACGGAGAGAAGTTAATTTGTGGAGATTTAGGTTAAGCGATAGGAGGAACTTCGGGGGCGGCGGAGCCCGCTGCCAGCCTCCCTCTCGCTCCTTCGCCGGAGGTTTTTTGGGAACATCTGCCAGCCCCGGGGGAGCGAAGTAGGTCACCCTTCAAGGTCCCTTCCCGGCCTTCCATCGGGGGCTCGAGCTGACGGCTGGGACCTACCCCATTTAGAGCCCGTCGTCGGCAGGCTGCGAACGTGACGGGGCCGTCCCTGAGTCACGGCGGGTGACACAGGCGCGGAGGCTGCCTTCATCTGTGGGCAGCCGAGCGAGGGAAAGCGCCGCCGGTCCGTATCCGGGCTCTGCATCCCCTCCGCTTCCCGCAGGCAAAGCTCACCTGAAGAAAGCCATCATGAAGCACGAGGAGGCCATGAGGATCCACGGCTTGTGCAAGATCCTGCGCAAGATGGACATCCTCCAGGAGGTCCTCTCCTTCGCCCACAAGCGCTCGCTGAGCAAATACTCGGAAATTGACCACGAGGAGGACTTTTTTGAAACTGGGGATGCTCCAGATATTCTCCGTAAGTGTTTTTTTTTTCTTCTTCTTCTTTTTTTTTTTCTTGCTGGTGGGAGGCAGGGCTGCGGGATTTTGTGGCTTGCACCAGCCCTGCTCGGCGAGCGGGATGCGGAGGCAGCAGCTGCCGCTTCGCTCCTGCCTGACGGGTTGTTTGTGCTCTCCTCTCCTTCCCGCTAGCCAAAACGCATCAGAAGCCAGAGATCAAACCGCCCAACTTCTCCCAGGTGAAGGTGACCGACCTCTTCCACAGGCTGGTACGTACGGCTGCGAGACCGGGTGGCCCCGCGGGACCAGGTATCACCTCCTCCCCTGCATGCTCTGCTTTCCTGTTCCCTTTCCTCCCCGTGCAGCTGCTCTCCGAGCAGGACGAGCCGTCTCCTTGCACCCAAGACCCAAGCAGGAGGAAGGGTGGCAGGGCACGGATCTGTTTATGCAAGACTAAATGGGTCAAAACTCATTGCATTCCCCCAAAATCTTCCTTGCGCTGTGATGTGAAGCTCCTCCGGTGCACGGGCACTTTGGGTGGGCTTTGGTCCAAGCAGGACCAAAGGGACTGTTTAGTGGAAGCTTTTTTTGGGAGCAGAGCAGGTTGAGGATAGCAGTACCCTCGGGGAAAACACTCTGACGGGCGCTCTAAGCACTTCTCGCTTTATAGTGCATAAATTTGGTGGTTTTGATACGCAGGAAGGTGAAAACACTGGGCAGGCTCAAAACTTCATCCTCCAAGAAAAGCAAAAGCCAGGCTTTCTTGCTCTGCCCCCTCGACGGCAAAGGTTGCACGTCCCCGGGGCGTTGCTCTTGCACCGAAAGGTGCTTTCCCTGTTTCTGCTTCGACCCCAGGGGCCCCTCTCGGTTTTCTCGGCCAAAAACAAGTGGTACCCGGTGCGGAGAGTCCACCTGAGGAGAGGAGAGAACGGCTTTGGGTTCACGCTGCGGGGAGACTCCCCCGTCCTCATCGCCGGCGTCATCCCGGGGGGCTGCGCTGCTGTGAGTACCCGGGGGATGCTGGAGGTGGGGACCCCCCGTTTGGGGTTTTGACGTTGGGTGGAACAAGATGGCAAGCCCGAAACACGAATTATCTCCGCGAAAACTCACTGTGTGATGTATCAGGAGCGACCTTGTTTTCCGGCAGAGGCTCAGTGGAGCATCCTGCTGGGATGCCCGAGCGGTCCCCCGCTCTCTCGGCGCTGCACAGCACCAACCGTGCCGCCGGAGCTCAGCATCTCCATAACAACAGGCTCCTTAGCAGCAGGATCACGTCCCTTTTGGGGAGCCTAAAAGCTTCTTAAAGAAGATCTGAGCCCACCGGGTGCCCCCCAGGCTGCTAACGCTCATCGCACTGAGCTGGGGTGGGATTGCACTCCGCATAGACCCCAAAATGTTGCCACAGGGACAAGTTCCCAAACCTCCAGCTGCACCAGCGTGTCCTGGCTCTGGGTTGCTCCTGGCTGTAATGTCCCCATAGTCCCAGCTTTGCCTTAAGCCTTTCAAGAGCCTTGTTCAATCCTGACACGTGAAACGGCTGCGTAAGACCTCGCTAAGCCTGCTCCGTTTTCCCAGGGCTTGCAGGTGCTGATTTTTGTTTTCTGGAGACCTGTAGAGCGCTTAACTCCCATCGGTGAGTCAGAGTCGGATGCGCTCCTGTCACAGGGCCGGGAGTTTATTGCGTGCTGGCTGTCGAGCGTGGCAGCTGCAAAAGAAATCCTTAGCCTGTGAGCATCCCCCCCGCGGCAAAGCAGCTGTAAGATCGTTAGGGTGATGAGGCTTTGGCTGTTGGCTCAGGGCAGACCCCAGCCATCCCCGCAGCTCCTGTCTCTGCAGGATTGGGTGGGTAGGAAAGCGAGCAGACCGATGCCGCAGCATCCGTGAGCAAAAACGAGTGCATCCTCTTTTTTCCCCCCCTGCAGCAAGCCGGGCTGAAGGAGGGCGACTACATCATCTCGGTGAACGGCAAGGACTGCAAGTGGTCCAAGCACGCCGAGGTGGTGCAGCTGCTGAAGAGCACTGGCGAGGAGGGTGTGGAGATCGGCGTGATAACCCTGCAGGGCTCGGAGGGGTCGAGAGCTGTAAGTCACGTCCCAAGCCTTTTTTTGGGGGGGAAACTGCAATTCTGGAGGGAGCTACGGGCTCCTTAAACCAGGCTCTGCTCCCCCTCCGGTGCAGCACGTTCATTTGCAGCTGGCCTAGGAAATATAAAATATTTCCTGTATTTCCTATCAAAATAGGAAATACAAAGCAGGCCGCTGCTTGCAGGGATGGCAAGCTTTGTCGTTTCACTCTTAGCCTCGAGCTAGGCACCAAAGCAAGCTGCTCTGCAGGGGACAGAGGTTTCCCACTGTCCCGGGGCAGGGCCGAGGCCAAGCCATCAGCGTTTGCACCCCCGGCTTGGTGCTGCCCTGGCTTCACGCCGGTCTCTGCTCCCCAAACAGGCGGAGAAGAAGGCTGCGGCGATGTCCTCGGGCAGCGGGCTGCTGAAGAGCAACAAGGAGAACAGCCGGAAGAGCCTGATGAACAGCAAGAGCGCCAGCACGCTGCTGATCTGGAACAAGAAAAGCAAGCGGAGCAAGAACAGCACTTACAGCGTCCCCTTCACCTCCGTGGGAGACAACGAGGCCATGTACTGAGGCGCCTGCCGGGCTAGGTTGTGTCCCACGAGCTCTGGGGCTGGCTGCCCGTCGACCCTCACAAGCCTCTCCAGGCTGCGCTGGCGTCGTGGCTGCATGGAGCACCCCTGGAGGATGCCGGGACCCCCCTCCCCGGGGACGCGCCGCTGGTCGGACCCTCTCCGAGGAGGCGAGTGATGCGCTGCTGATCACCAGACTCCCCCATCTCCTGCGTTAAAACGGTCCTCGGCTAAACAACAGGGGGGGAACACTGGTTTATTATTATTATTTCTTCTTTTAAGGGGGCGGGGAGCTGTGCTTCGGTATAAAGCAGGGACTGGTTTGCGTCTTCTGCTCGGTGTGAGGAGCAGCCAAACCAAGCCCAGCCATTAAAGCAAAAGCTGTAACCTTTTCTAGCGTCTCGTAGGCTTTCTCTGCAAGGTTGAAGGCAGAGCCAAGTCGTTCAGGAGCTCCTGCCCGCCAGCACCATTGGAGGAAGGTGGAGAGGGTTTCAGTTTTGCAAGCCCCAGGTTGACAAAGCCCAGCGGGGCAGGCTGCACGTGGAGATCACGTTCGAATTCCCAGTTTCGGGGAGAGTTTAGCTCGGGAACCGATGACAGTGTCACAGGGTCTGGGACAGATTTGCCCGGGTGGTTTGGCAGCACCGAGCTGTGCATCCTTGACATGAAACCAATTAGGGGTGTCCTAGCAAGCTGTTAAAGCCAGGATGGGGTCAACGTGTCCCCATCACCAGGTGGCAGCGTGTCAGATCCTCCATCATCAGCAGCAAGGAGGCAGCTCGTGGGCTGCATGTTCCCGTGTGTTTTGCAAATAGCATATGTTTGGTCACATCTAAGCGAGCTCACATAGAAGAAACACGAGCACAGGCTTGTGCTGTGCTGAATTAGGGCTCCTGGGCAGGTTTTTTTTAATGAGCACCCAGCTTTGCCCAGCAAACGCAACCTGGCTGCACAGCCTGCCTCTTGGGAAGAAAAGGGAAAGACTTAACGTGCATTTGTTGTCTCGCTTTTTTAATCAGTAGAGGTGGATTGCCCTAAATATGTGAGTAGATTAATAGCTAAGAGCCTTGTTTCTTACTTGGTATGAGATTAAAATTCCAGGAAGATAGCTCCTCCAGATTATTAAACTACTAAATTTGTGCTAGTATTGGATCTTGCACACGTTGCTAATACCCTAACACTGTGCTGTCAGCATTCGTACCAGAGCTGGCCTGATGGATACATGCATCTTGGTAATTGTACTGGAAATGCAGGGAGACTCCGAATACGCACGAGATAGATTGGCAAAATTTTCTCAATCCCATTTCTGCCTGGTGCATTATTTTTCTGAAAGCTAAAGAGCTGTCTGGTCTTGAGTGCTTGGATGATCTTGGTTAGGTATAAAATACCCTTCAGAGATGCAATTGTATTTTTGTACTTTTTAAGTCGTGACAAATTCGTAGCGGGAGCTTAATGAAATGAGCTGAGCACGTGGGTGCCTTCGGGCTGGCAGCAGGACACTGCCCGGGGTCGTACCTCCGCTTGGTGGCCTGGTGCCCACGTGCCAAGTTTTCGGCCCCGGTTTTATTTCGGGAGAACTGGAGGAGGGCTTCTGGCTCTGCCTTCCTTGCCGAGAAGCCTCTCCGCTTGAGTGATGCGAGACCTAGACGCTGTCAGACGGGATTACGGCTCTGGCTGCCACCGCGAGGCCATCTGCTGCAGTCAGATTTTCTGCCTAATCTTGCCAGCTGCTCGGCGCGGGGCGGTGAGACTCACAGGCAAGGGCCTTGCCATGAACACATCCCAGCAGTAAACTCCACTGATCCTAAACGTCTTGGAGCTAGAGGTGTATTTATTTAAAAATAAGCGTGCACACGCAGTGGCTGTGGGCATCGCGGGTCCTCCTGCATCACCCGACCCTTCCATTGGCGTTGCCGGGGGGGTTGCGTTTCGTGCGAGCTGGATATTTTTCCTAACACCAGTGTTTTGGTTTTTAATTTGTACGTGGACTCTCACCTTTTATGGATTAAAAAGCACTGCTTTGAAAACACTTCATAGCCTGTATCTCTTGCTAATTATTGGTGGAGTGGGTGCACCAGCTATGGTGGGGGAATAAGCCTCAAGTTGGGCTTGTGAGTGGGTTTGGGTCAGTTTTATGTAAATCTGGAGCTGTTAAGGTTGGGAGAAATTGTATGGCTCTAGAATGACCTGATCCAAGACAAAGCAAGCTATGAAGCACCAAGATCAGTCCAGCAGCCCTTGGAGAGCCATCATATCCATCTCCAGCATGCTGTAGTGGTGGCCGGTGGCTTTGTCACACGAGTTATTTCATAGAATTAAAGCAGGAGATGGGGAGTGGGGCTCAGGCTGGATCCCCTGGGGGCTTTTCTCCTGAATCAAAATGAAAGAAAGTCATCATTCAAGAAAATCATCTTTGCTTCAAAGCCCATCTTCCTGGTTTTGGAAGAGCATGTCAGTGGGGATGAAGGCATCACTCATGCTGGAGGAGCCGATGTGCCTCTCTGGTAGCTGGTGAACAGCAACCCCTCTACGTGGGATACCTCCCACCCCTGCCCGTACACCCCATTTTCCCTTGGATGTTTCTATTTCACTGGTCCCCACCTCCCCCATGGAGGAGGAGGTCACTGGAGGGCCACCCAGCCCATGGCTGCCAGGACCCGTGGTCCAGCCCCACAACCGAGGCCCTCAAGGAGCATTCACCCCAATGCACCCCATGGGACATGAAAGGACAAACTAACTCCTCTTCTGAGACACTGAGGTGGGCTCAAGCCCCCTGAGATAGGAATGAACCAAGGTCAGTGCTTTCAACATCAGAGTAACATCTGACAGGGTGGGGGAGAGCCTCTTTGCTTGGGCTCAGCTTTTCCTCCCATCTACCAAGCCAGGTTTAAAACAGCACTTCTTTTGCCATTTTTTTTTTTTTTTTTTTGGCCATATATACATTTAGGACTTGTTTCCTCTTTGGTCAGGTTTTATGTGCACAGCACCAGCCTCCAAATCCTACCAGCGTTTTCAACCATGAAGCCCTACCAGTTTGCCAATCCACGAAGCTCTACCAGGTTTTCAAAGCCACCCACGGTAAGTCGTTCTGCCACAGTAGATCCTCTTCCCACCTACCAACGAAGTGGATGTGGGAAATTCGTGATGCTGTAGGCAGGATCACCTCCCCCTTTGGTGACAGCTTTTCAGATGAGACATGCTCCATCAGCAAGAGCTTGGTGCTCCCTGCTGAGCTGCTAGGGAGCTGGATCTCACCATGCTTGTCTTCTCCATCTGGACCGGGAGATGAAGGGGTCCTGTAGGATCTTGTCTGGGGGGACAACATGGGCAGGAAATATAAGAAATGTTGGAAAAATAGCTTGAAGGATCTGAGGTCTCTCCAACCTCCATCTCTGCAGAGAAAAGCTCCAGGTGGGCTCAGGAGCCCAGGCCACGTGCAATGCTCCTTGGTATGAGCATCGTGTGTTGGGACCAGCTAACACATCTTCTAGGAGCACCTTATGACTAGGAGGGAAGGGTTTTAATCCCTTCTTGATTTCTAGGAGCCTTGAGGCAGAAAACAGTGGTGCCCACAGTCTTGGAAACTCACAGGGTTTTGACAGGTTCCTGCCTTGGGGGCTAAATTTCCCTCTTCTCCAAGCTGAGTACAGGTTATGGTCTAACCTGTAGGGTTCCCCGGATAATGACTTAATGCTCCTGCCTGTTCCTGGGGAAAAAAAATGAGGGAAAGGAGCTTCTGGGCTGATGGCCCCCAGTTCCAACATGGTTTGGTGCTGGGAAGTTGCACCCATGCATGGTGCTCTCTCTACCTGCTCCCTATGCTGAATTTGCAACTCTCTCCATCCCACAGCAGGCATCACCACAGAATTACAGAATGGCTGAGGCTGGAGGCATCTCTGGGCTATATGACCAACCCTTGCCCAAGCAGGGACGCCCAGAGCCGATTGGACCTTGTCCACCAGATGGGTTTGAAGCACCCCAAAGAGGAGCCCCCAGCCCCTGGACCCCGTGTCAGGGCTCCAGGGGCCAGGGGGAGCCTCCTGGGCTCCAGGCTGGGCCCGCAGCCTCTGCTGCTGGCCCCGGGCCCCCCCTGGAGCAGAGCCTGGCCCTGGCCTCTCGCACCTCCCTGCAGGGCTGCAGGGACATGGGGGAGCTCCCCTGGAGCCTCCTCCTCTCCAGGCCGAGCAGCCCCAGCTCTCGTGGTCTCTCCTCATGGCAGGGGGGCTCCAGGCCCTGCCACCCCTCGGGGCCCTGCGCTGGGCTCTCCCCAGTTTGCCCAGGGGCCCAGCACTGGGCCCAGCCCTTCATCTGCGGCCTCCCCAGTGACCTGAGCACTCTGCTGGGCTCTGGGTGCCTTCTGCCACTTTCCCTTCCAGCCTGAGCCCACTGGAGGGCAGCAGCACCCTGCCCGATGCACCCAGTGACTGAGCACCAGCACCCAGTATCAGCCTTGCACTCTTCAGCCCATACTACCACCCAAGGGGGAACCAGGATGTCCCTGAGGTGCTTTGGAGACCAGTGAATTTCAAAGCATGGCATTAAAAGCGGTTTTAAACACTATATTCCTATAGGGAAGAGTGTAAGAAATAAAGCCAAGCACTGCGGTGTGGCTGACTCTGATGTAGAGCTCCCTGAGCTCATAGCAAGCTCCGTCCACCCCATAAAGGAAGGGGTGGCATTCTACTGGGAGCACTGGGAACCACTGCCATGGCTGCAGGGGGTCTTTTTTCCCTGGGCTAATACAAAAAGTTTTGGCAAAGTGCTCGCTGAGCTTAACAAGGTCCCCTCTTCTCCCTGGCAGCTCAGAGATGTGAAAGCCAAGCTGCATGGCTAAAAATCATGCTGGGAGCCTGCTGGATGTGAGGCCACAAGAAGGGGTCATGCCACGGAAAAGCAGGGAGGTGAAGGCCATGCCTGGGGTCAGGGCTTGGTGCTGGGGACAGCGGGCTCAGGAGCCGGGGATGTGAGCCGACTGCGTTGCACTAGAGGGCAGAGTCAGCACACGTCAGTCCTGCTCCCCAAAACCAGCAGGGCCTGGGAGACACCTCTAGCCCTCTGTGGTCCCATGGGAGTGCTCCGTCACCTCCCCACGCCTGGGAGACAGCAGATCCCATGTGGGAACTGCTTAGACCTGGCCCAGGGTGGAGCTGGGCCAGCCACGGGGCAGGGATGAAGAAGTGACATCCTTCAAAGTTATTATTTTCCATGGGATGAGTGGTTCTGAAGGGTCTGTGCTCCAAAGAAGGATGCAGGAGAAAGCTGGTCTTCTACCCAAATTAATCTAGACAAGTCCTGGAGTACGATGGGTCCCCTTTTCTAAGCTAACATAACTCCCACAACCCACCCTTCTTTGATTTGCAGGATTTTTGCCCCAGACAATTTTTTTTGACAGATTTTTTGCCCTTCTGCTCACACGTTAAACTGGGATACAGGGCCTTTTTCAGCCTTAGGATGGGCTGAGTGACCAGGCTGAGGCTACACCATGCACTGAGGTCCTGAAGGCCATGCTACGGGGCAAGGAGGTCATGCTGTAGTGAAGCAGGTTTGTGTTATGGACCAACGTGGACATGCTATGGGGCAAGGAGGAAATGCTATGGGGCAAGTGGGTCTTGTTAGGAGGCAATGGGGACATTCTAGGAGGCAAGAGGGTTGTGCTACAGGGCAATAGGGTCATGCTCTGCATCAAGGTGTTAATGCTACGGGCCAAAGAGTCTTTTAGAGTCCTGGTGCTCAGTGGGGCTCCTCGTGGCTTGGAGCAAGCCTGGCTGATTTGACCTCTCGCAGCATATCTGGATGCAGCAGGGATGCAGCTCAGCGCCCCAAACTTGCACCGAGCCAAGCCAGCAGCCAACGCAACCCCCCCAGAGCTGTGGATCCTGCTCATCTCCTGCAGACCAGGGAAAAATGCACCCCACAGAGCCCTTCCCTGCAGCACCCAGGGGCAATAAATGCAAAGCAGCCCTGAGGGGGGAGGAGGAGGCATCTCCCTCCTCTGTATAGAGCAACATGGGGCAGCGATGCCAGCACAGCTCCTACCAATTGATAAATAAGTCTAAGTCTGCACCCAAGTCTGATATCGAGCTGTTTTCTGTCCATTTGCCTTTACCCTGTTTGTTCCCAACGAGCTCATCCCACTTGGTCCGGTCTCAGGAGCAGTCCCCCTTTTTTTCTCCGCACTCACGCAGAGCCTCCCTCCCTCCTTCAGCAGGGCCCCGTCGTTAATGGGAAGGACAGAACCGAGCCGTTCGGAAATGGCTTCTGAATCTTTAATAAAGCAAACATTGCTTGGGTCATAAACATATGATGACAGCAACAGAGGCTCTCAAGCTTATTGCCTGGCCGCTAGTTCTTTACTTAACTCTGCCATAATGGCTTTAATAGCCCGGGAGGGAGCTGAGGTGAAAGTCCTATTAAAAAATGTATTTCCGAATTTAATTGAGGCTCCATCTGTGGAGAAAGAAGGAGGAGAGGTCGCTCCACAAGAGAGCCATGAAAAAAAGATCTCTCTCCTCCTCCACCTCCGCCTTTCCCCCCTCTCCTGCCCTGGCTGCTTGGTGCCTGGCAGCAAGTCCCACCCCAGCTGGTGGCCCTGGGGACGTGGGACCTCCACAGCATCCCCTCCCTGGGGGAGAGCATCCCAGGAGCATCTGCTGCAGAGGAAAAGGGCACCCCCTCTTCTGATGCATTCCCACCAGCTTTGCAGGGCTGCCCTTCTGCAATCAGAGGGTATCACTCTCTACAGCCAGAGGTATCACTGTGAGGTTGATCTGTTTGTCTTCCCCCCCCAATCTGACCCACATGTGGCTCTCCAGAAATCCATCAGTCTGTCCAGCTATCCCTGCAAGCTTCCAGGCACCTGGTCCCATATAAATGTAGGTACACTTGTACCTATGTCTACGTATACTTTGGACTAGATGATCTAGAAGGTCTTTTCCAACTTAGATGATTCTATGATACACAAATATATTTATACATATATATGTACCTGCATCATCAATCCATTTCCCCAGCTCCATCATCCATCCATCCATCCATCCACCCATCCATCTCTATCATTCTACACATCTATCTATCTATCTACCCATCCATCCATCCATCCATCCACCTATCCATCTTTTCGTCTACCTACCCATCCATCTAGCTGTTAATCTCCCTGTCCATCTATCTATCTCCCTGTCTATATATCTAACCATCTCTCTATCCACCCATTGATCCTTCGGGCCATCCACCTCTCTCTCCATCTCTCCTGTCACCTAGCTTTCCTCCATCCAGGGAAGCTCGGTGCCTTGACACTTCTGTGACCCCATAAAGAAGTCAACTGGGATGAGTCCAACGTGCCAAACTGGGAGGCATCCCCATGGTCAACACTTGGGACAAGATGTCCTGAAACAGGGTTATTTCACCCCAGAAAAGTGTTCGTTGGAAGGTGGATAAGTAAGGGGACAAACAGACAAGAAGATGGATGGATGATGGGTAGGAAAAGGAGGAATGAAAGAGGAAAGAGTTGGGATGGGGCTGGGAGATGTCCCTGTCTGCTCGCATCATGCCAGCATATGGGCTGGTGAACAGCAGCTCTAATTAGTGATGAAGAAGGGGCAATGGGAGAGGAGGAATTCATTCCTTCCTCCACCCCCTTCCCTCGTCCCCTCCTGGCGAGCATCACCCTGAGTCAGCAGATCTGCCGAGGTCACGCCACTCGCTCTATTAATTGGATTAATAAAGATGTACGTCATTGAGGTAATTACCCGCTAATTGGGGATGACAAGGTTGTCAGGGTTTGTCCCTCGAAGGGACAATTTCCCGTCCCCAGCCCTCCCCTTTCCCAACACGCACCGAGTCAATCGCATTAATTAAAAATCAGAGAGTCCATAACCTTGTGCTGCCGGGCCCTGGGGAAATTGTCACCTCCAGAGCCATGCGGCAGGGCATGGTGGTGGCATCTGCCACTGGGCTGCTGCTGCTGGTACAGGAGCTGGAGGGGCTTCAAAGGAACCTCCTGCCTCCCCTGCATCCCTGCCGTAACCCCCTGGTGATGCTGCGAGGTGCTAAGAGGAGAAATACAGAAGTTGCTACAAGGACCGATGAAAACACTGATGTGCTGTGCTTTTGCATCCTCCCAGGGAGTAGTAGTCCCAGATTTTGGAAAGCAAGCCAACTGTACCCCTCCTTCACCCTCTCCCAGCCCTCCCATCCCGTAACACACAGGTTACTCTTTCAGATGTAGGAACGCTCATTGGAAATACTTTGTTTAAAAAAATCCCCCGAGGAGAGATCTCAGCCCGATGATTTCTCTCTCGGTGATGAAACCTTTCCATTCTGCCACAATGTTCCCTGCCCTTTCCCTGGAGCGAGCTCCTGCTGCCAAATGCTGGCCGTGAATCATCTCCGCCACGGTGGGGAAGTCCTACATACACCTCGAGAAGGTTCCCCACATGGCCACGGTGCCCCAAGGCAGCCTGGTGCTGAGCCCTGCACAGCTGGATGCTGAATCCTACACAGCTGGATGCTGAATCCTGCACATCTGGATGCTGGATGCTCAAAAATTCATCGCAGGGGCAGGGATGGGGGGCAGGAATGGCTGGAAGGTGCCTCTTGGCTCTACAAAAAGCAGGATGAGGTCTACAAGGCTTAAACCTCCTTGTAATGAATGGGCTTTGCCTAAGCTCAGGTCTCCCCGCAACAAAAAAATTTGTCTTTTCTGTGTCTCATTGGCTTGGATTTCCAGATGGAAACCCCAGATTTCAACTTCTGCTTCCTTGCAGGTCTCAATTTGATGATGGAGAGGGGAAACTGAGGCACACAGGCTCGTCCAGCTCCGCTGCTGCCCCTTACCTTCTCTAATCGCCAGGTTGTGGGCTGGGAGGTGACGTTTCCTCAGCTGCTTATGTGACAGAACCAAATCGTTTAATCCTCGCTGAGCCGAAATCAGCCTCCCTGCCCGGGCCCCCGCGTGCTGGGGAGCACGGATAATATTAAAGTGCATATTAAAGTGCTGGAGCAGCCATTAAAAATTGCCATACGTCTGTAATGCTCCCAGGCTAATGTTGCTACAGAGACTTGAACTTCTTAATTACCCGATTTGGGGTGTGTTTGCTTTCTCCTGACCTTTTTTTTTTTTTTTTTTTTTTTTTATTATAATTTTTTTAATCTTATTTCAATCTGAAAAGATTGATCTGAAAGAAAACTGCAGCTGGAGGTGGCATCGTCACCGTGCCCGTAGCCACGGCGAGGGGCTGCGGACGTTGGGTCGTGCTGCGGGTACCTGCACCAAAAACCCAACAGAAAGGGATGGGGAAGGCAGCGAGCTGAATTTCTCTCCAGGTCCTAGGACAACTAGAGCAGATGATGCATCAGATGGGGAATTAGGGAGGGTTTTGAACCCCCCCGCCGAGGTCTGGGCTGTACAAAGGGGGCTGAACTCTCCTTAACGTGTTTTCCTCCCAGCAAGAAAGGCAAATGATGAAAATATGATTACAGCCAAGAGATTAGCACAGCTCAGGGAGCCTTCGAGCCAAGGCTCATCCCCAAACGATGCACCTGGCGAAAAGGCAAACAGCAGTGAACCCACAGCATCGTTTTCCCCAAATCCCTCTGGGGACACGTACAGAGGACAAGGAGTCTGGTGTCACTGCTCCCTCGTGCCCCCAGCCTCATTTCCCTGTCTTTTTAACCCAACAGCTGCCTTTTTAGAGCTCCAGTGCAAACGGGACAAGAGACGCCGGGCTGCAGGCACGGGAAGAGAGTGATTACCCGAGCGATAAATCAGCAGCACGGGGCTGATGATATAATAATGGCGATATGATGTCATCCCAATCCTGCCCATTGATTTTTTTTGCTTTCTGATTTTTTTTTTTATTTTTTTTTTTCTGCTTCCCTTCCTCTCGATGAACTGGCTTTTCCCATCCATTACCTTCCCCGAGCCCACGCTGCCGCCGCTGCTGCTGTGGCTCTTTATTTCCAGACCTATCGATTGAGCCCCAACGCCACGATAAAGCGATGACAATCGGTGCCTGCATGGGGGACAGACCCTGGGGAACCTTGCTGGGGACACTGAGGTGCTCCTCACCAGATGCCAGACCATCCCACACCTCCCTTAAACCTCACCCACAGAGAGCAGGAGAGGTTTGCTCAGGGATGAGCTGGGATTTTGTGCTTGGTGCATGGGTTGCAACCTTCCCTTTGCCCTCTCCTTGCTCTTCCTCCTTCTGCAGCTGAGAAAGAAACGGCTCCCAGTCCATGCAGTCACCATCTGAGCACATGGGTAGGGCAAAGTGGATGGGAAAAGGCTTCACGATGGAAATGAATCAACCCATCCCCTTGGGGGAGGCATTTATAATACCCCCAGTCACAGCTTTTATAACTTAGCAGCATTATATTTTATTATTATTAGCACCTGCATTAGTTGGTGTTTCTCCTGGCCACACCTGCAGGTTTCACCTGCCAGCCCACCCTGCCCATCCCTTTGAATGAATGGCCTGACACTGCATCACCATCCATAGCTGATGGATGGACAACCCAACACGAGGCTCGTCTGGAGCTCCAAACCTTCCCCACCATCCTAAACACCCTCCTAGGAAGGATTTTCCTTGCCTCAGTATCCAGGTTTCCACAGGAGAAGCTCCAAGCAAGCTGTCTCCCCTGGAGCAGATGAGTTTCCATCAGAAGTGCAAGGACAAGCATGAATCCTCCGGCTCTACAGAGTCGGGAATGGGCTCAAAGCAGGAAGATGTTCCCCAGAGTGTTTCCCTCTCCAGCACCTCCACCCGTCCCATCCCTCCAGTCTCTCTCCCATCCCAGAGCTGAGCCCTCCAGATCAGGTTCCCCAGGGGGGCAAGGGACCCACAGCTGGGGTGGTACCTGGGTAGCATTTCAAATTATAAATCAATTTAATTGAATTTTAGAATGAAAAATATGGATGTGAAGCTGGCTTCTGGCTGGTTTGCAAGCACTGAAACCACACCTTGAGGGTCCTGGGGGTAGACCCCACCAGGATGTCTCTGCTCCCCAAAATCCCAGCTCCTCCTGTCCCTGTCCCCAAAGTATCCAAGCCTCAGGGAAGGGCTGTGGGTCCAAAGCTCGGCTGGGGAACCGAAAAGTGGTGAGCAAGGAGGAGCTGATGGATTGGCCGAGCTGCTGCCAGCAATTTCACGCAGGGTAAATCCATTTATCACCCCGGCACGAGGAGAGGAGGCACAGGCAGCTCGAGGCACCAACAGATGAGCACATCTGTCACTGGGAGGCAAGGGGGGCTCCAGAACCTGCCTGGCACCCTAAAAATTTGGGAAAGGGTCTGCAGTCAGGGGTTGGGACAGGAAGGGACAGGGGTGTCACAATTCAAATAGGTTCTTCCAGTGACCTGGGAGCTCCTGAGCTTCCCCTGGGCTCTGGAGATGCGGTGCCCAAGGGTTGAGCAAGGTTTTTTTGGGGATGTTTCTCTCCCTCATAGGTCACGGGTGCATGTGGTTGTGAGGTGCTTCTTGGGACTTTCCCCTCTGTGGCACCTTCTTGTCCTGGAAGTGGTTTCTGGGACCATTTCTCCCTGGGGGTCACCCAAATCCTACTAAAAAAATATAAATCACAACACAGAGAGCTTCGGGATGCCCCTCCTCACCCCTTCGTGCACAGGTTTGGAAACACGCAGCGTGCCGAGCATTGCTGCGGGCTTGGCTGCCGCCCATCTCCGAGCGTGCAAACGCATGCACACTCATTGTGTGCAAGTGGCAAGGAGCAGATCCACGTGTAAATGTGCTCGTGCAACCTGCGTGCCCCTCGTTGGGTGTTTTTTGGGTGCATGGGCGCCCAGCAGGCCGGTGCTGTGCAGGGCGTTCCAGCGCATCCTCCTCTAAGAGGCCGTGGCGTTTCGCGGCGTTAGCACTTTGCAGCGTGCGGCGTTAAGGCTGCAGTGGGAATTGCTCACGGATATTGAGCAGGTAAATAAAGCACAGCTTGGAAAAAGCCTGCAGAAATGGGCTGCATGCGAGGCAGCCTTCCCCGAGGTGTCCTTAACCCGCAACACCCCCCCCCCATCCTCTCCTTTCCGAGACCACGGTGGGGGGCTGCCAGCCTGGCAGCCTTCCTTCTTCTTAACCCCTTCCTCCTCCTCCTGCATCCTGAGAGCATAAAGTGCCCCTGCAAAACTCATTTTCCTCCTCTCCAAGCAGGTGCAGCTCAACAGCGTGGTGATGGTCACAAATGGTCCTTGCACACCCCTGGAGCTCCCCGTTGTGCATCCCACGGGGCTGCCTTGCTTTGGGAGCAGCACAGAGGGGACGGATTCAGGACTTCAGGGCCTGGAGGTGTCAGCAGAGCACCTCCAAGTCCTGCAGCACTGGTGGTCCGAAGCCCCTTCTGCAGCAGGGTGGGAATGAATCACATTTCCCAGAGCATCCCAAAGCAGAAGAGGGTCTGTTTTCAGGGAGAAATGGACCCCAGCATCATTCCCTCTCCCGGTTAGCCATCCCCTCTGAGCCTTGTGCCCATCCCTGCTTAATCCTGGGCTCACCGGTGGACACCAGGAGAGATTTTTGTGGCAGGAACAGATTTAATCTGGGAAAGACAGAAACTGGATGGTGTCCCCCAGTGTCACCCTACAAGTGCCACCGCTCATATTCCTGCAACCCACGGCCAGAGGCAGCCCAGCGCCCGCCCCAAACCCTTCCAACCCCATATTTATGGAGCAGTGACACGCTCATCCCAGTGCTCATCACTTCCCAATTTGCTCTCCGTCTTCCTCCACGATCCTACCTGGTTGTAAAGTGGTTACATCTCTGCCGAAGGGGATTCGCGGCCGATGTATATCAGTATTTTCACCTCCCCTCGGGGACCCATTTGTGGCGTTATTGCTGTAAGGTCGACGGCTGCCACCGCTCACCGGGCAGCCTTTACGCGAGGCATTTGGACAGATTAACGGCATCAGCATGGGGTAGCGTTCCTCCAGATATATGAAATGAAAAGATTATTATTTTGTTATAAAACAAAGAGGAGAGGGAGTGAGAAGGGGAAGGAAGATGAAAGCCCCCCCCCCTGCAGCTCGCATAAACCCGCTTCTGGAGAAGAAGTTGGGAAATGGACTTTGCTGCTTATGAAAAATTTCCAGAAAATGATCATTTCAGCGGTGCTTGGACGGTCTGCTTTAAAAGTGCGAATCCCAATGATGCTTCAAGGTATCATTTAGGTGTGTTTATTAAGAGCTCTCAAATTGGTTTCTTCTGGTAGCTTTTTTAAAAGTGTCATTCGTCAGAAATATGGAAGATGAGCATTTTCCACTTTCATTTTCTCATTGAAAACACGGAGAATTTCAACAGAAATAAACTGAAATGAGAGAAAACCCTGACTGCAATAGAGCCATAGATTTTTATGCACTTATTATCATATTCACCCCTGAATTTGGTGCAGAAGGGATGGCTGCCTCGGGGCAGGGGCGTTTTTGTGATTTCACGCTGGGTTTTTCCATCCTAAACCCATGGGAAGTGATTGCACAAATGTCTCAGAAAAGCTGCTGTTGCCTGAAATCCCTGAGACCAGAGCAATGGGAATCTCCTCCTGGATGGAAAGCACAGGTTCCCGGTGGTCCCAGCTTTTTTGAATTGCAAGCTTCCAAGCTGGCGATGGAAGAAAGAAACCTCCGTGCCCTATAATATCTCATTTTTTGAGAGCAGAGGTCTGTTTGCTATTCCTAGGGTGATGCACATCAAGGTGGGGTTACGGTAAGGGGCAGGAGGCATGGGGAGAGCTGGCTCTGAGCTCGGCCTCAGTGATCCATCGCTTGGCAGCGGGATGAGGACTCCACGAGCTCCGGGGCTGGTCAATACGCCTCGCTGCGATCAATGGGCAAGCGGCAGTAATTACATTTCCAAGATCAAATGGGCGTATAAATGTTTCATCTGGGTAAACGTTGTGTTGTCGGGTGTGTTTTTTGTTTGGCTGTTTTTTTTTTTTTTTTTTTTTTTTTTTCTTTTTTCAGTTTCTCCTTTCTGCACACTCTGTGGGCCACTGAGTGGATCCCATCAACCCAGACCGAGCCTTCCCATCTTCTCCCAGCCTCTCCAAAAGCTCTGGCAAAGTTTTGCCTCTATTTTTACACCAGTCCAAGGTAGATAGGCATTGTCCACACTGGTAAACTGTGACGAGAACACATCCAAAGAGATCTGATGCCACCAACCATAACACCCACTCTCCCAGCACCACTGTGCCTTATGGGAGCCTCAGTCTTACCCTGTAGCCCCCTCTGCTGCCTCCCCACATTTGCCATCCAGCAATATAGGAGCATTTTTAGCCCCATATTGCTCAGCACCTGGATGTGCCCCCAGCAGCAATGCTGGGAAGCATCCTCCCCATCCACCGCCTCTCCCTTCCCCTGCCATCCAACGCCGGGCTGTTTTGCACAGCAAAGCAGAAGAAACCTGAGCAGCCTCTGAGGACATGACATAGCTGCTTGGATCTGTTTGCAGACAAGCCCCCAAAACATTTCTTCAAGCCTTCTCTGACACCGCCGACCTCCAGGCTGTGACGTGCCAATGGTAAAGAACTGCAGAGAAGGAGCTGGGTTCTTCCAGCACCAAGCAAGAACCTTCCCACAGCTCAGGGAAGAGCTGTCCCTATCCCTGCTGCTCCCAAATCCCTCTTGCTCTCATCCCTGCCTTTTCATACCCACTCATGGGTTGCTCAGCAGATGCCACAAAGTGGAGGTGGTTGGGAGGTGCTCCTGGCAGAGTGCGAGGAACAAACCCTTCCAGAGCACGTGGGACTTCTTTGGAGGAGGAAGGATGGTAAAACTCTGGAATTCACTGCTGGTGTCCATGGAGATCAGGAAATCCAGGTTCATTTTTTTCACTGGGTATAGAGAAAAATCTTTTTGGCTGCCTCAAAAGGAGGGGAAGAAATTTGGGCTGTTTTGGTTATTTAGAAAGCCCAGACTTGTTCTCCTCTTCATCCATGTGTGGTGTCCCCTGGAGCCTCAGGGACCTGATGTGATGGGTTGATCACTTTGGTTTCCTTCCTGAAGGCTGTGTTTCCCTCTGCATTTGCAAAAAGCCTTGGGAGATCTTGAAGCAGAGGCCAAAAGTCACAGAAGAAGAAGTCCCAGAATTCCTCTTTAGGAACAAAGTCCTCTTTAGGCACATGGTAAGGGATGTCCTGAACACCTCAATCCCTGCCCAAGGCAGTCCTCATCAGGAAGGAAAGTTCTCTGATGGACAGACAGACCCAAATCCCTTGCAGAGGGGACACTTGCCCAGTACCCACCAGTCCCAGCTCCGTTTCTATACCTGATTCAAGGATTAATCCACCCCAAACTGCACTTATTTTTTATTGCCTTCCTCCCCCTCCATCCTTGCCATGCACTGGCCGCTCCATGCTCCCAAAGGCATCGCGGCCCCATGTGGTCTCTGCGGGATCATCGTCCTTGGGTTGTCCCCCAGCAGCTGCTGAGGAGCCAGATCCTGAGCTGCTGACTTGGTTCGTTGGCTGCACTCACAAAGGGAGGTGTTTTGGGGCCAACTTCCCCACCTGGATCCTGGAGCTGAAATCCAACACCAGGTTGACCCTTGGAAGGAGGCTGGACATCCTGGGCCTGCCAGGCAGGAGTTTTATTGCAGAGAACAGGGCAGGGTTGAGAACAGTCCTCTCATGGCATCTTACAGTCTCCATCATACCTTCTCATTGGGTCTCTGGTGGCCACACTGATGCTGTAGTCCATCAGGTGTCACCATGGCCACCCCCTTCATGGCCCATCTTGGCCTCCTGGGCAGTGGCCGTGAGGTGTTTTGGGAGCACAAAGTGACCTGAGCTGCCCCATCCATTCCCCCATCCTCCAGCTTCCCAGGAGACAAAATTCCCGTACCCAGTTCTTCTCCCTCTCCCGTGGTCTTCCTTAACCACCACAAGCTTGTTATTTGCCTAATTCTGCCATAATTAATTGGCAGGGCTACTAACTGTATTTCCTTCTCCTTCACGCAGATATTTGCCACCTCCAGCAGGGAATTTTCCCCTCTCCAAAGGAACCATTGAAGGTAGACACTGACCATCCCATATCCCCCCTGTCCTGATGCATATCAGCACGAAGATTTCTTCTTCTCTTTTATAGAAAACTTTAAACATCTTTCTCACAAAGACATGCAAACTTCTTGTTCCCTCTTGCAGGAAACATTTCCAACATTTCTCTTTACGGAGACTTGAAAAACTTCATCAAAAGCAGGCGCTCGCTGGGGTAACCTCTTTTTTTATCAGTGAGAGGATTTGAAGAGCAATTTGCAGGCAGCTCCACTTGAAGGGAGCTTTGTGGCAGGGCTCGTTTCTCTTCTTGTTGCATCAAGAAGCCCCCCGTGAATTGGGATGCTGAGGAGGGACCTGGTAAGACATGAGCTCCCCTGAGACAACCAACAGACCCGAGCAGGGATTGCAAACAGTGCCAGGAGTCAGCAGCAGTTTTTTCCAGGTATCTCCAAGACTTCAGCAGGGCAGAGCCCCAATTCCCTGGCTGAGGACCTCAGTGCAAGTGCTCCCCTTGCTAACGAGAGGTGGGGAGAGGCAGGCTCTTTCCCACAGCTCCACAATCAGCATCGTTATAACTCGGAGCACCGTGCTTATCTCCCCTGCTCAAAACCCATATTTTATTGCCCCATATCTCCCAAAGAGGGAGATTTGGGAGGGCTTACCCAAACCAGAACCCTCACAGCATCTTGGAGCTGCAGTCCCAGGCTGTCCAAAATATAACAAATAAATGGCCCGAACCCACAGCTAAATGGGGGCAGGCAGGGAGCAACCGGGAAAGAATGAAACTCCAGCAGCCTGCTTGATAACTTTACCTCTTAAGCAGGCATTAAAGAGAGCCCCCGCCCTCCAGGCTCCTTCCGCACATTCCTGCATTGAAATAATTAGTTTTCACTTCTAACTTATTTTTTTTTTCCAAAGTCCAGAAGGTCAAAGTTTAGTCCCTCCAAAACTGAAAAATAAAAATAATACCGGTGGAAAAAAAAAAATCCTCTCTCTGCTTTGCTGGCAGAAAACAGCAGGGGGTGAGGGGTAAGGGAAAAAAATCAATTTGAGCTTGGGTCAGCGGTGTGCGCGAGAGAGACCTTTGGAGCAATGGAGATTAATTTAGTGGGAGAGAGAAGGCAGAGTGGAAAAGCAAGGAGGGGGAGAGGAGAGAGAGCAGCCCTGCTGCAGGGGAGCCGGGGACAGGTTTGGGATGTGCTTGCTCTCTCTTTAATAAGATCCCAGCGTGGCCCAGGGAAATTAATCACTGCTTCGTTAGTACACAGATGCAAAAAAGTGCCAAGTCAGTTGCTGCACTAGAGGAAAAATCCGAGGAGCTGCTGCTGTGTCCCAGAGCCACCATCCCCAGGGATGATGGAGGGATAAAGGGGATGAGACCCTTCCTGCTGGAAACCCTCCTCTCCCACTGGAAACCCATTCAGAAAACTGATGGGGGGTTCAAAGGGGTTTATTATCGGACAGGGAGATGCTCCAGCAGCAGCAAGGGTGTAGAGGACCTCAGTGGGAGGACTCTGAGAGTTGGGGCAGCATTTCCTATGGGTGATGGAGACCGACGAGACTGCTGGAAGCGCCTTAGTGGCAGCAGGGCCTTCGCTCATCTCTGCCTGTCAGAGGCATCATCCCTGGATTATGCGTTGCTATTACTAAGGGAGGATAATAAACACCTAATCCAATGTCTGCCCAAGCCTTGGAGCATCTCGGTGGAAGATGAGCCCCTCTGGAAAAATCTGTCCTGCTCACCTCTGCTATCGCAGTGGTGGCTGCTGTGACGTGGGCCTGTCCGGAGCTGCTTAAGAGCTTATGGAGCCCAGCTGGCTCATTAGAGGCACCTTCCAAGGCTTTGGGTGGGAAATATGAACGTTTGAATTAATGGGGCAAGAAAAAGGCAAGAGGAATTTATCCGTCAATCTCACACTGAAATGGAGCACAGAAGGCCCAGGCCTTGTTGGTAACGAGTCTTTCATGGATTGATTGATTTTATCTGTAACAGCCACCGTGAAATATTCTGGGGCGAATTCTGACCATATTGACCCTGGCGAACCTGGCCGTCAAAGGGAGGATTGACAATGACGAGTATTGCTATGGGCAGCATCTCGGATTGACTGGGAGGACAGCGGTGGTGGAGGGTGGCGGAGGGGAAAGAGCAAGCTTTGCCTTTCCTAAAGATACTCCCAAGCTGCCAGAAGAGCAAGAAACCAAGTGGGAAATACGATGTGGCAGGGAGGGAGCGAAGGTGAGCTCAGGGCATCCTCCCACCACTTGGCTCGGTGACCGGCTGATCCCAGGGGATGGCGGAGGAGCAACCTCGCTTGCTGGGGCAGGTTGGCAGGGAGCTGGGGAGCCATCTCCATCCTCTCCACGGGGTGGTTGGCCGGCCAAGAGCCTCTTGCCCCTGGGGAGGACCTCAGCGACGTGAGCCATCGCACGGCGTGTCCTGCCCACGGTAAGCAGATGCTGAGATGCTGCAGAGCCTCAGTGCTTTGGTTTTCATCTCCTGTGGAGTCAGGGGGATCAAGGCAGGGTGAAACAAGTGTGATGTTGCAGATGAAGTGTCCTTAAGGTTGGAGGATTTATCAGTCTGGAGGAAAAATGAAGCAGTAACTTGAAAGCCCTAAATTCATGGGTCAGCTAGGCCAGCAGCTGGAAGAGCCCCATCCTTCTTCAGCGCTCTCCAAAGCATCTTGCCCTGGTCTCTGTGTTTTCCCCAACAGAGAAGGCAAAAAAGGGCAGTTTTCCCAAACGGAGAGCTAGAAGAGAGCAGAAAAAGCCCAGCCAGGAGAAAGTGGTGTCACAACACCCTCATGTCTCAGCTTCATTCTGCTTTTCACAGGGGTATATAAAGATGTGCCTGGCTTGGTCATGATGTGCCGATGACCTTAACGCTTGCTGCCCCAGCTGGAGAGCAAAGGTGGGTCTGCCTCCAGCAGGATCTCGGTGACAGCCGGATCTCACCCAGCTGGAGGAGGTAATATTGCTAACAAAGCTCGTGTCCAGCAGGATTAATGGCTCACCGAATGACCCCAGGCTCTCGGCATCCTTGCTCTGCCAATCACGCTAGCAGAAATGAATAAAGACTTTTTTATTGGTATTTAGAAGGCTTTTAGGAAAAAAAAAACACCCCCACCACAAAAAAAAAAAAAAAAAAAAAAAAAGATGGGGAAAAACCAACATCCCCCCCTCAACATTTTAATTGAGCCTGCGAGGTATTTAAATGCTTGGCTGGTCAGCAATTGCTTCCAAATTACTTCGGGATCTGCGGGGACCTGGCCGCGTGGGGCCAGTGTCACCGAGCCGTTCTGTGCCTGGGCACACACGTCTCCATCAGAGGATGCTCGTCTTGACAAGGGTGCTTTGAGACCCAGATCCAGCCCAAAAAACAGAGCCAAGATCCCAGGCCACCAGCTGAGCAAGGAGGTTCCCCAAAAATATGGGCACAAACGGTGTCCCTTGGTTTCCTCATCTCTGAAGTGGGTAGAATGAATAGAGGTGGGTCAGGTTAAGTTTAATATTTGAGAAAAGTGCTCTCTTAAGTATCTCCCTCTCACACACATGCACATATATATTTATATGTATATGCGTTCCCTTCTCATATATGAGCACAGCATGAAAGCAGCCAAGCAGGAGCTCAGTTTGTGCTGAAGGACTTTGTTCGCAGCTTTGCTTAGTGAGGGCGCCAAGATGTATTAAAATCTAAAGGGGAAAAAAAAAAAAATCATCTTTAAGGGAGAAAAAAAGAAAGAAAGAAAGAAAAATAAAAAGGTCCAACTGGATTTGACTTTCATGAGACACCAGTTAAATTTTTTTTAAGCTTCCACACAAAACGGCAAATCGTCTAAAATTAGATCTAGGGAATTATTTTATCTGCATGGGGAAAAAGGCTGTTTGATACCATGACTGTGTAATAGGGGACTTCTCGGCTTCCCAAACACGTTAGGAAGATGCTTTTGATTTTTTTTTTCCCTTTTCTCCTCCTCTTGTCTTGGCAAGCGCTCAACGTGTTATTTAAAGAAAAATTAAGAGGCGCTCTCAGGGCTGGCTAAGCCCAACGTATAGATTTTTGTTTTAAAATAAAAGGTTGGACTGTTTTTTAGTTATGTGCTTTAACACAGCAGAAGAGCACTATAAAAGCAATCCCAAGCCGACGCCGTTCCAAGTGCTGATGCTCTCCGTCAACCTCTCCCCGTAGCATTTCCACCCCTTCGAAAAGAAATTGCAAGCCCTGGGTTCGCAAAAAGCAGGATGGAGGAGGAAAAGGGTGAAAAGTGAAGAGGTCTGGCAGGATCCTACCCCTGTTTGAACTGCAGAGTCCCTGGGGGAAGAGGAGGGGGAGATCTGCCCTGCAGATGTTGCAGATCGGGGTATTTCTACCCATGTGCACGGTGGGGATGTGTGACCCCCTCAAAGGTGTCCCCAAGCTTGAGGAAGAGCCAAAGCAGGGTGGTGGGTAAGTGTCTGCATCCATGGGGTGTATCACAGAGGGGAAAATTGTTTTCAAATCCTTCTGGGGCTTCCCAGCTTTGCGCAGTTCCCTAAGAGCAGCTTACCTGCACGTGGGGCTGGGGAGGAGGAGCGAGGCTGCACATGGGGCTGCAAACATGGGTCAGCCCCGAGCGGCTGGGGGACAAGGTGTCCCCACAGATTTACCCTAGACAGTCCAACGTCACCTCAGATCCTCTGCACGGAGCTCTGCAGGAGACAAACCCCTCCCAGCACCACCAGCCCTGGGCTCCCTGACCATGCACAGGTCCAGGACACAACATCAGGCATGGCTGGGATCCGATTTTAGCAGGGCTCTTGTGTTAGGAGAGAAATAATGCTGACAAAGGAATAGATTTTGAGGCCAGGAGGAAGTGTTGTGGTCTCAGCTGAGCTCTTGCACAGCCTGGGCTGGGTAGGAATGGCACCGAGAGCTGAGATGCAACAGGAGTCACCCATTTTCTCGGCTGCCTCGTGCCAGCAGACCGAGGGCTTCTCATACAAATAAAGGTGGAAAATGTAGCGAAATGAAAAAGGAGAAACCTTTCACCTTGGGTGACTGCCTCTGGGTGGGCCAATAGCATATTTTGGTTATTTAAATAAAGGTTTTAACTCAACACAATCATTTTAAATAGAGCCATGGGAGCAGAGGACTTAGGGAAGAAAGCAAAGGTTTGTGCTACGCTCTTTTATTTTTATTTATTTATTTATTTATTGCATTCAAAACTGCCAGGGGAATTAAGACCCACAAGATACACCTGCCCATGATGCTGGATCTAAGCTCCTTACCTGTCAGCATTTCTAAATTAAAACTTTATCCCCATCCGCCTGTACCCATGGAGCTGCCCTGCGAGGGACACGGTGGTGCTCCACGTGATGGGTCTGATGGTGAGGACCTGGCATGGACCCAGCCTGTCCTGCCCCAAATGAAGGTCAGGTTTCAGCTGTGAGCACCTGGCTCCATCAGGCTCACCTCCTGGAAGAGTCCACATGTGGTGTCCCCACCTCAAATACTCAACCTTCACCCAGGCTTAGGGCTGGGGTGAGAGTGGGATCAGCCCCAGTGCCTAGGCAGGATGTTTGGAGGCTCAACTTCAAGCAAAACTCTTTGGTTGGGTCTCCACCTTCCTGAACTAGGACAAAGTTTCAGACTTGGTGGACGGACAGCCTCTGAGCCAGTGGCTCTTCTCTTGAGGGAGCTGGAGAGTGTTTTTCCTTTGGCTGCAGTGACCATGAGATGGTGAAGTTCAGGATCCGGAGGGAAAGCAGCAAGACAAAAAACAGGATCAGAGCCCTGAGCATCTGGAGAGCAGGCTTAGGACTGCTTGGAAGGATCCCACGGGGCACATCCCCAGAAAGAACAGGGGCCAGGAGAGCTGGTAGCTTTACCAGGATCACCTCCTTCAAGCTGAAGAGTGCTCCACACTAAAGTGCAGGCAAGTCAAGAAAAAGTCAGTCTGGAAGTCTGGCACAGGCAGTACAAAATAATTATAGCCAGTCTGGAGTCAACCTGCTTACTCAAAACCATCTCCAGTAAAATCCATCCCCAGACAATCTCCCACAAGTGGAAAGCTTTGCTCAGCAAGTGGTCCGTCCACGGCTTCTCCTTCCCCGCTCCCCAGCCTGCCCCCCGTGCTCCGAGCATCATCCCAGCAATCAGCACAACGCAAACTCAGCGCAAACCTTGGGCAGCAGGCATCCGTCACCGAAATCCTCTAGAAAAAAAAGATCCTGGGGAGGGGGGAGATGGAATTGGGAAACCCCAGAGATACACGGCAGAAAAGGTGCCTGGCTAATAGAGCAGCTCTCCTGGAGACCTCTGTTAGGTACCGGTGAAGCCGTTTACCGGCCAAGGCAAGGAAGCGTGCTCTGCAGCCCTGTCGTGTCATATTAATGGGCAGGATCATTTAAGCTTGGATAAAACCCACAACTTAATTTTTTTTTTTTTTTTTTTTTTTTTAGTTCGTGGTGGTGGTGCTGCTTGTCGCGGCCGCCTGTTCCAGATGATGAATGGTTCTGTTTCTGGCCGATCCGCTTGTTTGAGCACTGTGGTGGTTTCAAGACTTCATGCAAAAGAGGAGCCCTGGCCATTTTTCACTCGGAGAGATGAGCGACACAGGAATAAATTTTCCTGCTTAAAATTTGCTGGGCCCAGGGTTTCTTGGTGAGGCAGCTTTGACAGCCTGTCACTTTGCTAGATGTTTGGTGCTCGGAGTATTCTGGGTCCTTTTATTGCTTTTTAAAAGATTTAAAGGAAACAAAACCCTGGTGCATTATGACATTTAGCAGGGTCGATATGTGTATCTGACTCTATCCAGGCATTGCACTGGAACATGCTGGGTCCTGATCCCACCCTCGCTCGGACCAGCATAAATCAGTGGCAGCTGCATGTAGAGCAGGGCTGCAGAGCAAAGGCAGCTGAGGTCAGAGGAGCACCCCATGCACGGCTCACCTCTGGGTGGTAGTCAAGCCAAAATTCAGCTTTCTGTACTTGCCTGTGACAGCAGGAGGAGATTTTTCCAGTTCTGATAAAAAATAGCCACGCACATGCAATACACATCCAACGTACAGAGCTGCACGTGGGCCCGTTAGCACACAACTGGAGCTGGATGCATTTTATCCAGTGGGCTCTGAGGAAGCTTATAGCATGAGCAAGGGTCAAGACACAACTGAGAAACCCCATCAAGGGAAATGTCCTCATTTTGAGGCTATAGATTTAAAGTCCCTCTTGTCTGCTTTCGTTTTCCTCAGTGCTTGCACCCTTTCTGAACCATACTTAGGTGATGGGACCACCCCATGGAGATGTCACTAGTGGAGGAAGGGATGTGGCCCGTTCTTTCAAGGTACCTTTTGTTAAGTTATTTTAGACAATAAGGTTCGTCACTTTGATGGGAGCTCATGTCAGCGAGGTTGCAGTGTTCTGCAGTTCCCAGTTTGAACGTAGCCCTGATGTGCTGTGCAGTTTTCCTCCCCGATATATTTACCACCCAGTGGCAAATTAATTAAAATGATGGCTGTAGGCAGTAGCTGGAAAGGTGTGGAGAGGGTGGCTCTCATCAGAAGCCACCTGAGATCCACCTGCAGGGGTGGTCTGGGATGGCAAAATGTGGGATGCTGGGCAGGTGGACCCACCAGCTCCATGGGGACTGGGAGAACTGGGGTACAGAGGCCTGAAGCGTGGGGCAAAGAGCACACAAAAATCACAGAAGCAAGGGGAAAAGGGGCAGAGGATGCTCTAAAAGGGACAAGATGGCCAGCTTTGACCCTTCGAACCAGATATCAGGTTGTTTTTGTGTCTGAGAGCTGAAGGACTTGAGCTGAGAGATAGGGGAATGCCAGTAAGATAGCTCCTTGTCCCCAAAGCCACCTCCTCTGTCCACATACGGAGGATGCTGGGCTGGGCATGGGGTCAGTCCCCAGGACTGGCAAGGCTGGAGCAGAGAGAGATTAAGTCAGGCACCAAGCTAAGACCTGGAAAGTGGAGAGAAGACACACTCAGTTGCAGGTCTGGCCTCCGGAGAGCTGTTTGGGGTGAAATTGGGGAAGGGTAGAACATCAGTTGTCGGAACTGAGTCAGCCCAGCACTGCCTCATCAGGGATTGTCCAGGGGAGGGGGAGAAAAGACAGCAGAGAATCAATTCCTTCAGGCTGGCCCCCGAGATGGGCACTGGGGGAACGTGGTTTATAAATGCTGCATGGAGTCCTGCAGGGACAGGGCTTGGTGTCACTTTAAAAAGTAAACATACGCAGCCTAATGAATGAGTTATATCCCAGACGCTCCATTCCAGGAGAGGTATTTAACAGGCACTATTGGATTCTGCGGTATCTCTCTATCTGTAACCAGTGCATTATGACCATTAATGGATTTTTGAGGCTGGATTGATTTTTCATTAATTTGGTAAAAATCTTTTCCCTCTCCCATATAATTCTGTCTTAAAACGCTCCCCCTGACAGACCGATAAGTCACTCACCTCATAATGCAAGTCTGGCTCATAAATCTCCGTGATCCGGTGAGGAGGGGAGTGGGGAGCGAGCCGGGCTGGGGGAAGGGGTGGCGAGGGGGGAACCTCCTTGGGTCCGGATGGAGCTGCCAGACAGCTCTCATCGTGTGTGCACAGCCAGAAAGCTCCATCAATAATGGAGGAAGGATGGAGGGTAGGGGGTGTGGGGGCTGATGGACATCCAAACGTGGGCTCCGGAGCCAACGTTGTCTCCCCAAGCCTTGATCTCACATGTCTGTATGTAGGAAAGGGTTCTGGGAACCCACATGTGTGGCTCAGCTGGTGAGTGTTGTCCCAAAACCAAGGTGCTGTTCTGGGCACTGAGCTGTGTTCTACCTAGAGCCTCCCAGTTAAAGCTGTGTGTTGGGGGATCAACGATTCATGACTTTTCCTATTATGATCCCAAATGTCTTGCAGAAAGGCAGCTCTCATCCAAGGTTTGTTCCTTCCAGAAGTTGTACTCTACTCCCAGGAGGGTGAGGAGAAGCCAGAGGTCTGGACCTGTTTCCCTGGGGGTGAATCCTAGGACTCTGGGACAGCAAGGATCCAGCCTGTGACAAAGGATCAGAGCCCTGCAGAGCAAATATCCATGAGGGATCCTCACCCACAATATCTGTGCAGCTGCAGATCCCCATGTGCAAGGACAGGATGGAAACTTCATCTTATTCAGCCTTGCGAGGAAATATTTTACAGCCCTTATGAACCCATAACCAAGCTCCATCACTTTCAGTTAGGTATCTTTGTCAAGGCGCCTTTTGGTTGTCTGTTATTACCTGCTCCTGAGTTAGAGCAGTTTCAGATCATGTTTTTCATGGAATGTCTCAGATTTAGTCCCTGGGTAGAGGGGAAAGAAAAGGTTTCCTTTTCATATACTGTGTTTTTATGTATTGTATCTGGTTCCATGTCTCCACTGCCTGGAGGTCCCTGGGCATTGACAACTTGCAGCCTGGGCAACAAGATGAGACAATGCAATGAAAAGAAAGTCCTGCCCTTCTCACGGCAGCCCCTGTGCCTGTCCCCACTTCATCCCTGCTTTCCCATTCCCTTAAACCTCCCCAAACCCTGCAGGGCAGGGACGAGGCTCGAGGCATCCTAAAAGGAGCCAGAGCTCTTCTGCATCCGCTGCCCCCTGCGCGATCCCCCACAAATTACTGCGGCTGCAGGGAGGTGTGAGAGGCCCGCTTTAACTCGCGCTATTGGATTTCGCTGCAGCTCTCGCTCCTGCCACAAAATCAGTGCATTATCGCCGTTAATGGATTTTTGAGGCCGGATTGATTTTTCATTAATTTGGCCCCCCAAAAGAGGGAAATCTCCACCCCCTGTTCCTTTTGCAATTCTGTCTTTGTGTGCGCCCCTGAATAGCAAAACAAGTCCGTGCTTCCCACGGGGAAAAAAAGGTAGAAAACTAGTATTTGTGAATCTCCCTTTGCTTCCCTCCATGCTTGCTGTCCCCTGGGGCAGCAGGGAAGTGGGCTGGCAGCCTTGAGTGGTCATGATGGAGAACAGGAACCCCCCCCATCAACATATGTCCATGCAGCAATTCTCCCTTCACTCCTTTTCCCTCCTCTAGGTTGGAAACCCCACTCAAACCATGCTCAGCGATGCTCTGGCAAGAGGCCGCTTGTGGCATAATACCACCTCCTTTCCCTGCTTTAGTCACAACGCGGGTGTGAAGCAAGATGCCCAGAGTCCTCTACATCCTTGTGTGCCCTCCAGCCATGAGCACATTCTCACTCCCAGTCCTGCCACCTGCTTTGCACTACCCACACATCTCCAAACACCTTGGTGCCAACCCTTTGTGCTTTCACATGCTAAGTGCATCCTAAGTGTAAAGCCTCCTCCTGGTGATGTGTGTGCATTTATGGCTAGGCTGGCCCGTAGGACAGCTACCCATGATGGTAGGACTAGGAGGGACAAGAGGAGATGGGGTGGCCAAGATTGGGCTCATGGGTGTCCACACATTATCATTCCTCAGGGCAGGCAGCTCAGTTTCCAGCTGCTGGTCCACAGAGGGTCAAAAACATTTTCCATAGGTCCTCTACAACACCTGCCAGCCTCAGGAGGCTGTCCCAGACTTGTGGAGGAAGCTCAGATGACACACAATGCCCCGTCTTTCTAATTGAGTCCATAAGGTGTGACACCCGGGTGGAAAAGGAGAAGTGGCCTGGGGAGGAAAGGCAGAGGCAGGAGCTGAGTTCACCTCTCCCAGCTCACATTCTGCACTACTATTGCATCTATGTCCTGTAGAGTAAAGGGGTACTAATCACCCATCCAGACCATTCCGGTCCCAAAACAGTGAATCTGCCCAGAAATAATCCCAGGTCATAAGAAAGGCAGGAAATGAAACCTGGAATTCAGCCCTTTTTCCCTTGAAGTATTGCATAAAGCATGATCATTTATTCAGATGGTCCATCTGAGGTAGCTTTGCAATGTTTCCCCAGAAAAGCTTCTGCTTGCTTCTTGATTATCTTCCAATTGTTTATTAAAAAACATTTTTAATGAAGACTAACAAGCAAATAATCAATACCCACACAGATCACCTAGGAATAGATAAGCCTCAATAAGCCCTTGGGGATCACTGTATTTACTAAGCAGACAATTACAAGGGTAATGACTATCCCTGCAATTTAAAATTAATAAGATGTGATTGCATCCTGAGGAAATGCAAACTGATTAACAGAATCACACGTAGAGGTGGGCAGGCGCTTTGGAAGTGTGTTTTAACCTGGGGTAGGGAAGCCAAGGCAGGATACCTATGAAGGACCAGTATTCAAGATCTTCATTAATCTGGCAACTGAAAGCCTACTTTGAATTTTTAGGCATATTTTCTGGAACCATAGAATCTGGAAGGGACCTCTGGCAACCTCCAAAATTCAGCTTAAGGTGTATCAATGTTGAAGGCAGACTCAACTTCAAAGTTGGAGCGGGATGCTCAGGGCCTTCTCCAGCTGGGGTGTGGCTACCTCCAATGATGGAGATAGCACACTTTCTTTGAGTTTAAATGCTAATGTTTGATAATCCTCATGCACACATTTATATTGAAATATCAAGTCAAAATTTCCTCTGTTACAACATCTGTCCATTGTCTCTCTTTCTGTCACAGTGCACCTTTGAGAAGAGTCTGGACCCCATCTGTGGACAGGTTATACTCATTTCTTTACATTACTTATTGTGTTAAGCCCAAACCATTCTTCCCCTTCCTGGTGTTTGTCCCCATTTCTATCAAGCACCCACGACTTGTCTCAGATCTTCCTCTGATGACTAACCAAGCCAAAATCTCCTAGTTTGCCCCCACAAGTTGTGCTGTCCATTCCTCCAGCCCCACCTCATCCTTCTGTCCCAGTTCAAAATCAGCCCTGCCCTTGTGGCCTCTTTCTTCACCAATTCTAAGAAAAATCCCTGTCTTGGTATATCTTACAGTCACGTTCACCTTTTTTCATGGTCATGTCTCATAGCATGAAGTCAGTGACTAATTTCAGCTTTCTTGGTTTTTGGTTGTTTGGTTGGGTTTGTTTCCTTTTTCCAAGTTATAGCAGAGAATCTGGTTGTAAGTCTGTATATTCATGGCCTTGTGCTTTACCTAACTACACCTCAACCCATTTCACTTTTTCCAGTCTCTCAAGGTCATATGGCACTTTCTTGGACTTGGGTACTGCCTCCTACCCTCATACCATCAGCAGATTTCATCACCAGACTCTCCCTCTTTGAAACGAGTTCATGCATGAAATTCTGAAATAAAAGTGGTTCCAAGGGCAATTTTTAAGGAACTCCACTCGTGTACTATCCTCCAGCCTGATATTTCCCCTCTCAGCCACTGTCCTCTCCCTGTCTATAAGTTCTTTCCCCATCTCACAGTTCTCATACAGATCCTATCTCGCCCAGCTTCATCTCTAATTATCTATGAGGTGCCACATCACATGCTTTGCTAAATCCAGATAGGTGCATTCTGCTCTTCCTAGAAAATCTGTTGTCCAAGGGAGAGCTCAAGAGAGAAGGACACTACCTATCTTTAATAAATGTACTTCCTTTCATTTATCATTTGCTCCAACCCTTCAATAAGAGGCTCCTTGCATGCCCCTGAGACCAGGCTAACAGCCTTGCAATTGCCCAATTTAGCTTATTCTTAAGCCAGCAACTTCATCTGCCAGTTTCCAATCAAATGGTTCCACTCAGGCTCGCAATCCTGCGACTCAGCTTGTGCTGCTTCTTTCTGCAGCTCTTCCAGGACTCTGCCTGGATTTTAGCTGATCCCAATGTGCCTTAGGTGGCATTTCATGCCATATACCCTGGGTGGGTTCCTACAGAAAACAAAGTGATATTTCTCCTAAACTTCATGGGAGAGGTGGCCTCGGCTCCCTGAGATCAGTCTGTCTTTCCTTAGACTGCCTGGAACTGAAGCTCTGAGGCCAGAATTGGAAAATATAGAAAATATTGATAGATCTGTGCACACAGAGAGGAATATGGCATCTGCACGGATCATCTTCATATAAGAGATCCAGGCGTGTTGTGGAAGAGACAGTCCTGGGACCAGCAGGCTGCCACCTCTGGAGAAGACCAGCATACATCAAGAAGCTCCTTTTCATTGGATCTGATATAATTGGTGCTGACGGCTGATGTCTCCGTCTCAGAGGGTTTGTTCTGGCCTGTTCTGCCAGCCCTGCCACCACTCTTCATCTTCATCTTCCACCTGCCTGCGCTGAGTGGAGGTGGATGGCTTGCAGACAAGACCTTCTTGTATGGCAGCCCCGGGCTTCCTGCTGCATTTATCCTCGCTTCCTTTGCTGGTGTGGCTTTGCATGATCTCCGTTTCCCCCAGTGATACCTGTTGCTGTCACTTGTCAAAGGCTGATAATGATAAGGGGCAGAGAACGCCAGCCCCAAACAAGCTGGTCTTTCCTGCAGCACGTTCCCCATGAAAGAGGCCTTCAAAGGAGGCATCAGTGACACGTTTGTGTCACCTCGATGTGGCAGAGCACCTTTATGTCTCCCTTTCCTCCTCACAGACAGCTCATTAAGGCTGAAAGCATTGAAGGGTGATCAGCCCCTGAGCCAGTGAGCTCTCAATCAGTCCTCTGAGGCTGGCTTTGATCAGGAGACACCAAAGGTCTGGCTGCGAGAAGGCTGTTTTCCAGCTGAGGTTCTGGTTACCTGGAAATATAATCCATGGAAAACAGGTCTGGGCTGGCACTGGGGAACGGGAGGTCACCTCTCTGCAAGGTAGAAGCAGCAAGACCCACACTGTTCTTTCTCCTGACCTGGTCTTGAACTCTCCAGTGCCTGAGATCCCCCTCCTCCCCAGACATTGCTTCACTCTTTCCAGTCAGGGAGCTTTTCCTCATGTCTAGCCCAAAATCTTTCTTCCTCTGTCCTCTTCTAAACCTGCCCACCAGGGACACAGAGACCAAAGCATTCCCTCCCTCTTGCTTCTTTGTTTATTTGATTTGAGGGCAGTCTTTCTTTTCTTAGCAAGAAAAAGTGAAATAAATTAATTACATCCATCTTTCCCTGCAGTTCCCATCCTGTAGCTCTCTGAGCATCCTGGCTTCTCTGCACTCACCACCCCAGTCCCAAACTGGGGCTCCACCAGCACCCCCAGCACTGGGGCATCTCCTGCAGGTGTGCCTGTGTGGCCAGAAGGATGGCAGATGATGCTGGAGACAGGTGTAAGGGAGGGAAACTCTTACCTGGAAATGTTCTTCTAAAGCAGAAACGCTGCTTCTCTCTGTGCTTTTCTCACCCCAGGCATAAAAATGCAATTTCAAACTCCATTCAGCAAATTTCATCTAGCCTACAACATATCCTGACTGGTGGATTTCTTGGCATATGACAAGGATACGTTGGGTCATAGACTCCCACTGCAAGAGTGGTGTTAGTCCAGTTCCTTCTCACACTATTGACATAAAAACCAGGGAAAAGAAACCCCTTCCTGGTACAGAAGGGAGGAGGTGACTGCGTGACTTGCAGGCTTCAAGTGGTCTGACGGCCAGGAAACCCACCCCATTGCTGGGAAGTGAAGTCACTGGAATACAAGCATGAAGGAGAAGGCCAAAAGAGCTAGTCATTTGGAAACTTCACATTTCTTGAGCAGAAAAACAACCCATATTTGGGAAACCAGCTGTGACCTGAGTCATCTCCTTAGTCCATTTGTGGAGTAACACTAAGTGATGCAAATGCTAGTCCATAGCAAATGGAAATCAATAAATATGTCAGGTCTTATCTAGCGGAGGGATGAAAAAAATGCGTTCCAAAACCACCCTGGGTCCTTCTTTACACCTGCCCACTTCAGCCAGGTTCTTGAATAAGCAGTATTAGCGTTGTGAATGACGAGAACTCTGTTGGATGCAAAGTCAGGAGTCATCCTGACTCCAAAACCAAATCTTTGGAGACCTACCAGATTTGCTCCCTAAGCCTCTTTGGGCTAGATTTATTGGAATATGAGGACAATCACTGCGTTCAGACTACCTTTCTAGTTGCCTCAGCTAGACGTTGGTTGGAAAACATGCCAACACTTGGCAAATCTCAGTAATTAACTCTCAGACTTGGTCATTCTGAACTTTTCTTTCTCTGCCGTTCTTGAACTCAGCTATTTAGCCCCAGGAGGCAGGGGAATACAGCCCAGATAGGCTGTTCAGCATAGCTGTGCCTTTGCAAGACTTCTTTTCCAAGTGGTTCAGGGAAAATCCCAGTAGTCAGATGGAAAATAAAACTGAAGACTATCTTCGTGCCTAGCTGGTATCATCAAACAGTTCCTATCCCTGCTTCAGGCATTAATAGTCTATTATAGTCAACTCTGGGGCAGGAAAAAAAATCATAAAACTGAACTACTAAGCAGTGAATGTGCTTTTCCTCTCTTCAGAAACGTCTGGAAGCTCTGCCCATTTGCATCCAATTGTGGGATTATAACTCACAGCTCTCCTGGCAGCTGGTGCTGTAGCTCACCATTCGTTTTATGGCTGCAAGCGTTAACATTTCTGCAGAACATCATGGTAATTTTCTGAAAAGAATGATCATTTTTTTAGTGACTCGCAACAATTAATTATCTGCCTCTTAACAATTTGCTGGGATAAATGATCACCGAGGAGAGGCCATCGGGCTCTTAGGGAAGCTGATATTCTAACAGCTGAAATGGCAAGAGGTGAACAAGGTACATTCTGCAGTTTTGGTGAGGAGCTTCCTTGCATGACAGCACTTTGGTAAGGACCTCAGGTTGCTATAAGCTTTGAAAACCACCCATGTCTCATGTAATTTGATGCATATTTGAGAAATCTTTATGCAGGTGTCATCCAAGCCATAGTGAGAATCAAGTCTGCGTTCCATGCTGGTGGGAGGTCAGCCCCACGTAATGGTGTGCAAAGTCAATAATTTCATTTTTTATTTACCTGGTGCCATTCACCTAGAAATACAGCTGAATAGACCGAGCCTTTTCCAGGCATGTTAGCTTCTTTTTCAACACAGCTCAGTGATGTCTTGCACCCTGTCTGGCTGAGAAGCAGGCACCCAGCATTATTTTCAGTGCTATAGTGGAGGTTTGCACACATCTGACATGCGATGGCTTTGCCATGCAGGGTTTTCATAGATTTTTCCCTAGTTAATCTGCTGATTTTTTCTTTTTTAAATCCTTGTGAAGGTGTAGCACCCACGACATCCCGTGGCAGGTGTTTCTACAGCTCAACTATGTGCTGTCGGGGGAGCCACCTCTGCTTTTCTCTTTTGTTTTGACCCTGCCACCTTCTGATTTCACACAGTGTCCCACAGAATTCCACTGGAAGACCCCATGGGATGTTGTTCCTCATGCACCTCCTCCAGGCCAGGTGTGGAAAGGTGTCAGGGTTAATCCTGAGCCTGCAAGGCTGGAATCAGAGCATCACTATGAACTCACACCCTTGCTAAATCTTTCTGCTAAATGTCTCCATCCCATGTGTGCCATGTGCCGGGTACATCTGCCAGCTTGGCTCTAGTGACCACGAAACCCATCAGCTCAATCTCACCCACCAGCAAGCTACCAGAAGGCAGCACCAAGAATCCCTTCCTGTGGAGCACAGAACAAACACACTCCGACAAGGTCGCCTCTGCTCTGAAAAGCTCTCGGTTCAAACTGCATGTGGGACTCGTCTCCCCTAAGTGCCTACAGGACGGGTACATCCATCCACAGCAGGCATCTCTGAACCCATTATGGTTGATGGCGATGGAGTCAGTGGGGGGTTCAGAACATTATTTATCCGAGCAGTGCAGACACCGTGCTTCAGGATGACATGATCTCCACTGAGTCGCTGCCCTTTGACTACAGAGAGGTCCCAGAGCGAGGTCAGCTCTACGTGCCTCCGCTGTAGACAGCTTAGAGGATGTGCATTAGCTTCATCCTCTGCCCTCCGGGTGGGAATAAGGGATGACATGGGCCGTTCCTGCAATGGTCAGCAATGCCAGGGGAAGCGGCCGTGCGTGATTGCCAGCATCCAGAAGGAGAAGCCGGGGGGAGCGAGCGACCTGCCTCCCCGCTGCCTGAGAGCTCAGTGTGGCAGGAGGAGCCCAGCCCTGCTTACAGCCTCAATCTGCTGAAGCCAGCATGTTTCTGCAGACTAAGCAAGTTTACCAATAAAACCCTCTCATAATCTACCACTGTTCAGGGAAGAGAGAGAGAGAGAGAGAGAGAGAGCAACTGGGCCACGGTGTCCGTGTGCAATAAGCACTGGAGATTTAAGTGGGAGAGAATTACCTTAAATATATATCTATACGGGGGGGAATATATAGGTACATTAAAAAAAAAAAAAAAAATCTGTGCTGCCAAAGAGGAGTAGAACCAATTTCCCAATTTCAATCGCCGGCACGCTGGGACTCAGCCTCTCAGATGTTGCCTGCTTTGCTAAATTGGCTGGGCTGAGGGCTGCTCCGTTGCTTATTTCGGCTCATTGTGGTGCATTTATGAAGGGCTGTCACACAGGTCTGACAGGGTGATGAATTGACTGGGCTCACCAGCACTGGAGGAAGGTGGGGAGGGAAGGGGTGAGGGAGCTGGCAAGGGCTGGAGAAGGTGAGGGGAGAGCTCCTTGGGAAGAGATGGGGGCAGAGGGGAGGAGGAGGAGGGAAGCATCCCGAAGGGTTCTGATCTGTAAGTGATTTCCCTGGAAATAAGCAGCCAAGCCAAGGGGAACCCCATTTATATGGGGATGGAGGTGGGAGAAAACTAGGGAGGGGATGGAGTGGAAGCAGCAATTTAAGCAGTTTGTTGCAAAATTCCCTGGGTTTATTGGACTTTAGAGCTGTAGTAAGACTTGGTGCTGCCAGAGGTGAGAGATCTGGATAAAATATCGCATCCCATCTTCTGGATCCCGTCTTCCCAGCCCCAGTGTCCCAGGATTTAGGAACCTCTTTGCTGGTGTGTCTCTGGAAGGGCTTCATGGGTGTCAGCACTGGGTTGGCAGCAAAGTGATGGGGAGCAGGGCATGCAGGAGAGAGGGTAAGTGCCTAGCTTCTGGAGCATGTCCTGTGGGTGTCTGATGCTCTGGCTTTCTTTCACAGGTGTGTGGATACAGGTAAAATGGCTCTCTGGCATGGGAAACAGAAAATATAAAAATAAGTCAGGTAACCACCGATGGCAAACCGATGGGTGTAAAGTAGATATAGATATATTGATCTCTGAGACAGGTAGTATCCATCCAAATCTATCTCCCAAGCATATTTATCTGTTCTCAAATCCCCCTCCAGCCATTTGCCCATCTCCACTATAGATCTCTATCAATTTTTCTATCAGATTTTATGTCTGTCAGTCTCCCTCCCTCCTCCACGTCTCCCCAGGCACGTAGCACAGACCTGGTGAGTATGGGGCTGAGCACCAAGCCCTGTCTCCAACAGGAGAGACCTTCTTGGTGTAGATCCACAGCGTTAAAGACAAGGAGAGAGGTTTTCCTTAAGTTTCCATCTTTGACTGCAATGCATAACTGCTCCTGAAGGATGGGAACACCATGGCTAAAAGCTGTTTTCTGAAATCTAACCTTAAATTGCAGCGATATTAATATTGACCACCTGCAGCTGTAATAGGGGAAAATATATAGATAATAGAGTCCCTTCACCAGAGCCGGTATTATAATAAATAATCATATCATCTAATAAATTGTCACAGTGCACTAATAAGCATATTTTTTTCCTACCAAAAAAAGTCCAGTGCTTTCAAAGTGGCTTCATCAAATTCCCCACCTATCCCAGCAGATATATCCCTTTTTATAATTACACTTTTTGTCGATTTCAAATACAGTTAAAAATGTGCAAACCGAGTCAATTTTTACACCGTAAGTTTGTGTGATATAGGACCCCGGTGTCTCGGGCGGCCAGCCCCCTCCCCCTCAGTGCTCCTCTCCTCCCTGATCCTGACATTAAACTACTCCACTTAGACTGGGTACCTGGTGCCAGGCAGGCTGACCTCATTAAAATAGATTACTGCAGATGTAAAATCTAAAAGGTAATAAAAATTGCCAATATTTTTTACCAGGACATGCATGTATTTTCCTTTTTTTTTTTCCCACTTCATATCTCAGTGGGAAAAGCTCCTCTTTGGATATCAAAATATCCAGCTTGCAACTGAAAACCCTCATTTTTAGTATTACTCTCTAGGCAAGATGTTAGGAGTGACCTGGGCAAGTGGAAATGTATTTACTTTTACTCTTTTTGCATTTCTAGTAATTTATACTGGCGATGTAGTGATGTGACTGCAGCTGAGATGAGCTAAAGCTTATAAGCAACACTGCATTTCTAGGGAGAGCCCTCATGAACCTGAAAACATTCCTGGCTTTATTTATTTATTTTTTTTCTGATCATTTTCACTAGCTTTAGAAAAGCTATTACTTCTCCACTACCTCAGTGGAAAAGATGCAAGAAGTTTTAATTCTCCACACTGTTTTTTCCTCCTTTCTGTGAGAAATGTGTCCCATGGGGCAACCTCCATGGCATGCAAGGAATGTCACTCGGTGGCTGGTAACCACAGGTGCTCGACCGCAAGAATGGCAAGCAGCACAAACGTGGTGATTCGTGTTGGCTCACGGTCCCCTGCCAGCCTGAAAGGGCTGCCTGTGTGCCCTGCCATCATGTCTGGAGATACCTGAACCACCAGCAGCCTGGAAATATCAGCGAGCAGGAGACCATCTGCCGGGCCAATGCCCCCACAAGCTCAGGGAAGATGGGAAGAGGATGGGCACACAGCAAGAGGCATTTAAGTTAGGACACCAGACTTTGTCCAGCAGAACCAGGCATTTCCTGGTCAAAAGCAGACCTGCAAACAGCAGTGTCCCATCGCTGAGAACACCTAATGTATCCTGTGTCTGTAGGAACACAGCCCATGATAAGATGACATGCTTCCCAGGGCAGGCTCGTCTTGGTGCACGCCTTGAGGAAGGAGGCTTTGCATCCCAGCTGGAGTTCAAATGAGCATGTCGTCATGGGGAAGGGGGGCAAACTGGAAATTGCAGCCAAAACAAAAATGCATGCTTATAATTAAGCACGAGTGAGAAGTTCTTTACAGCTGAGGTCCACGGAGGAGGGAGCTCTCGATTCTCTATCATCAGCCTACCCCAGCCAGAGGCATAATGAGAGAGAAGAGCTTTAGGAGTGCCCACAGGAAGAGGGTCTGGCCATGATGGGCTCTGTGGGATCTGGCCGCCAAGCCCCCATGCCCCAGGACTCTCCCCATCTGCAGCATCTTGAAGGGAATTAGAAATAACAACCTCCCTTGCCCCCGGCGCTCTGGGAAGCACTGGGGAGTGATTTACTCTGCACAGGGGAAGCGAGATTTATCAGTTCTTGGAACCAGTGTTTATGAATATTCCTAAAGAGGAAAATCAATCAGTTCTATCATAACATTGCCATTTTTCTAAATGATAGAACAAGCATTTTTATACACCTCGCACTGGCTGGTTGAGAATCGATAGGAATTATGAGCTTCTCTCTGAATTTACTAATGTTCTGGCATCATCCCCTCCCATCCCTGAAGCTGGGGCAGGGCGGGTGCTCAGAAGGCTCTGACTTTCCTCTCCCATCATTACCCATCTTCTTCACTGCTTGTACTTCTCCCACGTCCTCCACTTCCATCCAATAAGCTCAGCCAGGCTGGACCAGATCTAGGTGAGGAGAGAAGAACTTTGAAGCATCCTGAAGATAAAACCAGGGGCTGGATTCACCTCTTACCTCTTCCAGCTTGGGTTTGATGCCTGGAGGCCTGGGGAAAAGCCACCAGTGAGCATCGTTTCTCCTACCAGTGAGTCCAATGTAAAAAGAGATCCAGCAACTCCTGGAGCCAGCCCAGACCCTTAAAACTTGCAAGCATAAAGCATGCTTTTGGTAAATTTTATGTATTTTGTTAAATAAAGATCATTAGAGAGAGACATTTCCTCTACTTCTCTGATCACTAAATGACACAGTTTAGGAGGAGAAGCCATGGTAGTGCCTCCAATAAAACCCTCTCCCTCCCCAGGGATGGGAAATCTCAAACCTTTTGCAATACTCAGCTGGAAGAAGACCTCAGAACATGCTTTTCCTGCTGGCCTTGGTGTTAGGTGGCTGCATTTTCCATTCTTGCAGCAGATCTCCACACATGCCAGTGCCAGTACAGCCCACATAAATGTGAAATGAGCCACAACCTAAGGCAATGCACCCACAACATGGGATGGTGGATGTTATCAGCTCTCCAGCTGCAGCCATGCATCCAGACAGCGCTGCTCTCTGTGCTGCTGAAGTCCATCCCTGGGGAGAATATTCCCTCTAGTATGTTTGGGAAATTTTCCACTCTGTGCATGGCACATGGCACCCAGTGTCATGATGCGCCTTCTCGCTCCTATCACCCTTTCTGCTCTGGTTAACTTGTTGGTTTTCTTCCCTGTGAGTTTGTCCCGTTGTGCTGTGCATCTCTGGCAGACATCAGCAAATTCCACATCAGGAGATGTTTGACGTAAAAGAACAGCCACAGTGCAAGCAGGGATTAATTCGGGAAACCCATTACACTGGAATAAATGATCATAATCATCCACCCTAATGTTCAGTAGTTATGTCCATGTCGCTATCTGATCACACTTGCACCAGGTCACTCCCCATTTCTGAGCACTGCTGCTCACCATCCCCAGCCCCAAGAGGGATGTGTCCTGTGCTGGATCAGGTCCCACCAAGCCAGAGCTGCTCTTCCCACTGCTGACCCTCAGAAACCCCCCACATGTACCCAAAACCACCTCTGTGGAGTGGGGAAGAGGAGAGGCCAGTTCTCCAGCCTTGAGCGTAGCCACTCGGTCATTTTTTCTTCTTGGGAGACATGAATCTCTGCAACAAGGGGCAGGCAAGCCAGCGATAAATCCCACTAAAGGTAAAAGTGATTGATTTTAGAAGACACTGTTTAAGAATTTGTTTTTCTAATGGATCCTAAAGTCCTGTCATCAATTTTGCCAAGCTCAGCGGTGCCAGGAGGCTGCTGTATCCTGTCCAGAGAGGAGGAGGGAGCTGCGGAGAAGACGGAGAGATGGGGTGGGTGAGTTGGGGATGGGGGGGAAGCTGGAAAAAAAGAAAACAAAAAAAAGAGATCATCATATGTCCCTTCCAGATGCAGTATCCTAAAATGTGGATTATACTCGACCATAAATACTAATCCATTAGTTGCTCTTTCACACGCTGCTGGCTGGAATGCTACCTCCATTTGCCTGCATGATAATCTATTTGAATATCAATGTGGCTTCATGTTAAACTGCTTCCCTTGGAGTTTCAGATGAAGGGCAGGCGTGCAGGGCCTGCGCTTTGGGGATAGGGTACCGTATCGGGGCGGAATCGGAAGGTAATTATTGAAATCCCTCCTCGCTCCGAAAGCTTCCTTGCAGACAACCAAAAAGCAGAAAAAATATATATATATATTTTTAGAAAAGGATTCAGCCAGGTGGTGTTGCCTTGGTCTTTAATGGGACATTAAAAGAAAGTTCTCCTTTATTTTCAATTCCGCCAAAGGACTGCATTGATTCTCTTGGTTCCCAATGATGGGGAAAGGAGAATACAGTCAGGTGATGCATGAGGGGGGTCTGCATGGGGAAGGTGCTGCTATGGAGGAAGGGATTTTCTCTAAAGAAATAAGAGCCCCAGCAGCTCTGGAGGAGCCTGGGAGCTTGGCTGTGAGACTGCTACAGCATCGAATCCCTTTCCTTTATCCTCTGCAGATATCCTTTGTGGTTAGAAGAAAACCAGAAGAAAATGACAGAATCCTGGAACCTGAACCAAATCTGGCACTGTTTAAAAAGTGACAGAGGCTTTGTCTGACCAAGCTGATGCAGGGAGCTGTGAGCTCCAGAGACTCGTGTCTGCGGTCATGGCTTTTTACCTTCATGTTTAGGGGAAGTAGATCCAGCCTGGTCAACAAGGAGCAGAAAAGGGGCCCACTCGGTGTGTATCAGCTCTTTATCTACCAAGTTACCCAGCTTGCTACACCCTTTTTGCTTTCTTTTGATACTGAGAAGGAACTAACCCTGGTCCTTTCAGATGGGGGAAGCATCTTTGTAGGGACTCGCACTCCCATTACACTCCCTGCTGGATCCAATTTCCATTCTTGTGCCTTGCCTTAGGAAGCCTAGGTGGACTTAGCCTGCCAGTAGAGGATGGAGATGTTCTCCTTGCTGACTTGTGAGGCTTTCTGGCAGATGTTCCTACCCAGGGAATGCCTCCAGCAGAGAATCCCAGGATCCAGAGCTCAACAGCTTGAGGAGAGGAGCCTGGACATACTTTTCTCAGGGAGGTGTGGACAGATGATCATGGGGACAAATAAATAAAACAGCCCCATCCTAACAGAGCCTTGAGCATGAGCTGAAACCAAGGCAGGCAAGTTGGAAACATCTCATCCATGGGTACTGGAGCGTGGCCAACAGCACTGCATTGCCTTCTTGCTTTGTTTGACGCGGCAATGAGAAGCCATTAAATGCCTCGTGCTCAGGATGCTCAGCCTTGATGAGGGGCCTTTGGAAAGGGGCCAGCTAAACCAGCCAGCACTCAGGCATCGAGCAGAAGGGTCAAGGGAGAAAATACAAATGCCTGACAGAGGAGAAAGCCAAGAGTAATGCTGACCAAGCGAGGGTTTTGTTCAAGTAAGAGCCATGGTCTTGTGAGTTTATTTTATCAGTGTTAACTCCACATCAGTAAGTGATGGGGTAAATCACTGGGACCTGTCACAACCAGACCTGTAGGCATCCCAAAGCCTATCTCCTGGGATAACCATTTAGATAAACAAGATCTTTGCAGCTACAGCCCGGTGTTTTTTCCTTTCCTTCCTTCCTTCCTTCCTTCCTTCCTTCCTTCCTTCCTTCCTTC
>CM021766.1:149296921-149306927 GCA_011076525.1 Nettapus auritus
TTTCTTTCTTTCTTTCTTTCTTTCTTTCTTTCTCTTTCTTTTTTTTTCTTTCCTTTTTTTTTTTTTTTTTTTTTTTTTTAAATAAATCATAGTTGAACAATGAACTGATGTTCGCAGTTCCTCCAGGAGTAGGTAATACAGTGTTCAAGGGATAATTCCCCATGTCACTACAAAGCTGAAGTGTAGTAAGATACACGGCGTGCCTGCAGTCACATAACGAATGTAACAGCAGAAAACTCAAGTCTCTGGACTGCTGGTCTGGCCTCAGGTCATTATTCCTGCAGTCTCAGGACTAAGTGAAAAGACTTTTGCTCCAAATTGTGTTGACATATGGAAAGATGGACAAGTCAAGTAAGGAAACTACTTTGCAGCAAAGAAAACTCTCTGGACTTTCTTACAAAGTATATCAGGGTGTGTGCGTTCTCAAGCCCATGAATTCTCTGGGCTTGCACACAGATGGACCTGCAACAGCAATGGATTATCTCAGCAGAGAGCTGGGCGTCCTCTGGGAGAGCTTGTGGGTTGGAACATGGCTCGGGGCAGAAGTAACAGAAGCCTTCATCTCCCTGTGATACGAGCCTGAGGGAGGTGCCGCCAGGTCCCAGTCCTTTAAAAGCTGGAGGCTGCTCCAAATCAGGATGCCCTTGGCTCTTGTGTCTGTCAGCAGTGTCCTTCTGGCCGTCCGACACCAGCCCAGCTCCATGAAAGCACGAAGGGTCCGTGCTGGCGGCAAGCAGAGGGTTACGTTTCACACACTCGCCTGCCTCTGCCACGAGGAGATAAGGGCAGCACGGTCTCCAACAGGGAACATTCTTAAGTTACTAGTGTCTCGGCTCCAGCCGATATGTAATCCAGGGGAAAGCAGGTGCAAGAGAGGAGCACGGCCAGGTGGCTTCTCTTTAAAGCCCGGGGGCTAGCTAAGGATAGAGGAGGAAAAATAGAGAGATGAGCTTCACCTCCAGAGGGAATTAGCACCCTCTGCATGCTATTAAAGGATCCAGCACAATCCACGGGCATGTCAGATGGCACAACCCCAGCACCACCCCTTCTTGCTTCTCGCAGCAGCCAGCATTAGCTCCCAGCGCAGTCCATAACAATTCCCCATGCTGCTGGGGAAGACAAGTGAGGATGCACTAGAGGGAGGCTTGAGTCAAGGCTTTCAGAGCATGAGCTACGTGATCCAGCTAAAAGAGTGGTTTCTTCTGCTGGACAAAATCCCTTCTTGTGTGTGGACAAAGGGTGGGGTTAGCCTTTCCTAATTTTAAGAGTTCCTATGTATAAATGTCTATGTATAAGACAGTTTTCTGAACTCCTGGGATAGGTAGTGAAATATGGTCTGACCCAAGTAGGCATCGGTTCTAGAGTGAGACAAATCTCACCCTACAGCCCGCTGAGGACCTGAACCAGTGATGTGCTAATGGACTGATGGGCACCTAACACCAGGAAAGGCTAACTGCTGTTCCACATCCCCACCCCTGTGCCCATGTAGAAGGCAAATGGTCTCAGCTGGGAGCTAACAAGTTCCTATGGACATGTCCCTGCTTTTGGAATACAAAAGGTAAAATTTGGCTTTTACAGATAATTAGAAAAATGAAGGGCATACCACATACCAGACAGCTTCTCTTCAGTTCCCTGTTAACTAACCTGCTTGCAGGCATATGACTTCATCTCATAGCACAGATCTGTGGGGGGAAAAAAAAAGAAAAAAAAGGAAAAAAGAAAAGGATTCTGTGTTTCTTTCACCTGGGAGGGACATGACTTTGATTCCTCTGCTCTTTACCTTTGTAATTCTCACTTTATTAAAGCCATTAGACCCTCCATAAATACACTGATAATGATCAAGTGGCACGTCTTTAATAGACAGTAAGTAGCCTGCTACATCCCAGCGAAGCGGCCTGTTAAGCAGACACAAGACATTTCCCACAAAGACACTGCCTCTCAGTGTTTACGCCCTTCAGATACTTAGGGAGATGTCACATCATGTCTTGATCACTGCTGTACTGATTCAGCTCTTTTCATCTTGCCCTTGTAAATCAATCCTTCCAGCCCTCAGTCATTTGTCGGTTGTTCTTATATGAACTCCCTGCCATTTGACAATATCTGTCTGGTAAGAAGAAGCCCAGAAATGAGCACAACTTTCCATATACATTAACGTCGAAGCCCCGCCATCCCTGCGGGATTTTTGATCTTTCTGCTGTTCGTTATTTCCAGAAGGCTGCTGAAGGCGGCTCTGCTCATGAAGTGGCTTCTTGACTGGGAGCTGAGATTTGCAGAAAAAACAAATAAACAGGGGCTTTGCCCAGACTCCAAGACTACTCTTATACATTAAATGTGCCTGGAATGTCCTCTGCCCCTGAGGATAGCCAGTGCTGAAGAACACACAGACTTACTTTTAAACTCCCTTTAACCTTCAAATACGATGTCCACCAGTGTGGTGACAATGGCCTGTGGCCGGTCATGATTCCTGATTCCTGGGCAATGTTAGAAAAAGGATTAATTATCCTGTGTCATTAATATTTCCAGGACAATTCTAACAGCCAAGCAGTTTAACAGTTGAGTCCCAGTGCCAGGAACATTCTCAGACACTTAAATTTACCTGTATCAGCATGGTCCCAGTGACTTTATCCCTTGCACTTCTCATCCATAAAGGAGAACGGGGAATATTCCCAACACATTTTAGTTTGCTCACAGGAGAAAGTATCCAACCCAGGCCAATTATTCAGTCTACAGGCACATACAACTCTTTCTTTTTGTACATGGCCAGTCTTTTATACACGGGAGGAGCAACTCATGAAAGTCAAGACAAAGTCTGAGCATGTGATATTTGTGTGTGGATTTAGACAGGGTTTTACAATGATGAAACAGAGCTGCTTGTCTGGAGGACCAGGCGTTCCCTGCTAGAATTAAGAACTGTTTGTTCTAAGCAGCATCCCTATCAGCAGAAGATGATCCCTACATGAGGTATCAGTCCTCATCATCCATGGGCTGAAATAGAGAGTCTGTGGCCAACATCATCCTTGGTATGTTGCCTTTGCAGCCAGCAGAAGGATACTTATGACCCAAGAGGTCAAAGAGCAGAAAGCAACTTGTAACTCTGTTAGAAAAGCTTGTTTCACTGTGAGCCATGCTCCTCTCTCCGCCTGGAGATGTGGTAAGGGACAATGAATTCATCAATCTGTCATTTAAGATTGTTCGCTTGACAGCTCCAAAATGCATCTTAAAAAAAAAACAACAAACATTAAGGGCTTTAATAATTTAAGCTACTCTTAAATATGCCCTGCAATTCAAATCCTTGGAGTGGTTTAAACATTTGAAAGAAGTTCAATCTGGACAGTGATTTAAAGCCAAGATAGCTGAGTTCAATTTGGCTGTGCACTGTAGACTGGCACAGTACCTGAAAGGCCAAGGACCTGACATCTCTTTGCACTGAGCGTCTCCAGAGATGTCAATATGAAACAGTAATTATGCGGATGGCCAAGTGTGGAGTGGGATGCAAATACACTGCCAGGACAACTCCAGACTGGATGAAGATGAGACTAGAAGGCAGGATTACTAGTTTTCATTGCAGTCCAGCCTCAAATATGTCCATGGAGAGACACCTCTGATGGCAGGGAGATTTGGATCCAAATGACAGTGTTCTCTAACTCTCTAACTCTCAGCTTTCTCTGCTGTGAAAAATGACTGTGGTTTTGCAATTCAGAGTGGCTTTAGTGGTTCAGAAACAGGCACAGCTTGGGTGTGATTTATTTGAACACTCAAGTGGGATAAGCCATGCCATCAAAGGGCTAGTTTTCTCTCCACTAACTGAAGAGAGATGAGACAAATCAGTTTTGAGGCAAACATCTGAAATAGATGCCATCTGTAAGCACCTAGGCTGGTTGGATTAAACCAGTCCTCAGTACCCAAGCAGATCAGTATCACCATTCTGTCTCATGAGCCCTAATCTTTATAGAAATTGCCCTCTGCCCTGATGTCTATTCTTTTCTACACAATGTTGTTTATTCTTGCTCATTTTATTTTTGATCTGAGGCAAATAAGTCCCAGCACCATGAGATTCAAAACCTGTTGGCTATAGACAATAGCTAGGGAGGTGATCGTCCCCCTGTACTCGGCTCTGGTGAGGCCGCACCTCGAATACTGTGTTCAGTTTTGGGCCCCTCGCTACAAGAAGGACATTGAGGTGCTTGAGCGAGTCCAGAGAAGAGCGACGAAGCTGGTGAGGGGCCTGGAGAACAAGTCCTACGAGGAGCGGCTGAGGGAGCTGGGATTGTTCAGCCTGGAGAAAAGGAGGCTCAGGGGTGACCTTATCGCTCTCTACAGGTACCTCAAAGGAGGCTGTAGCGAGGTGGGGGTTGGTCTGTTCTCCCACGTGCCTGGTGACAGGACGAGGGGGAATGGGCTTAAGTTGCGCCAGGGGAATTTTAGTTTGGATCTTAGGAAGAACTTCTTTGCCGAAAGGGTTGTTAGACATTGGAACGCACTGCCCAGGGAAGTGGTGGAGTCCCCATCCCTGGAGGTCTTTAAAAGACGTTTAGATGTAGAGCTTAGGGATATGGTTTAGTGGGAACTGTTGGTGTTAGGTCAGAGGTTGGACTCGATGATCTTGAGGTCTCTTCCAACCTAGAAATTCTGTGATTCTGTAATACCTGGGTATAACTAATGACAATGAAATGATCACCCTAAAGAAATCCCTAAAAAAAGAAGATCGTGAAAGTCTAATGTAGCTCTAGGGTCTTTTGCCAACCTAAGGCCTTCTTCAAATGCTCCGAAAGCTGCCCTTTCTGACCAAACCTGTTTATCCTTATTCAAGAACTGCTAAAGATAGTCACACATGAGTTCCCAAACTGCAGTATCATTTTGTTCCCTATGGCATGGGCTGAAAAACTACCAACACATAGGCAGAGGTACAACCCCATGGTATGGTGAAGTGGAAGAAGAAAAGAAATAGTCTGTCATTCTCCCCCTGCAGATGCTGTTACAGACTTCCAAAATTCTCGAGTCACTGGCAAACAACAAAAAAACACTTGCAAATGCCTACAAGGAAACTCCAGGTGGAAATCACTTAAAATACGTGATGTGTTTGTGTGTGGAGTGTGTTCATGGCTAGGAACAAAGGACTTCGGTAGCACACCTGGGTTCTGACACATCCACTCGGTACATCCCCACACATCATGAGACCTGAAGCACATTTTTAACCCACAGCCCACATCTTAGAGTTTTGACTGAAGACTACATAAGTTGACCAGTGCTGGATTTCAACTGAGGGAGTGAGTTCCACTCCACTGAAAGAAGCAGAGGATCCCCCATCAGCTTGCTGAGATTTCTGAAAAGCCCCAGCACAGAAGAGCTGAAGTCATGAGCCACCACCTTCTACAAACTTGCTCCCTGAGGCTTAAACATTATCCTGCCTAGCTCGTTCAGGAGTTATCTTCATAACCCTGCTCTGGTTAACAAGAAGCTGCTCCATTGCTGACTGGAGATTAAATTATAATCACATCCAATTCCTTTTCCCCCATTCCCAGCAGTTTCATTACTCTCCATAATCAGACACCGACTCACATTCTTCAGACATGGTAACCAATATTGCCCTCCATATTTCACAATAAAATTGCTTGTGAACCCATGTCACCGAGAATTAATTTTTGTAAGACAATGTTTATATTAACCATTCATTTATTGACTTCTGTTTGGTGGGTCAATTTTGAAATTTATGGTCCCCTGAGATCCACACATTGACCTCAGTTTCATCTCAGGTCAATATTCCCTTCTCAGGTCAATAAATCTTGAAACTGACCTTAGCAGAAGTCAATAGTATCTGCATATTCTTATATTGTCAGAGGGTTGGTAACATACAATTGTGTGTCTGAGAGGTGAGGAAGAGCAAGAGACATCCAAAACTATTGAATGAGGTATTAAAATGGAATTCTTGCTCAATAGCTCTCCTTCCCATCCATCTGTAGAGTTAGAACTGCCAGCAGTAGAGAAAATCGTTGTTTATGTTATTTATTTGTGGATAGCCATATACAAATGGTGGGTATCCCATCACAGACAAACGTGTGCTAAGAAATAAGGAGAAATGGAGGATGTGAGGATGGGCCTGATCCTAAAAAGCTTTGCTGGGTTTGGGCAAGTGGAGTTCAAACCAGTGGCATAAAAGCAGAGAGCATAGAGATATATATATAAAAAGTAATCAAAGAAGTCTCTAAATATCTCACCAAATGATTATTTTATGCTGGGACTGGAAAGAGAAGGATGAAGGCACTTTGTAGAAGTTCTTGGGAGGTTTCTTCCAAGTCAGGGAAAGCACCGATGTGTCTGCATGAAAATCTGCTGGGGGAGCAATAGCAGCTGCACTTTTCTGTTGATCGGAGATGAGAACTGGTCTTCTGGCTGTGAACAAGAGATGAGAGGCAGGATGGAGACAGACTGCTAAGAGCTCAGACGGATGAGACAGATATTTGATGCTCCAAATGGATCTCCAATGTGCCAAAGCAGCACTGCATGCAAGCTAGCAAACTGTGCCCAGAGGCTCCAGGACCAAACTGTGACGAAAGTCTCCTCTGGCCTCTTGTATCCTGATGGGTTTCCTGGGAGCCTGAAGGACACAATACCAATGGGGTAACTTCCCTGTGCCTTCCAGCCTTCTCCTCCTTGCGTGGATGCTGTGCAGCTTTCACCTCCATGGAGGCACTGTGGACTCTTTTATGTGTTTTCGCAAAGTTTGCAGGAAATTAATTACTTCAATAGAAAAAGCCCTCTTTTTCTATTGAACCTGATCAAAACTGGCTTGGGAATTATGAGCTTGCAGGGGCTGGGGACATCCAACAGACAGAAAAATAAACACAGTGACACACACAAAGAACAGGTTCCTGTCTGCAATGACTTCATCTTGCACTGAAACTTCTCCATTCTTCTGGCCATGCCATAAACCATTTTGAATCACCACAATAATGTGATCTTTGTCCTGAAAAGCCCGAAGTCCAGCTTGAAGTACTGTTTTACTTCCTGAGCCCTCCTTTAAATCTGGGCTTTGCAAGATGTAGCTGGGTTGTGGTTGCCCTCTGGCCTTCCCCAAGTGCTGGTGATCGTTGCACAGGGAGTATTCACAGGGAGTATATCACAGCAGTGCCCAAATGTTGTATCCAGACCTCACAAACCTTCAAGCTATGGACTTCCCTTGGTGCCACAGTGCTGCTGCTGGCCCCCCATGCTTTTCCCCTCTGACAGGAACTGCCAAGCTTTGTTTTCCTGGGAACAAAATCCATTCAACTTCATGCTCCCTGGTCTGATCAGTGCCTCCCCCTTCCTGGACCTGCTGAGCTCTCCTCCTGACGGCTGCAGTGGGATGCATTCCCCCTGGGCAGGGAAGACAAAGTGGGCTTCATGCAACTGCAATTCTCCCTCCCACCTTCCCCGGCTGAGAAAGCACAGCTGTTACCTGTCTTTTCCTCCACAGCTCCAGCGCGGGAGCTCGGATCCTGCCATCCACTAATCTTCCCTGCCTGAGGGCTTTCCTGACAGAGCAAATGATCTGCCAGACCCAGCTTAATGGAATTGTAATTGCCAATTAAAAGCTGTCCTGTTAATTGCGGCAGCTTGAAGGTTTGAGCGTGCATCCGTGTGGGCATGTGGGTGCTTGCACCGGTGTGGGCTCCTCAAGCCTCTGCTGCTGAAATTGGTGCTCTACCTGCAAGGAGATGGATTTGGGAATTACCAACACCTCATGAACCTTGCTGCTGCTGAAATTCCACCCATAAATCCCTCTGGCCTAAGATAGCCAAAAGATGAGGATGAGCAACGTGAAGGGGGAGAATCTAATGTCACCACTGGGCAAAGCAAACAGGAAAACCCATTCAAATCACCATCGGTCTAGAGAGTTATCTTGATGGATGCTGGGGAAAAACTAGGAGAGAAACACTGCAGACTCACTAAGGCAGCCAGTATATGAACGAACAAGGTCTGATAATTCATTGCACCTCTGGAGCTTCCTGCATGGTGTTTGTCCAGAGCTGGCAGGCTTGTTCTGTAAATCCAAGAGACTTTCAGCCTAGGTGAAAGGGAAACACCTGAACAGAGAGAAGGAAATTGAAATTTCCATGCAAAAGCGAGAAAGCAGAAACCATGCATTTTTTACAGGAACAAGGTGCTTTTGAACTCTCTGCGGAATGACAGCCCATCTCCACACTTCCCTTGGAGTCCTGATTTCCCACTGCCATGCATAAAACTATTTATACCTGTGCAAAGCAGGCATTTATCTGACCGAATCTGCAAAGCAATACCCCTCACCCACTGTTCCACCTGTAAGAAAAACAAAGAGACGTGGAGAAGGGACACATTGGGTAGCTCATGGTCTGCAAAAGACCAGCATTCAGAAACCTTTTACCTGCTCTGCTACAAATTCCCCATTGATGCTTGGCATCCTAGGCTCGGGTTTGGACAGAGATTTGGGCAATGTGATGTCAGCTTAATCAATTTGGCTAGAAGAAAAAACAGGGGATATCTTATACAAAAGCTTGCAGAATCTTCCATGCTCATATATGCTGCAGGCAAGAATGTGAGGACACCGAGGATGGTGACCCATACCATGGTGTGCATTGCATCTCCCTTTCATGACCAAGATCAGAATCTTCTGCTGATCTCCCTGGGCCACAACAAGGCCCTTGGGCATGGAGACAGGAGGGAAGGACATAAAGAGGTAACTAAAAAGCCGTGGTTCTTTAAACCTTATCATTTGTAGGGGCATAGGTAGTTCAGCTTTCAGGGAACAGATTCTTCTGCCATTTCCCCATTTTTCTCCCCAGATTTTCAGCAGCATCTCACCTCCTCCCAGGAGAAGGGACTCCTTAGCTGCCCACCAGGGAGGACTGAAATGCTTCCACAAGCGAGATGCTTTCTTGATGTCACCAGGCATAAAGATTAGATATAAGGCAGATTAAATATAGATTAGATGTCTAAAAATTAAAAGTTATTTATTCAGAGGGTGGTGAGGCACTGGAACAGGCTGCCTGGAGGAGCTGTGGATGCCTCATCCCTGGAGGTGCTCAAGGCCAGGCTGTATGGGGCTTTGGGACACCTGGTTTAGTGGGAGGTGTCCCTGCCCATTTCAGGAGGTTGGAATTAAATGATCTTTAAGGTTCTTACCAACCCAAACCATTTTATGGTTCTATGATTACTGGAAGAAAATGGGAGAGTTTCCTCTTGAGCCCACATATTCTGGCAAGAAGTAAAATGAGGTTCAAGGGAAGCTGAAAATCCTTGAAGACCTGAGCAGTACAGTTTCCCAGAGAAGGAGTCTCCACCACCTTTCAGAGCCTTTTTTTCATTGCTTAACCAATCTTTTTGTTTGCATTATATTTAACTGGAATTTTCTTGCTGCAACTTGCAGCCGTGGAGAACCCAGGTGATGTTATGGACATTCCCTGAGAGCCTTTCCACCACTTTAGTAGGTGTTGGTGGAGAGGACTTCAGATGCTGCCCCTGTGCTTGTAACACAGGCCTAAGTCCCTGTTCCTACACCAGGGGTGCCCCGAGAGGCTGGAGAGATGTATTGGCAGTGTAACAGTCCCTGTTCAATAACAGTATTTCCAAACCTGAAAGACTGAGAGCTGTTCTTTACATTTCCTTCAGATGACACTACATTGACTGACGGCTCCTTCTCACCCTGCTCACTTAAATCCTGATTTGACATCATGTGCAGTTAGCCAGTTTGATTTGGCTTTAAATGCTAGAGGTTTGGGATAAAGCTAAAGCATAACCATGCAGTCTTCTGATATCCCTACCAAGGGTCCTCAAAGCAGTGAGTGAGCCCTCCAAATCTACCAGATCTACAAAATCTAACAAAAAGAATAACAATATTTTCAGAAATGATTTAATTTGTTTGTTTGATTGATTGATTACCTGCCTTGGAGTTTGTAAGATCCGTATCTTTATGGGTTTATTCACAATCAGGTCTAGAACACAACTTCATTAAAAAAAAAAAAAAAAAAAAAAAAAAAAAAAAAAAAAA
>CM021766.1:149309524-149328706 GCA_011076525.1 Nettapus auritus
GAATAGAATAGAATAGAATAGAATAGAATAGAATAGAATAGAATAGAATAGAATAGAATAGAATAGAATAATAGAATAGTTCACTTGGAAGGGACTTACAAAGATCATTGAGTCCAACTTCCTGACCACTTTGGGGATAACCACATCATTAAGGGCATTCTCCAAATTCCTTTTGAACACTGAGATGGAGCTGCTGAGTGCAATAAATAGGTTTGATTTTTAAAGGATTTAAATTTCTGGCTCGTGTATATCTGTGGGGCACATGCAGGAGGAGCAGGAGAGGTGGGATGCATCTTGGCCAGCTCACCTTTATGCCAATGGAAAAACGCTGATGCTGATGGATTTGTTCCTTGTTTTACAGCTGCAGAGATGGGTGTCTCTGGCCAGGCTGGGACCTATAAACAGGCACGTGTGTGTCTCACGCAGACATTCAGGGCTCCAGTCTCTCTTGCCTTTATACATTTTGAGATATTCTGTGGCTGGGGAAAAAAATGAATGAGTAGTGGCTGTAAAACGCTACCGCTTCGCTTCGCAGTTCAATCAAAGCCACACTTGTGCTTAAGTGCTCGTAGACACAGGGACTTCACTGCCAGCCCTTCAGAAAAAGGATTTCCTTTAAACTCGGGGCTGTCACGGGAGGGTAATGCAAGGAGATATAAGGTACCTCTAATAAGTGTACACAATTCTTGCCGAGAAAGCCTGGTTTTCCTTTTACACACATATACATACGTTCCATAATAAACATGCACGTGAAAATGTAAAATAAACCATGCTTATCATAGATAGAGGAAGATCTACTCTGTGTCTTTTCCTTGTTCCCAAGGAAGAAAGGCAGAAGACCTGGTCCACACCTTGAAATAATAATAATGTTAGGAGCTGCCATAAGAATAAATTTGCACTTTTTTTTTTTTTTTTTTTTTTCCTGAAAGAGAAACCTGTCAGCCCTCCAGTATTTGACTGCAGCCAGCCTTTTCTGAAGGATTTTCTGTTCAGCTCCTGCCAACACTCAAATAACACCCTGATTTGGTGCTCGGGGCTCGTTTTGTTGAACCCACCAGGATCCTCTCCCACCCCACCACCCTCCTGGGAAGGGACTTCAGTTTTGTCCTGCCAAGAAGGCAAATAATTACAGAGCAAACTGATTATGGGGTTTTGAGGTCAGGTCCTGCTCTTCCTTTCTATTCCTCCAGCAGTTTTGGCTTTAGAAGATTTGCTCCAGCAAGGGGAATAACAACACACCCAACACAAGTGTTTGGGGTTTATGACACAAGGCAAGACACGTCTCATGTCATCTCCTGGCTCTTTAAACTCTCATCCCCAGTCTCTTCATTTAAGTGGCAGCATCCTTGGAGCAGGCGTTATTTCCTCAGCTCAGCTCTTGCCGAGTGCTGGGCTGTTTCTGTGGCTCCGATGCCCTTGGTTAGCACAGGATGCAAGCTGGAAAACTGCAAGGCTATAGATAGCACCAGACAGAAAACCACTGACAACTCTCCTGAAAAGACTGAAGAGACCAAGTAAAGACTTGGTTTCTTTTACTTAGGCAGAGGGGCTTTGCACCATGTGAAGTCCTTGCACCCACAGCTTTTAGTGTTTGTTCCTTGTGCTATGCCCGAGGCTGCACCAACAGAAATGCCGGGGGTGCAGGGACACATTTCTACCTGACCATCCCATTTGCTGATACGTGATCCTATTTACACATGGACACATTAAAAAATATAATGTCTTAAATAAATAGGCTAAGAGAAGAATAAGGAAAACCCACAGGGGAAACCTGAAATAATTTTTGAGCAGTTGTCTAAGTGTGCAGCACATCGCTGTGCTGGGAAATGGCATCTTATTCCGCTTGAAAATCCTGACACCTGGAAATTATTTTGCATTCTGAAGCCAAAAATACATATAGGAATTTGAGATTTATCCCCAGAACAAAGTCCACCTGGAAATGTTTTGTTCTGATGTTCCGGTATTTTAGCTCAGTAAAAAAAAAAAAAAAAAAAAAAAAAAAAAAAAAAAAAAAATAGTGTTCCCTCGCACTAGCAACAAAATATGGTAAAAACCTCAACTTTATAATCCAATATATTGTTAAACCCAAGGTTTAACTATAAACACTCGAAGAAATCCGGATGCCTCGGCAGAGCTGAAGCAGTATGTTTTCTCCCAGCACTGCAAAACATTTTGTTGCTTTGAGTGTGAAACAAGACAGTTAAAACAACTCATTTCAATATTTTTAATATAAAAAAAACACATCACCGCAATCAGCCTGATCCCAAGACGATTTCGACAAGAATGTGTTTGCCGGTAGAAAATGCCACTATCAAAAAGTGTTGACCAGCATTTTGTGGCATTATCGCAGAGGCGCAGCTTCAAATAACACTGAGACGGGTGTGAGCTGCAGCTCTGCGGGCTGCGAGGTTTTTCTCCGGGTTTTGTATTTTTGGGGAAAATTACCTGCGATGGAACTTGGGCTGGGGGTGAGCAGCATTATGAAACCTGTCCTAAAGTGAAGGAGGAGCTACTGAAGCTAAAATTGAGGAGAAAAATGAATCCATCCTTGCATTTGAATAGGACTATCCTGCATGACGTGGAGTCTGCATGATGTTTGTGCTGCAGAGCTGCCTCAGTTTCCCTCCTGCTCTTTATTTTGGTAATGCAGTGTGTGCTCAAGTGTCCGAATTTGGGGTGGCAAAAGCCAGGGAGCACAGTGTTGCATTGCAAATGGGCTCTGCTGAAGGCAGAAGGCACAATGGCTTTTTGCTTCTTGAAAGCAGCCCAGAAGAACTCAGAATAATGCAAGTGTGAATGCAAACAGTCAGTTTGTGGAGAGCTGTTGCAGTTCGTGCTCTGATGAGATCGCCTGATTCACCATAAAATGAATAAATAAAGAAAGAAAAGAAAAGAAATTAGGTAAAAAGTTCACCGGCTCTCTGCACTCCTGATACTTGCCACCAAAACTCACCAACTATTTTCCTGCTGTCTATGAGGGCAATCAGAAACAGAGGCAGGACAGTGAGAATAAAACACAGTCCCAGTCTTTCCAGAGCTGGAGCTGTCTCCGAAAGTAAAACAAAGGTCAGAAAATGACTGCTGATTTTGTTATGCATGTTTTGAAGCTGCTGTACCTTGATGCAGGATGATGCCAAGGAATCGGCAGCACCCTGGCAGCCCTCTGCGGGGCTGCGGCAGGGAGCGGGCTGGCTTATCTGCAGCCGCAATTGAAGGTGGCATTTGGAGTGTGCAATTACGCACATCCCTTCTTTTCTCATCTCCGCCAGCCCTTGCAATCCTGCTGCTCCTGCTACTATTTACTGCTGAGGGCGGCGGAATTCTGCGCGCTGCCGGCTTGGCCTGAATTTCATCACACACACACACACACACACATATATCCACAGAGCATCCCACCTCCAGCTGAATGCAGAGGTGGCAAAAAAAAAAAAAAAAAAATTAAAAAGATGTTTCTTTGTTTTCCAGCTGTCTCTATTTATTGCACGGGAAAGGGAAGGATGCCGCTCTTGCAGGGAAAAATAGAATTGGGGAGCGTGGAGTAGATGTGGAGGGAGAGAAAAGGTTAAAAACTACCACATCTCATGCAAATCTTCCCACTATTTTTTTTCTCTCTTATCTGTCCCATTACTTTCAATCCTGCCTGCTCCAGTGGAAATTCCTGCTGTGGAAAGGTGTTTTTTCCTGTTACAGCTGTGCTGGGAGCCCCTTGCTTTTGTGCAAGCACAGGAGCAGGTTCGGTGCCCAGGAGGCCACCAGAGCCACCAGAGGTACTCCAGTCTCAAGTTCCCCAGCCTCCAGAAGCCCCTTTTTTTGCAAACTTTGCAAAAATAGCATTTTGCCCTGCAGCGTCCACCCCTTTGGTAGATTTGATAGCAAACAAGTAATGCATGGAGTTATTCTAGGGTATTTAAGGATGACTGGGGGAGAGGGTTGGCCAGACATAAAGCACAGACCTCTGTGGTTTCCTCTGGCTTCTTAACAGCTTTCACCAGCCCAAATCATAACTCAGAAGGGTTAAATGACAACGGACCTGGCCTCAGAGACCACATTGATGTGGGACCAGCTCAGGCCCCTGCACCCTTCTTGATGCTCCCATAGTCCGGGACCCTTCAGCCACACTGAGTGCTCAGTGGTGCTCCACCAAGGGGAGGGCCAGGGGAGAAACCAAATAAATCAGGGAGAAAGGACCCCTTAAAATGCTAACAAAAAGGCAAGCATAAGGAAATAAAAGGAAATAAAGGAAATTAAAAGAAATAATAATACATGAAAGGGAATAAAGGAAATAAAAATTCACAAACCAGACAACCTTTAGAAGCTCTATTCCAGGTCAAAAGGACGACAGCAGTGTCTCACCTTCCCATGGACATCCTTCTGTGGCCAGAAGGATGCAGAGGGGTCAAAATATCTCAGTTCACTCTGTAGTGGACGTGGCACCCCAAACCCAGCCAGCCCTTGAGTGTGCTGGCTGTGCTCATCCCCTGCCCACAACAAACCAAGCCAAAGGATGGAGCCAGGGCTGGAGTTTTTCCCCCTGCTTTCCCCTTGCACAGCAAAATGGTGGTTCCAAATGCTGGTTTCCTTCCAGCAGCCCTTGCATTTCTCCTCTGTTTTGACTTAAAATGTGACTTTGGCTTTCAAGTGTAAAAGAAGAGAAACAAGAGCTGACACTTGCGTCAATATGAAACAACAGTTTTTGCCTCATTTAGACTTAGCACCACGAGTGTTTCTGCTTGCTGGTTTTTAAAAAGGAAACAAAACAACATTTGACACTGAGTGCTGGGTATCCCTTTCTTTCAGAAAGCTGCTCGAAAAGCAAAGCTTCCTGTTCGCAGTCACAGGAGTGACTTGGGTGGGATGGGACATCTAAATCTGTGTCAGCCCTCCCGCTGACGCAGGGGCCAGCTGAGATTTGCTAGTTGTCCCTTGTGAAAATGATAACATTTTCAGTGCATAAAATTCTTCCTCTTTTGCTTAGTACCTTTGGAAGAATCCCACCTATTTCCAACCACCCAGACATTACCAGGTGAGAGTTTTCGTTGGCAAACCCTAGCTCCATGCTGCCTGTGGACTTAGCAGCTCATACGGTCGCCTGAACCGTTCTTACATCTCACTCAGAGTTTACTAGGGATTATTTAGCAAAGGTGCTTGTGTTTGCGGTCTGATCCCCCAACAGCATTTTCCGTGCTCCTAACCACAGAGGGAGGCAGCGGATGTGCATTAAGGGCACACACGCTGTGTGTTTACAAACACACCCAGCCGCTGCGGATCGGCTTTATGAACGCCGCACGGCACTGGATGCAAATTGCTTCGGCTCAGTCAATGAACTCGAGTGGTTTGCAGCAGCCACAGACCCGGCTCTCTGCATATTCCTCTGCAGTGTGTATTTATCTAACTAATCTCCAAGATATTAGCGATAATCTTTGCCGTTTTCCTTTAATGAATGGCTGACGTTCTCGCCTGGAAGCTGTTACTGTAGGGACCACTGGAGAGAAGAAATCAGATATCCTATCTCCAATCGTTTATCACTATCAGATCAGGGACGGAGCTTTTTCCCCCGTCTCTTTCCTCAATACCTCCCGGCGTGTTCAGTTATTAACCTCACTTAGCCTCCAGCAGAGCCTGCGAGACCGAATCAGAAAGGTTCACATTTTTATTCCCCAGCTGCTCTTAGTCAGAAATCTTGGAGTAGAACAAGGCAGCACGTGTGATAAGGAGGGAGGGGAAAGCAGGGCAGGGGAATCCTTGAAGATCTTGGCCACAGAGGGGGTTTTCTTCACACCATGTCACTCACCCAGTGACACCAACCGTTGCTGAGTTGGGAAGCGAGGAATTACTTGCTTGTTATCAGGTCCTCAGCAAGGGCTGTGATCTCTTTAGATCTCCCAGACTGAAATAAGAGGGATGCCAGCCAAGGATGCTGCAGGACCAGAGGATGGTGGAGCAAGGGTTCTAACAGCCATGGTGCTGCCATATGTTTCTCTGAGCCTAGATCCTTCCAGCAGCCAGATTTCCCCAAAACCATTCCAGAGAAGAGACAGACCATTCTGCTTTCACACCGCTTCCCTCCAAACCTGCATCCCGCGGGGCTGCTAAAAGCACGGAGTTAGCAAGATTCAGTGCCGCCGTGCTGACCAGATTCTGCATCCATTAGCTACTTAACAAAATTCCTTGTGCCCCCATCTCAAACACATCCAGGTTAATGCTCCTCCTCATTTCCAGGCCAAAAGCCAAGGAAGATCATTGCAGAAGTGGTTTTCCCTCCTACCCTTGCAGTATTTGGTTTGCAGAAGGCTACAGAATGAGCACTGCAGCCGTCTGGTTCAGGCTGAGCTTCCTTACCTCCTCACCTCCGGCATTCCATGGATCAAAACAAGTAGAAATATCCACAAAGATACCTTTTTCCCAACACAACCCCTTGAATAAAGAAAGAGGCATCAGCTCCTACATCCTCTATGCAAAATCTACATGCTGTTCTCAGCAGGACTGTAATATCTACGGTCTCTTGCTGCTTCAGAGTTGTTTTCCACTTTTCAGACAGCATCTGGGATCATCAGTTAGCTATTTCTAATCTCTGGGACCTGGAAATGCTTCCAGCATGGTCACATAGCTGTTGCCTTGCCCCACCTTTTTTTGTAGGGTGAAACCCAACATGTTAGCCTCTTCTGATATGCACCATGGCTTCACCCTATTGTCCAGCCACAAACATAAGTGCTGGAAGAAATGAAGGGCCAGGAGCCCAGGCTTAGCAGATAATGCTGAACATGATTTTGGGGTATATGTAAAATCATCTGGACACAAATGACCAGCACCTCTGGGTGTCCATTCTCACTTGCTGCTGGGCAGCACAACCCTCTCAGAAGCTCTTCCTTCATTCTGTTCCTCCAACTGGATGTGTTATAACTTTAAACCAGAATGAAAATTTCCACCAAATCCAGTTGCTCTGCATCCGACTCTCTTAGGGATAGCTACCAGCTTGTGATAAGCATGTACAATATTTTGAGGGTTGCAATGAACACCAAGGGACACTCAGAATATGTTAATACGAATGTTGAAAGATGTCTTGGCAGAGTGTGGAATACCAAGTTCAGGAACCATTGAAAATCCACCTAAGATCTGATCTGACAGTGAGAAGTATCTTCAATAGACCTTGACAGCTGTCCATTTTTTCACTTACAAGATGTGAGTGACAAGCTCTTTACACTTTCCCCATGATTGGGTGGATATGGAGATTGAGTTCCACATGTCTGAATTAAAAACCTCAGGCTAATCAGGTCATGTCCTTGGCAGAGACAACCCAGGCACACACACAGGCTTTCTTGGTTTGTTCCTCTGGATAAAGTATTAGAAAGGTGGGTGGACCTGGGCTCAGTGCATGGTGTGGAAAGGGTAGCAAAAGACGTGCTACCTTAAGGTGACTCTCTCATGGTCATCCAGGTGCCTTGCTTTGTGACTTCCTAATGATTTCACTTATTTGCCTAGTTAAGATCATTTTTTCTTTGTAGTGAATTCTGACTGAGGCTCCTACAACCTCTGCAAGAAGATGAGTTCCAGTGCTGCTTTGGGACTCCCACTTCAACCTCTACTTGCTACCCACAAGCCCTGGATTAACTGGAGTCCTTGGATGAAGCCATGCAATTCTTGTTCCAGTCCAAGGGAAAAGGATATCCTCGGGAATCCATGAATGATGCATCTCACAGCCTCATGGAGGCTTTTTACAAACCTCTAGATAAAGTAGACAAAGTCTAGATAAAGTAGATAAAGTCTAGATAAAGCAAGGCACCTCCCTGTTATGTCTTCTCCCAGAGGTTTTCTTTCTTCCCCAGAGTTTTTCTTCTTCTCCCAGAGCTTTTTCTTTCTCAAACTGCATTTTCTTGTCTCCATCACTCCATGAAAATTCTGTCCCACCTCCATCCTAGGTTTTGGGATCGTCTCCCCTCTCTAATGTGCCTCAGGCTGGAACACTCCTATCCACGGGGTATTTCCCCACCTCTTTCAACCATCACTCCAGCTTGTCCACCACGTCCCCATGTCAGCTGCCCCTGTACCCCTGCTTCAAGAGCAGAACCTGGTGGAAAGGACCCCAAAGAGTTAACCCTGTGGTCATCATCACCTCTGTGTCCCCAGGAGCAGCTCCGTGGAGCCAGCAATCCTGCTGAGGATTTGGGCAGGGCAACAGAGACAGTTCGCACATGCCGCTGTCGGTAACAGAGCAGGGTGGAGGGATGGGGCTGAAAGCAGATCCCCGCTTTCAGGTGACACTGAGGAGGACAGATAGGATTTCTGCTGGGGGAGGAGGGGGTGAGGAGCAGTGCAGAGGGCTGGGAGGGTGAAGGTGGCATCCATGGCAGTCAGATAACCTCCAGCCATTTATGCCCTGCTGCTGACCTGTGGCTGGCATCTCCCCAGCAGCTTGAAATCTGGGCTGGGCAAGGGTTAAATCCTTCTCTGGGAATCAGCACCTTGTTTTACGCCAGCCTTAAGGGGATGTGGGTGAGCTGAGCCAGAGCAGAGCAGTGCACAGATAACCAAAGGTGTGCCAGCTCCTGGCAAAACAGTGACTTAGCTCCATGCTCACATGAGCGTGACACCCACCAGGGTTATCCCCACGGGGCTGGGGTCGGGTTGGAGTTCCCCAGGATGACTGGAAACAACGTGATCCAGCTGTACACCGCTCCCCCAAGTCCTCCTGCAACAGGTGGAGAAGAGCATCCCAGGTGGAGGAGGGATGGACCAGCAGGCAAAGTGTTAAGAGAAAGGATCCTGGTGAAATGCATTCAGTGAGAGCTGGAGAAGGAGAGGGAGATGAGATTGAAGTCCGGCCGGGCCTCTCCTCTATCCCCCCGTTTGATTTTATGGGCTCTGAAATGTTGCCCATCTGCCCTCGGTGCACACTGCTCTTTTTTAATTGAAACGGACAGAGGGTATTGACTAGCTATCAAAATTCATATCTATGCAACATTTCATTTCCAGTGGCCTCAGCACTCTTGCCGCCGCCTCTCCGCAACTCCCCATCACTTCGGTATAAAGGCGACTGTCACTTCGATAAATGGCCCCTAAACAGTGGGTGGGAGCTGGGGGAGAGCCACAGCCATGGGTGGGATGAGAAGATTTCAAATCGTGCTGGAAACTTCATCAGAAAAAAAGAAAAAACCTCCAAGTTCTTTTTTTTTTTTTTTTTTTTTTTTTTTTTTTTTTTTCTTTAATAACTGGGAGATTTAATTAATTGATTGACTGTTAAGGCTAATATAATTTTGATGATGTCGCCTATCTTTCCTGCCATTGATTTTAAGTCAGGGTCTCTTTCTTGCCTTTTGGTTGTATTTTTGGTAATGGGGCCCATTGTTATTAAAATTCAATTGAATTTTCACTATCTCTGCACCATAAGGCAGATGAGCCAAAAAGAAGGATGGAAATGAGTGTTGTTGGTATTTATTCTATTGAACTTTTACTACTGCTACTTTTGCTCCTCAGTTTCTGCCTTGGTGGGCTGCTTTTTATGAGGGACAGTGAGAAAGAAATGCCCACGCTATTTATTCAATTGAATTTTCACTTACTTTCTCCTGTACTTTAAGTGGCTTCAGTAATGGGAGAATTTCGTAATCTGAGGGAAAACAGAGAAAAAGAGAAACAGGATCCAAAGCAAAGCTGCCTGTTTCTGATGCTGACAGCAAATATACAGAGGTCACAGAAAGGCAAAGGGCCCTGCTCATTCTTCATCATCGGGTCCAGCTGTGCCACCAGAAGAATGGTGATGGAAGAACACATCCAGCCGCAAACAAAAGAGGCCAGTCAAGTTCTTCTAGCAAGTAGCATTCCCAGCGATTCTGGAAAAGACTCTTGGGTCAAGCCACCACGTGTGAACGTGCCTTGGTGCCACCAGCTCACCCCTCCAGTGCTGCCTCCGTTGAACCCCACATTTATCCCTCACCATGCAGGGCTGTGGGTCTAAATGGACAGACAGTGAGGTACAGATCGACAGCTACCAGATGTGGGTTTTCTGCTTGGCCTCTTACCCTCACATTTCCTTTCTGACCTTTTGGCGGTGCAGAATATCTAGCATGCCCTCTTCCTACCTACATCACAGAAAGATGAGACCATGCCAGGTCCTGCCTGCATGAGCTGGTCCCTCCTTTTCCATGGCCCTGCCCCTGCGGACCAGATGCTGCCTCCACCTCCTAAACCCGATGCTGGCAGATCTGGGAAAGACCCTCCATTTCCCCAGCTGGACATGAATGCTTTGCATATCTCCGTCCGGGCAAGCTGCCCACCCGCTTCCCCACCCCAGCTCAGCCACGCAGCATCTGCTGTCCCCAGAGGACCCTGCCCCTGCTCTCCTACCTCCCCTTCACTGGTATGCGGTCATGAGGGGGCCAGCGTTGCTGCTACCACACTCATGGTGAGCAAATGTCATCTCACAAGCACTTGCAAGCATCCCCTTGCATCCTTCACATGCTTCTGACATCCGCCCCACCTCTGTTTTGGCACAATGTGGGACCTTTGTTCTCCAGCTCACCACAGGGCAGAGGGGGGGCAGGAGGAGAAGGGACATTCCTGCCCGCAGACATCACTTTGCAAGGCGAACCCAGCAGCTGACACCCTCAGGGCTGGGTTGGTTCACCCTGCATTAGATCATTTTATGTTGTGAAGCTTCAGATCCCTCCTTAGTGCAGCCAGCACATTTATACCAGGTGCAGAATCAAGCTGCTCTTTGCTTCATACCAGGTGTTGTTCCATTAGCAACGGCACAGGTTGCCAGAGAGGTTGTAGTTTTTCTCCTTGGAGGTAAAACCACCTGGACATGGTCCTGGACACCCTGCTCTGTGTATCCCTGCTTGAGCAGGGTTGGACCAGATGAACCCAGACGTCCCTTCCCGTCTCTGAGAATCTGTAACCCTGCTCTTCCCACCAACACCAAGTGAGACATCACCACCAGCCACCTATTTCCTCCCACCCACACGTGGCTGCTTCTGCTTCTTACCAGGAATAAATCCGACAATTAAACTAGCATTATGACATTAGCTTTTAAAACCCTCGTACTATGAAATAATGTCCCCGCGTTCGTGCACCGCACGCAGGAAGCGCCAGGGGCGTAAAACTTTTATTATTAAAATTAACATTTAAAACCCGTACCATGAAGTAATGTGTGAGGTGAGCGTGGATAAATCAGACAGTTAAACTAGTAACGTAACATTAGCAGTTAGAATCGTGACCATGAAATAAAGTCAAGGTTAGGAGATGGATAAATCAGGTGGTTTAGCAGGGGCTTCATAATGTTAACACTTGAAATCCACCGGCAAGGGGGATTTCAGATGGAGAAATTGAACAGGCAACAAAATTGACGTATACAGGGCCTGATTCTGGTGCTGTAAAGCCATAGGCTATACTGGGAGGCATTAAAGAGTGGAAAAACATAAGAGAACAGGTGACTGGGGCTGTTCTGCTGTTTTGAAGGCTGTAGGGATGTATTTCTGGGCTCCACAGAATGATGGGGCAAAGGGTCTTCATTGCAGAGGGCTAGCAAAAGCTCTTCCTACAAAGAAAGGTCTTTTGGGAAAGGAACAGATGAGGGTCTGTTTACAGAGGAATCCAAGCTCTTTTCCAAATCCAGATCAGCTAGCTCATCAACCACCTCTCTGAGACACAGGACAGCACTGAGCTGTAGACTTCAGAGCAGCTCCAGAGCTGCTGGGTCAGTCCTCATGTGCTCCCAAGCAAGTGATATTCCCAAAGACTTGGTTGCATGACCTGAAGGTGTCTGAACCCCAAGATTGGTGGTGCTTGGTCTGCACAAGCTGGAGGTGACACAGGGCAGCAGCTGGATAACCTGGACCAAATGGTTCATTTACTGGTGACAGCCACACTGCAAGCCTCCTTGGGGCACCTGGACTTACCTGCGTTCTCCCTGGGGGCACCCTGCACCTCCATAACCTGTTCTTTAAGCTATGTCCCCAGCAGGACCCCCAGGAAAAACTTCCAGCACTTCCCCACACACAGCAGGATCCCCACCAACTTTCTGTCTTCAGACTATGAGACTCAGGCCTTGCTTTCTACCATGAAGTTTGCATGGACCTTCACTTGTTTTTGGCCTACAGTCTGTTCCAAGAAGATGCAGCACTGAGCTGCTCTCGCTAACTGAGCAAAACCATTGCTGGATGAAAAAAAAAAAAATCACTGGGGAAAGGTCAGGGACAGAAAATGATGTCTTTTTTCTTTTTTGTCCTCTGGATGGCTGAAGGGGAACAGCTAAAGAGGGCTGGGAAGTCTGTTTCCAGCAGGCATGGTCTTAGAGGGACACATGATTCACCAAGGTGTCCCCAACCCTCTTGCTGCATGAAGACTAGATTGCAGCACTATGATGAGAAATAGGGAAGGAAAAAGCAGGGTGGCAGTGGGAAAGGGGTGGTATATGATGTCATCTTCCCACCCCCGGGGGAACCCTGAATTATTAATCGGAAAAGAAAGCCGTCCCTGCAACCCAAGCCGGAGCAGCTCTGATTTCATCTCTCGACAGCCCTGGCGCTTGGCTGCGCCGACCGGCCCCGCTTCCGGCAGGGACGTGTCCCGCAGGGACAGCCGGCGGGTTTTTGTCTGCATGTCAGCACCGAGATCAGCCGCGACCTCCAGATGCATCCACTCGGGCAGTGGGAGGAAGAGAATGAGGGATTTGCCTCCGAGCAGGGATGGGACTGGTTGAAGACATCCCATGCTGGGGAGGTCAGAAGAATGGCCTATTGCTGTCATAGGCATTGAAGATGTGCTCACCCATGGATCTACCAAGAGTTTTCTTCATCCCAGTGCCACCCAGACACTTTTTGGTTGTCTAAATTTAATGAGCTGCATAGGTTTCAGCCTGGATGCCGGAAAAAGGGCAGAGCCCAGCATCTTCACTTGTGTCTTATTACCCAGCCTGGTCCTATTCCTTCTCCCTCCTTGTCCCTTTTCTCCCAGCCATGAACTCTACAGCCTGACGTTGTGCTCCTAAAGACTGAATCCTCTCCCAACGAGGGTTTGCTTTTTCCTCCACCCATCTCTAGCAATGATGAATGTGAAATATGCAGTGGCATTTGTGGTGTGCCGGGGCCAAATCCTGCCCTTGCCACTGCTGTGAGATTTCCAGATGTATTTTGTTTTCACCTCTTGGTGTCAAGTGGGAAAAAGATGAGGACGCTCAGAAAAGAGTTGTAATATTTGCTAAAACTTCTTGACAGCGATTCATCTATTTGAGGGTTACTATTATTTTAAAATTAAAAGTATATTTTAACCAACGAAAGTGTAATGAATATGGACTGGGAGGGAGTTGGGAGTTTGGACTGGGAGTTATCTCTAAAGAGCAAAAGCATTTTCCCCCAAAACTCAGCTTTCTCTACAGCTTGGATGGTGCCCAAATCTCTGATGCTTCTCTTTGCCCCATGGCAAGAATTTCTGGCAGCAAGGCTAGTCGTGGCTTTGGAGCTGGGTCTGGGAGGAGGCAGGCAGACCTCCAAGGGTTCCTGCAGGTCACAACGGTTGACCTTCTCCACTAACATCGAGGTCCTGTGTGAGGAAGAAGCCTCCTCACTTCTTTCAACAGGACAGAGAAAGAGAAAGCCTTATGTGCTAAGCAAAATATTAAAGCTGTTATTTTCCATTTCAACGCCCATATCTGGGACTTTTCCACAGTGAGAGGGGACGGTCACCAGCCAACAGGACACCTAACCTCTTTGGAGAGTTTGCATCTGTAATTCTGCAACCCTACACCATTTTCTCCCCCTTAGGGAGCCAGCATGGAGCTGATTCAGCTGAACAAGCACAGGAGTGAGGTGAGCTGTGTCCCGAACTCCAGCTCTTGGCTCAGTCTGCATTGACTCCAGAGAGAGCCCAAGGTAGCCAGCTCAGGCAGAGCCATGGCAGATACTTCCAGTAATCAGACCAACGTCCCCTCAAGGAAAAATGAGCCATGTGGTAGTCAGAAGAGAGAAACCAACACGGTTTCTACACTTCAGCCTACTCTTGCTTGAATGCTTTGGGATTTTTCAGTGTTGGGATTGCACTCATGGAACATCCAACATCCCCCACGTCTCCACAAAAGCTCTGAAGGCCGTGGAACACAACATCAACATCTGAGGTCTTTGCTCTTCCAAGAACAATAAAAATATTTGGAGGGCAGGATGAAATGCCACTGGAGGATTGATCAGTAGGGTGGGTGAAATGTACAGAGTGATTCCCTCATTAGAAAACAGACACCTATGCTGGGTTAGAAATATGTGCCCCAAGCTCCACTGGAAATATCAAGTGGGTTTGCATAACAGGAGCCTGGATATACAACTCAAATATGGATGACTTCGCTGTTGACTCCTCCACTCAACATGATGAATCCTTCCCAAGGTTTTTACTGAAAATACCTTTTGTTATTGTGTCTGACAAGGTCTCACTCCCTGAGACCCAATGCACTGAACGTGCTGAAAATACAGCTTTAAGTAAAGAGGGTGCCTACAGGTTGATACGAGCGCCTCGTGCTTTGTATTCAAATTGCAGCGTGGCTGCGATATATCAAAGTCAGGAAGTGTGCAAGTTCAGTTATTCAAACTGCAATAATGGGAACAGATCTTAAATCTACAGGAGTGTGTTTGGAGGCTGGTAGGGAGCTATGGTGCACAAAACAAAAGACAAGTCCAACAAAGAGCAAAGAGTTCAGCGTCGGCAGCAGGCAGTTGCCAAAATAATAATAATAATAAATTCTTGGGGCCTTCGCTGCAAGTTAGGGAGGGGAATTGTATGGGCGATTGAAGATGTGCAGCTGAATCTGATTCTTGCATCACAGGATCACTGGGAACAAGGATGATATGGCAGGAACAGGGATCAGATTGCAGTAAGAGGCGAGAGGAGCTGAACTGCTGTGGCCATGCTCGGAATTTGTCATTCCAGGAGGCTATTAAAAATATTGCAGTCCTTAGGGAAAAATTGAAAACTGTTTAAAAATGAAAAAAAAATAATAATAATCCTTGCAGTGAGGGCAGAGGATCACCAGGATACTTTCCAGATTTATAGCCTGTAAAAGATAATTTTGAAACTCCCAAATGAGGTTATGTGTTTCAAGGCAAGGGAAGACATGAAGGGCTGAAATCCCCGGCAACCCATCCTATCCCTGACCAGCCCTCACTGCCAGTGCATTATTTTCCATCCCTGAGAACCTCTTTGCAAGGTGGGTTCTTGCAGATGTGCCAGATGCAGAGTCCCTTTGCAGCGAAAGCTTGGCTCCTTTGCAGGATTTGCTTTCCTCTTAGCTATTTAATTAGTCTTAAACCTCCTAAATGCAGCAGGCAGCTAGAGCACATCTCTGCCAAGGGGATGACACTCATGTCCTCTCTGTGCCTACATGTTCAGCTTCATTTCAATCAGCCCTGGAAAAGAGCTTCTCATTTCCATACTACCACCTTCCCCTGCAGGTGGTCTTTCTCATCTTTCTTTCCTTATCTCCCCCTTTTTTGCTGTTTTATGGGGTGAATCAGGGCTGACTGCAGAAGGCTGCATCTACTGGATCCTAACACCATAAAATTTTGCTTTGAACATCCCAGTGCTGTCATGGTCTTGACATGACCATGGGGCAGCGATTGTCTCTTTAGTGCACCTCAACCCTTCGAGACCACCCCATGTGCATCACAGCAATGGGGTGATCCTCAGGGAATCTGGGGTCCCCAACAAGAAAAAGTCAGGCAGCAGTATGTTTAGGGCATGTACTCTTTTTTGTGTATGCACACTTGGAGACAAGTGTAGCTATATACACGTAGGTATCCCTGGAGTTATCTGCATGAATATACACCATGTGTGTCTCTCCATATAATACACATGTACATAACTGGGAATGTATAATGCTAATTTACACTGGGCCCCAAGCCCAGCTGAGACCTCCTGCAGTTCCAACACGGATGGCTACTCAGAAAGGCTGACGCAAGCCCTTGGGCCCCTGGGAGCCCTCCCTCTGCCTCATCAGCAAAGTGGCTGTCCCAAGAGGTTTGCAGTTGCAGAAGGGAGCTGCTCGCTCAGCAGCTGTGCTACAGGGAGTCTTGCCTCATGGGGTACTTGCAACAGGGTCTACGGGGCAGAAACAGTTTCTCTAGGGAAGGTTTTGGGGATCAGTAATCTTTCCCTGGCACTAGGAAATGCCTGCCTGGCTTTAAACCAGTATCATGTCTCTAGGAGCTATGTTCATCCAACAAAGAACCAGTGCTGGATGCTGAAGGTGTTCACAGGAAACACTGGGAATGTGTACCTACCTCTGAAGGGCTGGCAGCCATGGAGAGCAAGTCACTACATTGCCTATTGCTTGTGTTTTCCTCCTTCTAGCAGCCATGAGAAGAAATTCAAATGCATCCACTCTATACCCAAACATTAAGGAAACCTCCCTGCATATTTCCCTGAAATTCACTTTTTTTTTTTTTTTTCTTTTTACTTTTTTTTCATGAAGTTGAATGTCACAGCAGTCCTTCTTATCATTTGCAGTTGATGAGGTGGAGGTGTTTTGGGGTTCCCCTCAATCCCAAGGCAGCAACACTGCACAAACTTCACCAAAGGAGGACTCGGGGCTCCGTGACTGGGGCACTGAACATTAGATTTAAATTTCTTAGATCTCCAGTTTAACCTGCAGATTTTCCAAGTAACATTTGCTCAGTAAAACATTTCCAAGAGTGGAATTTACTGTCATAATTAATAGGTTATGATTAGGTCAATAACTTTCATCAACCTAGCTGGAAGAGAACCTATTAATGAAACTGTAAAACAACGTAAACTCTACAGAGAAAATAGGAGGGAGAATTTACAACTTCCCAGAAGCCCTAGTAACTAAAGGGACGATTTACAGGAAGTAAAATGAACCGGGCACCCATAAAACACAACCAAAATTATACCCATATCCAAACAAGACAAATTAAAAAGGTTTAAGTGGATTTCTCAGCCCAAATAAAACAGAGCATCTCAATTGAGAGGAGACATTTCATGTTGCGTTTTATGGAGTGCAGGAGGGGAAGATGCATGGAAATGTGAGCGCATATCAAGCAGGTCGATAAGAAATCAGTGGCATAGCCTGACACTCCTGATGGCTTCTTCAGTCTCAGCCCATAGGACGTAGTCCAGTGGTCACAGCCAACTCTAGAGTAATGAGGCAGCATGTTCAGCATCCCCTTCTGCACCATGGTCAAAATACAAAGGTCCTGGAAATAAATTTAAAAAGCTTTGCATGGAGTATATTCATTTGGCAGCCAGGGGAAAGAATTTGATTCCATTTCAGGTGGCCTGAGAGGATGTTGCCCACCACCAGAGGGTAAATCACTCCAGTTGAAGCCCAGAGTAGCAAACTCCTACAGATGTGTCATCACTTCTGAATGCAGGCCCCCAGAGAACATGAGATATATCCCATAATCTCTTTTTTAAATTTAAAAACCAAAACCAAAACATCTTGCCATTTTCTGAGGGTACAATCCTCAGAAAATATTCTATCTAACCCTGGATTACTTTCATAGCTCAAGTGAGGGCCATGGCCAACAGTTCCCTGGGACCTGAGAGAAAAACTTCCCAGTGCAGTGGTGCTTTTCCAAGGCTAGCCATGTACTTTCTTATCCTGAGCTCTCCTGTGGGTGATATTTTTTTTTCTTACACATGGCACAGCGAAGTTTTTTGAAGCCTTTCCTAGAGAAAACTGTAACTCTCCACACACTGTATGATGACTGCAAAAAATGTGAGCATGAAATAAGGATGGTTGGATATGCCATGTACCAGCCAGCTGAAGGATGAGGTGAAAATACTTGTACAAGCCAATTTATCCCTTTGTTTATGTGTAACCCTACTATAACAAAGCATCATCCCCTTCTTCCTTTCATTTGAAAGTACTTCCCAGTCCCCTCAGTTTGAAATCTTCTTTATAAGGAGGCAGCAGCAGTTATGTTAAAGTGTATTTCTCCATCAATATGTGGATTTGAGTGCCAAAAAGCACCACAGTGATCAGCTAGTCCAAGGTTGTGGCTTCCACCACCTGTATTGTTTTTCTGCTTGAATGTTATGTGCAGCCATGGTGACTGTGGTTAAAACATTTTGATTTTGGTCCTTCCAGGAATGGACAAAGACCCCATTGTTCTGGGCGTTGCACAAATCACTTTTTTTTTTTTTTTAAAAGGAAACTTCTTAATTTAAACATCTACCCAAGAGACTCCACCACGACTCTCTGCAAGTTCCTCCAGTGGTTAATTATCCTCACTCTTGTAATTGCACTTATAAAAGCTACTTAATTTGACAAGACCTATTTCCCATAACCCCCTGCTGATTAGCATCATGTTCCTGTAATTCTTTATTAATCGAGTCCTCGTGAGGTGTTCCTTCATTTTGCCTGGAATCAATGGCAGGCAATAATTATCCAAGTCACCCTGTTTACACCATTTTAACATACTAGTGTGGCATTAGTTTTCTTCCAGTCCCCTGGATTGCTCAGCCCTCCAACATGTCTCCAAAACCAGCAGTAATGCTCCTTGGCAGCTTCGTAGACAGCACCTGTATGTGGTTAAGACCAGTTTTCAAAAAGAAAAAGTGTGTTTTAAGAGGGTCTATTCTGTATCTTCCACAGTTAATGCTGGCCTGCAAACCATTCCTTCACTTTAATCAGATACAAACCAGCTTTTCCCCCCCAAATACAGAACAAATATCTATTGAAAATGCATGCTTTGCACATTTCCCTTCCAAGGAGGAATCAATACTGTGGTTATTATAGTTCCTTCTGTTCCCAAAGTATTTAAACTCTGCTGTCCTCAGCTCTACTGGCCAGAGACATCTCATGTCTTTTTGCTCATCTTACTGATTTTCCACAGCATTTCTAGTGCAAATTCAATGTCCTCTACTCCCATTTTTTTCATTTGATGTGTCTCTTGCCACTTTCACTTTGCCTCTAAGCCAGCCAGTTTTTCAAGCCAGTGTCACTCTTGATGGAGGGATTATTGCTTTGGGGGCACTTTGTTGTTTGTTTGTTTTCTTAAACTATCCCCAATCATCATTCACATTTTTCTGTTCCATTTCTTTCTTTCTTTCTTTCTTTCTTTCTTTCTTTCTTTCTTTCTTTCTTTCTTTCTTTCTTTCTTTCTTTCTTTCTTTCTTTCTTTTTCTTTTCTTCTGTTCCTTTTTTCTTTTTTTTTCTTTTTTCTTCTTTTTTCTTTTATTTTTTTT
>CM021766.1:149328806-149353214 GCA_011076525.1 Nettapus auritus
CCTCAGCTGCTTTGTATTCTAGGAGATTTTTAATTTTCCATGAACTTGACCCTTGTAAAAATAACGAATGATATGTTATGAGCTAATTTGATTTGAACATGATGGATGTAAACAAGGATGGGTTTTGCCACCCAAAAGCCAGCCATAGCTGTTCTGGCCAGCCAGCACCCCTTTGCATGCTAAGACGAGGAGAACTCAAGATTTCCACGGCTTGCCCAAAACCAGATCTCGATTTGCAATTTTCACCTGCAGTTTTTGGAAAATCCCAAGGTTATTTCAAGGCTTGCAGTCTGACACCTCCAGCACATGTTAGTACAGCTAAAATGCTGGACTAATGCTTCTCTTTCTCACCCATGCCTTGCAGGTCAGGGTTTTAGGAGCTGGTCAGCTCTTTTCATAGGGCAAGTGGTGGTGGCTTGGTGCAGACATCACCAGCACATGCATCTCCTGCCCCACCTGCCAGAACATTGACCAATAACTTCTCCCAGTCATTTCCTTTTGGGTAGCCCATGACTTGCAAACAGATAGTGTTGTTTTGCTACTTTTACCATTCTCCCCCCACTTTGCTCAAAATATTTTTCAATCAGAGGTATCAGCATACAAGTGGTTAAATCTGGTGGAATAGTATCCTCAAGACATGGATCTATAGAAGCATTTTTTTTCTTGAAAAAAAAAAAAAAATATATATATATATAAATTTTAGTTGAAAAGAAAAATTTCCATTTACTACTGGGACATTTTTGTAATTTTTTTTTTTTTTTTTTTTTTTTTTTTTCCTGTTACTGGTGACAGTTATTTATATTTCTAGTCCCTTTTGCTGCTTGTCCCCTTGAATACGCCAGGCTTGCAGTAATTTGAGATTCACACTCAAAGTAACTGAGTCGCCACTAACGTGGCAAAGACTCTGCGTGACCAGGACAGCCACGCCTGGAGGTGACCCTCTGGTCTGAGCCGGTGCATTTCATCTGGGGCATGCCAGCAGATTTCACCTGCAGCCAAAAGCATATGGGGAGGCATTTCTGTACATCTTCAGTCCCTTTCCTCCTTCAGGTCATCATGACCTATACCAGTTCAGGGCAGCAGATGGTTTCCCATGGGGATGAAGTCTCAAAACACTCAGGAAACTTTTCCCTTTCTGTTCCACATTCAAGAAGATAACATATCTGTCCTAGTTGCAGAGCACCAAAGGGTGTTTGATTTATTTGTGGAACTAAATATTCAGGAGGAAATGAGGGAATTCAGACCCCAACTCAGTGCTATATGATCCAGGAAACTCACATGAGGGAGAGAGGCTCAAACCCCATCTGACTGACTTAGAAGTGACAACCAACTGATGAAAAAGAAGTTCAAAGCAGATCTGAGGTCTCCGAATAGAGAAAGCATCTGCACTGGTCCTTCAACAACATCTCCTGAAGTTTCTCACAGGCTCCTCTCTGTTCCCTTGAAGTTTTGGGTCCTGTTTGGGGTCGTTAAGTTGTTTTTGCAATCACTCAGCACCACTTGCTGAAAATCCCACCAAATTTTAAGAGGACCATGACAGAAGAGCAAGCAGGACCATCCTACAGCTGAGGGTTTCTGAGACTCCATCCCAACGAAACCACCAAACTTTCTGCTGTGGCAAACTGGAAATAAATCAGGTACTTTACATGGAGTCGGCCAGAATCCATTGCAAAATAAACAAATCTATTGCATGAACATGTTGGTGCTAGACATGAGTGAAACTGTATGCCAAAACAAAGGCATTTGGGATTGGTCAAAGGTGTGTTTAGTACCCAGGCTTTTAATTGGCCAGCTTTTGCACATAAAAATGAATTATTGCACGTGTAAAAACATCATTGCACGTGTAAAAGTAAATTATTGTGCATATAAAAACTTTACTGCACATCTAAAAGTAAATTATTGTGCATGTGAAATAGATTTCTGCATATTTTTTCCCTTGTACCTCCTGGTCATTATTTTCTCAACTCTTGTAATCTCTCATTTTGAACATGCTGAAGTTACACGAAACGATTCCTTCCCTCTGTGCTTTAAAGCAAGTTCACAGCTGCTCTTTGAAGTGGAGCACCCAAAACATGTTTCAGCTTCCAAAGTACTTGGAGGGGCTTTGTGTTCCTGGAAATCATCTCTGCCACCTTGCTTGCATGTGTTATTTTCTGAGCAGGAACATGAAGAGGAGACTGCAATAAAGTGTGGATGCAGCAACGCAGGTTCACGTTCACCACCACTGACTGTACCAGGAATGCAGGAGCTGGGGGGATCAGACACACAACTCCTCCAGACAGGTATTTGTGTGCAAAATTTCCATGACTGCACATGATTTCCTGGCAAGTGCATGTATTAATTATGATTGCAGAACTGCCTGCCAGACTCCTGCCGTAGCCTGATAGCCACATGCCTTCTGCTGCAGCCAAAACTCCGCTCTTTGCACCCGGGTTAAGATTTATGGGCGATATCTTTGCCCTCTCTCTCACACGTGGGTTTAAAAGCTTTGGCCTCAAGGGCAGGCCAAGATCCCGTCACATTTTGCATTTCTATCCCAGCACAAAGCAGCTCCTGGGGTCAGCAGAGCTGGTCCTTGAGAACCTCTCTATCCCTTCCCCAGCAGCTGGGTGTAGGGGGAGCATGCCAACCTGTTGTTGTGCCCCACAAGATCACCGACAGCCACCACAGATACAAAATGCAATGTTCAGGTCTTGGTACTGGTCCAGATGATTTTGGCATCTACATCCACCTGGGACATCTTTAGCATATCTCAGAGCAGGGAAGATCTGAGTAGGTTCATATCCAACCCCTATTATTTCTTTAAAGGTTCACCCATTGTTTTTCAGTGTCATGGAAATGATATTCATAAAACTTTACATGATTTTACCATAAGTTATGCCATAGCCAGGTATTAACACATCCCACCAAGACTGCTCCTGGTCTTATCCCTAAGCAAGCACCAGTCCTTTATCTGATCATGATGAAAATGTCCCCACTTACATGGCAAGGTCACAGCAAAATAGGAAGACTGAAACCTTAGTGAATCATATGAGGACATCACCAGTTTGGGACAGAAGCCCTAATAAATCCTGCTAGTGTGTGCTGTCAGAAGGAAACAGCAATGATGAGACAAGATGTCATGATTTTGGCTGAAAAATGGCACGTCATACCAAGACCTCATGATGTCATGATGTCTGGAAGGAAACAGAGACTGGATCATTTCACTACTGAGCCATTAATGTGCTAAAAAAAACAGCACAACGTTTTCCTGCAGTACAAATACAGCCCTATGCTATACGTGAGCAATATTATTCAGCCATGACACCATTCTGAAATAGCACTCAATGTTATCATGACAAAATGTCGCTGGCATCAAGGCTGTGAGCTGCTCTGATGCAATGGCCCCTAGTGGTATTGCCATTACAGTGCTTCTTAGCCCCTGGAGGTAATTTGGGATCTTTGTCAGGCCTGGGTTCGGATGGTGCCTGTAAATTGGGATGAGCCATGATCATGTCTTTGAAGTCCACAGTACTGGCTGCAATGATAGAAAGACATTTGAGTCCATTCCCTTATCCATGACTTTGCAATTATTGAGCAACCTCTCTACAATGGGGACTATATTCTCTGGGGGCTGAGTTTGTCCTGAGTTTGGGTTGTGAGACCTGGGGATGCTCACTGGCTCATCCTCTCCAGCTTGCAACCGTTCTGCACTCTGATGGTCTTGGAATCCATTTCTGACAATAATATGGGGCACACAAAGCACTGATGTAATGTGGAGCACCCCATGAAAGTGGAAACAATGGCCCATCTCCTCTCTTCACCCACTGCATCCTCTCCTATAAATCCCAGGGCAGTTCAATAACCTATATCCCCTGCCCTTATTACTTCAGTGAATCGTCTGTAGTAAGCAGGTGATGTACATCCTATCCATAAAGCCTCTGACACTTCTGATTAATAATCTACAAAGGTACAAACTAGAACGATGTAATTTCTTGCATCGCACTCTCTCCCATGCTCCCTCCCTGCCCCGGCCGTACTGAAGGCACGGAGCCCTCCCTCTCCCCTGCTCCCTTCCCCCTTTACTCCTTATCTGACGAAATCATCAAATTTATGGCCAAATTGAAATGAAATGCAATTTAGTTCCCGTTCTGCTTTCAGTCCATCACCTCGCAGGCCAGTCCCGGAGGATCTCCTAACCTAATCGCCGGATGGCAGTAACTTCATTAGTGCTGCCAGCAAGCCCCTGATTTCTGCTGCGTGTGGCTTCCAGAAATCCTGGCTGACACCTTTCCCTGGGAATTACAGGAAGGAGGAGCTCTCACAAGTTTTTCTGCTTTATTTCCAACTTGTGCCCTGTCAGCATATTTTGCTTCCTCGGGGTGATTGGGTCGGCACTTCTTGGCTGGGTGCTTTCTACCCAAAAGATGTCTCCAGCTCACAAGGTGAGGGTGAAAGTGGAAGCACAGGCAGGGTGGGGATGTAAAACCCACAGTCACGTTGCCACGTTGCCTTGGGTCCTGTGGGCTTGAGCAACGTGACGACCAGGAAATGGTTAGAGAGGCAGCTATGGATGACATGGGAGTTGATGGAGCTCACAGCAACACGGAGAAGAAGCCCCAATACTGCGAAACCCACCACCCCCCCTGGATGTCCCAGCACTCACTGCTGCATGGGTCAGCCAAAAACAGGTGGGAAAAGAGACAGGTGAACATTGCAAGAGCATCTTCCCCATCCTCTGCTCGTGGCAGGATCCACTTTCTTTAAGCCCTCCTTGACACGTTTGTCCTCCAAACCACCAGCATTGGTGGCACCACCCTCTCCCCCTCCCTCCCAGCAATTAATCCCAGCCCTTCTCTATCCCCACAGTTCTAAATCTCCTTTGCTGGCATTTAAGCTCCTTATTACTTGTCCTATCCACACGGAAACATGTGTCCCTCCCCTTCTTGTTGAAGCCTTTTACATAATTGCAGGCTATTATCCCATCTCCCTTCAGTCTTTGGACTAAAGAGTTTCATGTTATCCCAACCCCTTCTCATAGGCAATATTCCCTGGGGTTTTGAGGAGTTTTCCTGCAGAATCCCAAGGTCTTACTTGCATTTCTTTGGCTGGTTAGCTCATTGACAAGCTCCCTTAGCTGCTCTTGCATGGTCCCTTTTGCCTCTCTAGCACCCCTTTTTCTTGCTGGGTCCACATTTCCACTTCTCCAAGGGTAAGTTCAGAGGTGGGTTGATCAGGGGGGAATCCTCTCCTTGCACAGGGGATGTGAAGGGTATAAGGGACACCAGACTCTCCTCTGGAGTGAGGGCATCCAAGGGAGATGAAGCACCCATGCCTGAGAGGTGCCAGGGACACCTCTTGGCAGGTTTGTACCCCAGGGAAATTTTGGCTTGTAACTTTTTCCCCAGCACAAAGACCTGGTGCCCCTCAGTTTGAATTGGGACAAGAAAAGAAAACAGGAAAGAGCATGATCTGAGGAGGAGCTGGCTCCCCTCGATCCCACTTAGACCTTTTTCAGTGTCAGGACTGCAGGTGAGTTGGGTGGAGGCCGGTGATGCATCTCAGTGAGGACCCAAAATGGTCCTAAAATCCCTGGAAAAATGGCCTGTGCCATTCCTTGGAAGAAACAATCAGACTTTCGTAGTGCAAACAGAAAAACAAAGCAGGGAGAAAAAATAAATGAACAATTAACATTTAGTCCAATGGTTGCAAATGAAGGGCTTTGAGGGAATACTGCAGAAGCTGAATTCTGGCTTTGCTCCTGAAATGTTCGATAGCCTTGCAATTAAAAACAGTCAAGAAACACCAGAGATTTCTCTGGGTTTCACCCAGCCTGCTTTCGAGGATTTTTTAAGTGCTTAGTCAATACTGAAAGCAAGGGTTGTGTCAGGGAGAGAAGCTGAACCCAGACGTGAAAGTCTTTAGCTAATTCCCGAAATCTTTGGCCAGTGCCAAAAACCACAGAGGCACAGCCACATTTGTACACATGTGCTTCATAAATCAAACCCCCTCATATTTCAGTTTGGTTTAGGTTTTGAGTCAAAACCTAGACAAATTATTTCATTTCCCACCCGTGCCCGGGGAGGTGTCAGGCTGGAGTTGGGTTCACAAAGGCAGGAAGCAGGAGGATCCCAAGGAAGGCAAGCCTCATTAACAAAAGCAGCTTAGCCAGAAACACAATGCAAGCAGAAAATGCCTGGAGAGATCAGGAGGGCTGCTCGGAGCTAAACGTGCCTCTGCCTTCCCAGAGAGAAGCAAGGGGAGTTTGTATGTGAGAAGGCAAATAAAATATATCTATATCTATATCTATATATATTTAAAAAAAAAAAAAAAAAAAAAGGAAGAAACGTGAGGGAGACTCAGTAGGTGGTGCTCTTCCCTCTGAATCAGCACAGGGTAGGGGGAGAGGGTGGTTGGTGATGTCCAGGTGGAAAAAGTGCTCCAAGGCAGCACCTGGTGCCAAGTCCCAGCCCCGGCAGTGGATGTTCCATCTCAGAAACAGCTTCCTTGCAGTACATGAAGGTTTTTAAGCAAAACATACAGCTTCTGGCTGCTTTCTAACCCCTAAATCCACCCAAACAGTGAAAGCAGTAAATGAATGCCAGCAGGTAGGTTGAGAAAGCAGCTGATGTCCCCAGAGGAGTTCATCCCTCGACCTTGTTTCAGGCATCTGGTACTTCATCACCTTTTGGGCATCTCCAGCACATGCCAGGACAAAAATTCTTGCAGGAACGAGAAGTGATGATTACCATGGCATTTGGAAAGAAGGAAGCCGCGTAGCCCCAGCCCCAGCCCTGCACATTTCCAGTGCTGGAAGGAAGGAGAGAGCCCAATTGATCTGGCAACGCAGAGCCATACATCAGTGCAGCCTCTCCCATTACTTTCCCTGATGGATTCTCATCCAATGAGCTGATCTGAAAGTGATAAAGGGAAGACCGGAGCATTTTCAACACACCACTAACTCCAAAACCAGGCTCAATAATCCTGCAGATTGATGGCACCTAACCAGCAGGGAGGGAGAGGTGGGCAGACTAGGTGGGGAGTTTATTTAATACTCACAGCATTAACTGAGCATACATTTATCTGGGTAAATGAGGAGGCAGGACAGGTAGCACTGCCAAGGAGATGTAACTCCTGGCAAAAAGAAGTCTGTGGGTCCCAGGTGGGTGCTGGGGGAGGTGAGATCACCCCAAGGGGTGACAATACAACCTCTATTTTCATCCCACGATGGTCTCACTGAAGGTGGGTATAGACAAAAGGGGCACAGCTCTTCCATCCCCAGCCCCTCTGTAGTCATTTTGGCAAAGACTGTCCCTGGGGCATCTCAGACACCTTCAGTCTGAACAACAAAACCCTGGACAGTGGTAGGACCTGGCTGGAGAAGTCTCTGTTTCCATTGCCTTCAGGCTGAGAGATGACCAAATATTCTCTCAGCAGCTGAGCCAAAGGGACCTCATGGGGAACATGTCTGTCTGTTGAATTTCCCTTCTGGGTTCTAGCACAGCCCTTTATAGCTCACAGGCAGCTTTAATTCCCCTGCCTTGCTAGTGATAAGCCCATGGCAACCTCTAAGATTGAGGAGAAATAAATGGGAGATGCTGTTGGAGGATGTGGGTCTCATTTAGGATGTCCTCCCCACCCAGAGCAGCAAGACCTTGGAGGGAAGATCTGCAACCAAGCCAACCTATTTTATTTAATAACCAGCAGCAAACCTCCAGGTTAAAGGGCAACATTGGGCTGTCCAGCATCTCCACCATGATCCTTTGGGTTGTTCTGCCATTGCATGAGGAGATGTTTGAAAACATCAGTTCTTTCTTCTGGGTTGAAACCCACTGCCTGATCCCTCAGCCAGGGCAAGGAGGCCTCACACTGTTCCTTGTGAGCCTTGTCGATCCTTGGAGAGCACAAGCCAACCCCAGCTGGCATTTTCATCCTCATCCTCATCCTCATCCTCATCCTCATCACATTCTCATCCTCAACCCCATCTCCATCCCCATCCTCATCCTCATCCTTCATCCCTCATCCTCATCCTCATCCTCATCCTCCAGCTCCTCCATGCTGCATCGTTCCCCTCCCATCCTCACTGTCAAGGCCTCAAGCCAGCAGGGATTTCGATCTCTGGAGGCAGCTATTGTGCTGTAATTAAACAGCAATTGATTGCAAACAGGGTTCTTTTGTGTTTGGGATTAATGAGAGGCGAGAAGATAAATTTGGTCACCACTAATTAACCCCAATTACAGAAGCAATAAATTAGAAGCGTACCAGGCTACGTGGCATCCACTGCCCCCTGTCTGAGCCATGGGGAGGGCTTTGGTCCATCCTGCTGCCTCGCCCTGAGGTCTCCGTACAAGCCTGGGGGTCTTTGGGGAGTGAAGTGGGGCCTGGAGGTCACACCAGGGTGTGATGAATGGGCAGCGGATGGGATTTGGGCCATGCACGGTACATGGGAATGCTGTCATGAGAAGAGCAATCTGGGGGAGCATTATTCATCCCTAATGTCCATGTGGGAATCGATGATTTCGCTAATTCTAATCGCTAATCCCCGGCAATTTTTAAGAGCTTTGATTTTGCATGGCTATGTGGGGCAGGAAAGCCTCCTGTGCTCAGTCCGCCACCCACAGAGCATTGTCCTGCTGCTCTCCAAGGATGGGATCCATGGGGGGCTGGAAAGAAATGGGTGAGCCCCCACAAGTCTCAGGTTGGAGCTGTAGGAAGATGACCTGGGCTGGAATTACAAAGATTTCCCCAGCTTCTTTCAGTCCTGGGGCTGAACTACCATGCTGGGACGGGGGCTGTGGAACTCCAGCCTGCATCCTGCCCAGTGCCCAAAGCATTTCTGTCCTCAGCCTCCTCTGTCTTAATAGCAGAACAGCTCTGAGGCTGGGCCATTGACCCCGGCACCAACAAAGTTTTAGAACGGATGCTTAAGTGTTTCCCAGGACCCGGGGCCTTCCAAGAATTTATTTGCATGAAAGCCCCACTATTGCAAAAGGATTTTCTCTCTAGTCTGAGAGCAAGCCCTGCTGTTTATCTGGATGCAAACTCCCCTCCTGCACAAGAACATCACAGGAAATTTGGGGAACGGGGAGGTCCTTGTGCTCTCAGAAAATTGTCACAGCGATGAAGGGGGCTGCCACAAAATCCTTGACCCAGGACTCCCAGTAATTGGCAGCAGCCTCCAGAGAGGACAATGAAGCCAAAATCTCAGCCCCACAGCTGCAGAATCTCCCCTGAAAGATATGGGAGCATCTAGGTGAGACCCCAGCCCCTTTCCAGCTGGGGGTGTGAGATGATGGAGAAGCAGAGGGTGACAATTCCCTTGTCCCTTGTCCTCTCCAGCATCCCCTGTGTGCATCTGAGCCCTTGCTAAGTGCTCTTTCTCACTGGGAGGAAGAGAAATGGGCTGACTCCGAGCCCCTGCCTCACTTCTCCCCACTGCAAGCCCACCCTGGGGTGCGTGCACATCCCCAGAGGGGTCACTGGGGGCTGGTGCTGGGAGGCCAGGGCAGATCCCCATGGCTAATGCTATAATCCTCCTCCCTTTCAGGCAGCAGGAAAGCCCTGGCCGGCAGGATCCTGGTGCAGACAGGGTGTAAAGAGCCGTGGCAGCTCCAAAGCAAACACTCCCACATCTTCATTCCTTCCACCCTATTGGCCATTGATTTCAGATAAATATCCGTCCGGCCCTGACAGGGCTCAATTCTCCTAATTATAGCCCTATTGACATGTGATCTTTAGCTGCTCAGCTTGTCAGGAGCCATCTATCAGGCAGACAGATTTCTTTGGCTCGGGAGGAAATGAGATGGGAAGGGGGGAGAAAGGAGGCGACAGGACTGGGGAGGGGGGTGGATCGGGCTTTATTAATGTGCCAAAGAGATCCTCTGGCCCAGATTTCAGATTATTAACAAATAGTTGGTGGAGTGCCCTGAACACCTACCTTTAGGGTGGAAGTATAGGGGCAGAGTTAAGGTTAAGAGTTTTTTTACACCGTGTGGATCACTGCAAAGGATTCCTGTGCACAACGTTGTTTCTCCGCTCCTCATGCACACATGAACAGACTTTCCCAGGTCTGTGCAGCCCAGAAATAGCAAAGATGCCTCCTTCCAGACCACGCTTACCATCAGCCACACCAGGGACACCTTGCTGCAGGATGTTAAGCATTTCTGTGGATAATGGGGTGAAAAATCCTCCCCTGTCATTCATACAGAGGCAACACCTCTGATTCTGGAGGTTGCTGGCAGAAGGGTGAGCACCCTGGAAATGTCCATCCTGCCTTGCATTTGCCCTGTGGGCAGATGTCAGAGGCAGGACATGAAGCAAGACCTGGGCTTGACCAGCCCTGGAGAGGAGAAAGCTGCTGCCTTGGATTTGAAATACGGAGCTAGGGGCTGCACCTGAACACTACCCACTGGGAGGCAGGGGGACGTGGCCAGGAGACCTGAATGGGGACGTGACTGGGGGACACACGTACTTTTTCCACCCTTCCTTGTAATGCTCTAATAGCTGGTGTGAAAGCCAGACAGTTTGGGAACGTTCTTGGTTGTTTCTCCTATTATATGAGCAACTTAGGATAGCCAAGAAGTTCTGCAAAGTGGGAATTGCTGCTTGCATCATCCCCAGAACCCAGCAATGAAAGAATACATCCATATGCCTTTTCCCTGGCCATTTTTTCTTTTTAAATCCAGAAGGGCACACCACCTTGATGGTGATGTTACAGATGGTCTGCAGCCTGCAAGCCCCATCGCCAGCCAAGGCCGCAAAGCGCAGTGGGGCCGGCACGCAGTCAGCGATCAGGGAGAGAGCCCTGCTAGCTGACTCATATCCTGGTCGGCACGTCTCTGCTTTGTGAAAGGACCCAGCCAGCCGGAGTGTCTGGAGATAACAGCCTTAACCGGGGAGCCCTGAGAGCGCAGGGTTCATTTACAAAGCTGGGTTTATTCGTGCTGGGCCGGCTCTCTCGGTATCTGCGTTATCGATCCGCTCCCCCCCTGCCTGCAGCATCAGCCCGTCCGCGGAGATAGCTGTCTGCAGGACCTGCTCCCATCCGGCTCGGGTATCCGGGCTGTGAGCAGCAAGGACCGGCTCTGCGGAATTGCTGAGCGCTCAGAAAAGCCAGCTGTGGTGGAAAAAGCAAGGTCCCAGGCAGCTCTCCTCTGTCTCAGAGTGGGAAGGGAGAAGCTGGGTCTATGCTGCTTCTGGGGAAACTGAGGCACGGGAAGGTGAAATGATTGTTCAGCATTTCTACTACTCAGTTTAACAGCCTCAGCAGAGTCACACAGCTCTCATCTCTCAAATTCCCTTTCCTTCTGTCCATGCAACAGCACTGCATGGAGAGAGGCAGGACTGCTGCATTTCCATGATGTAGTGGGATGGAGAGGAGCCACCACGGAGCACCCCAGAGCTGCTGATCTTCACATCTGGGTGCTGCTCCACATCTCCATACCATGGCTGGACCCAGCCCATGTCAGGGATGTCGAAGGAGACTTCCCTCCATGAACATCTCCCATATAGCCAAGGCTCCTTGACATCACTGCTAACCACTGCATGGATTCACCATGGAAGACAACCCAGGGTATTTGGGCTGGGGTGCAGGACCCTCTTGGTTACTCACTCAACCAGCTGACATGGTGAAGCCAGGGCTGCAATATAACTGCGTGGCATTCCAGCAGAAGGGGCAGAGGTCACTTTTCCAAGGGTGCTTTGGAGTACAGAGATTTGCCTGAAAAGAGATGCAGCCCTCTGCCTGAAAGCATCCGGCACTGCTGGCCCATGCAGCCCCATTTTGGAGGGCAGAAAAAGAACTGGAGAGAAAGCAAGAGAAAGAAACATTTTTTTCCAGAAATCACTGGAAAAAGCAGCAGCAGCCTTTTAATAGTGAAATCTTTTGGGGCTGGGTCATCCAGAGCATCTCCCCTCCTCTTATCTATACTAATCCCACTTGTGCCCCAAAACAATCCTCTTCCATCAGCTGCATCAGTCCTGCAGGTGAGGAGCAGGCACTTTTAAGACTCACCATGTGGCTCAGGCTCTCAGCAGCAATTTTGGATGCACCTACAGATGGTTCCCACATCACATTTATGTCTGCCACATTTATCCCTGTGCATACATTCATAGCCAGTTCCTGTGTTTCCCACTTTCAATTTTGCTGGAAGCTTTCTACCTGCACACCAGAAAAACTTTGCAAAATGCCTCACATGGGACCCTCTGAGAATGGACGTGCAGACCCTGAAAAATTTCATTTTAACTCTTCAGGAGCCTTGCTGATATGAATTCCTGCTTCTTGGATCCCCCCCAAGTTCTTCCAGCATCCAAGCAAAGCCTTGCTTTCAGGTTAAACAGAATGACACCCTTCCTGTCAAATCAAACGCTGCTGAAACTAGAATTTCTTTTACACCTCAATTAAGTACAAACTCAAAAAGAAAAAGAAAAAAGATTAAAAAAAAAAAAAAAAAAAAAAAAAAGGAGGTGTCTTTTTTTTTAGCCCTGAGAGAGATGCTGACAAAACAAGTACCCCATTGCTGTATCATTTCAGTTTCCCAGGCCTGAACTTTGCAGTGACACAGTGTCTGCTTCTCCAGGGGTTTAATCCCAGACAGAAATCCCTATGTAAAGTCGGGAAGTCTGGGCTAGGCACGAGCTAAGGCAGGGACAAAACAATTTGGTAGCTCTAGAGAAAAGCAAAGGGTGTGCAGGAACAGAAATCTGGGTCGAGGCCAGCTGACCCCAATGGTGCAAGTCGTCCCCCAGCTCCTCTGCTCCTTCCCCCTTCCTCTGAGCAGGACCACATCAGCATTTTCACCCTGGGAAGTTAAAATGCAGCATGGACTCGTTATACAGAAGGAAATGGCAATTGCAATGCGAGGGCAAGGGATGAGTCCCCCTCAAGGGGCTCGTTCTCCTCATGTACCAGTTTGACATGGCCATGGTATCACAGCCGGGGTTAAAATGTGATTTATGCAGGGTCAGCATGATAAAAAAATAAAATGAGGCTTTAATGCACAATTGTGCCCTCTGGGCTGACTTTGCTCCACCTGGGCACCCACATGGACATGGCAAAGGCAATGTCCCAAGCCAGGCTGCTCAACCCAGCCCAGCATCTCACCAGCCTGTGGGGCAGTGGGTGCTGAGTCAACATCCCCATCCTGTCCTCACCGTGCACAGCATTCATCCTGGGGAAGGGGAAAAAAAAAAACACTGGCCTCACAAGCATCTGATCACTCCACACAGAAAAGCGCATCCACTCCCCTTTGCCCCTGGCAGAAGCTCCGTCAGATCCTTCACTTTAATGTTGACGGAGTTTTAGCGCTGGCCCCGGGCTCTGCCATTTATCTGCACGGCTCTGAGTCGCGGGTGAGCAGAGTTAATAAATCCGCTCATGTGTCGCCTGCAATCAGGCTGGTGAATAAAGCAGGGCTGTCAGGGAGCAAGGACCAAGCACAGTGGCCCATGCCACCAGGCTCCTTAGATTTTGGGGGTGTCAGCCTGGTGTTGTCCTCACCATGGGGAGCTGGGTGGGATATCCAGCTCCATCTGCATCCTGGAGTCACCATCAGGTGTTTTTTTCCAGGGTGTAAATTGTTTTCTCGTCTGCTGGACCAAGAACCAAGTGGTGCTTGCAATACTTTATTTTTAATTCTCCTCCTCAGATGGAGAAAGATTTTTCCCCCAGAAAAGTACCACCAAGGTCCTAAAATAACGTAACACTTTGTAACCTGTCCCTTCGCCTTCAGGATAGGTAGCACACCCAGCACCTAACAGTGAATATCTTACCCCAGGATATGGCTGAGATGCAGAATTTCCCACGATGGATGGATAGATGGATGAATTGATGGATGGATGGAAGACAAGATGCCCAAATGGGACTAAACTCTCCCATGAGATACCCTGATACCTCTAGTCTGCAACTGAACTGAGAGGGGAAACCGAGGCACGTCAGGAAGGGAAACAGAACATCAAGGTTAATCAGCAGCTTCCTCTAATTGCAAGTGGAGGAAAATCGATTCCAGCCATGTCCCCTGGCAGGCTGGGGCGCTGCAGGGACATTCAGCAGGGGAAGATTTCCTGTAAGACGGGAAGTTTTCCTCCCGTTATGCCCTGCTCTCCCCGTTCTGCTCTGGCTCCGGGAGGCAATCCAAGCGCTACATATCTTTAATTATTAAGCAATCACCCGTTGTAGTTACTTATGTGCTGCAGAGCCTCTGGGATGTTCCTGCCAGCAGCACCAGGGCGCAAAGCATCCCCTGATGCTTCCTCTGCAGTGGCTGAATCACAGGGCTCCATTAACTGAATCCACCAGCCCCGCACATGAGCACACCCCCTTGTTGGGGCCTTTTCCTCTGCCAGTGTCTCCCCCCTCCTCACCGAGCCCCTGGGAGCCACTGCTACCGATTGCAAAGCAGTTCCAGGAAGGAGGATGGAGGTGGGAGTTCATCCGTCATGGCCCAGAAGGAGCCATCGGGCTGGGGAGCATCCTGAAAATCTTGGGAAGGGATCAAGAAAATCTTCCTTGTCCCTTCCTCATGCCTATCAACAGAAGAGCCCCACTTCTATTTCCCCATGGATCCCAGGTACCCCCAAATCAACATTCACCAGTTTTGGAGCTTGCCAGCAAGGAGAAAACTGCCATGATTTGTACAGAAAAGGACCTTCTACCAGCAGCCTGGGCACCCTTTGTCCTGTGGTCTCTTGTGTCTTCCTAGCCAGACCCAGCATCTCTTGTAGGAAAGATTTATTGGGCAGGGAAGCAACTAGGGATGGGGTGGAAGATGCCTCAAGTCAAGGTGCAGGTTGCCAAGAGGAGGAGGATCACAAAGAATGAGCAGCCTGGCATGGGGTACACCCTGAAAACACAGACCATTTCCTTTTATCTTGTGGGCTCACAAGCTTTCTCTGCACTGCTGGTATCAGTTGTTTGGTTTTTTGAAAAATATAGATGTATCTATGCTGGCACTGTTCAGCTAAAACTTGTTCAAGCAGGGAGCACAAAGAGGTAAGGTGCCCCAAGAACATTTATCCCCACCTTTAAGGGTTAGCAGTACACTACTGTTGGCACAGTCTGAGGCCATTTCAAGAGCAACCTTCTCCTTTTATCCCTTGGCTGTTAAACACTTCTTCTTCCTCCTCTCCATCCCTCAAATCCCTCCAGTACCGAGTTACTGCAAAAGATGCTGTGGCCAGAGCACGGGAGGGAGCCTCCTGTCCATAATCACACATGTGCTGGGTACCACTTTGCACATCCCCATGACCATTTCTGGCCCCAGACCATGCTGATCTCCTCCTCATCTGCACCAGGAGCTGTGGAGCAAAGCAGTTTGCAGCAGCCCAGGGCAAGGTGAATCCTTCGCCTTCGACTGCCTCACGCTCGCCAGAAGAGCTGAGCAAATATTTTTCATGGAGCATCAGAAAAATGCTGTTTGGGCAAACTCAAAACGCTTCTGGGGAACACAGAGCAGAGCGGCACTTGCAAGGGAAAACTTCGGAGGTTTGCAGGCAAACTGGAAAGTCTGGGTTTGGTCTGTGTTATCAGTTTTAATGTTCATTAAACACCGTTTCCAAAAATTCTGCATTTTCTGAAGGTCCAGATTCCTCTCGTGATGCACTGAGTTGGCAATAAAGCACAGGAAGATGAAGGCGCATAGCTTTGCCCTACTGTCCCAGGCTGTTTGGCCACCTACCCGTGTACATGTGAGAGTTTAGGAAAAGGTGTAAAATTAGTGCAAAGCTTTCCATGACACTCTCCCAGATACCAGCACGTGCTCCAGGGCTTCATTAGCCACACAGGTTTGTGGTCCAACCTTGCACTGCTCCCTCTAGCTGGAGTTTTGCTAAGGAATTGTGTTATTTTCACCCCAAAAGTCATCAGCATCCACCACTAGACATGTTAGGGTCTGCAGCAGACCACCAGCCTCACCAAATCATATTTGCCTTGCTTGCCACGCACAGAGGAGCAGCCCCCAACCCAGCCATGTAAAACGAGGTGCAGGCTGACAGTGAAGTGTTTTACCGCTGCTTTACAGATGAAGAGGTTTGAATTGAAACATCGCTCTTTAAATCCCTTGAAATAAATAGGTCACTTTTTGATTGTGGCACACTGCTTTTGCTGTTTGATGCAACTCTTCAGCAAAAGTGAGACAAACTCAGTGTTAGTGACCTGGAATTCATTCATCGCTCTTTCTTCCTTAGCCAAAGATGTTTGCTCCCTTGCTGCCTTCTTTGTCAAATAAATGCCCACTATTTTTCACTACATCCAGCTCAAGCCCAGCCGTCATGTCAAAACCAAACTCTCACTTTTGAAAAGTATGTCTTTTATGCAAAACTTTCAATTTTCTCTCTTTTGGTGACTTGAGAGCTTAGCTTAAATGATCTCCATTTATGCTGAAGGATAATTGGCTGCTCCCAACCACCTCCATCCTTGGACCTCTATGGACTGCATGGAGCCAGTCAGAGCTGTCCCATCTCCAGCCTTGAGGAATGAGCTCTTTCATTTCCCAACATGATCATAGAATCACAGAATCGTTAAGCTTGGAAAAGACCTACAAGATCATCTGGCCCAGCCGCACCCGGGGTTGGCAGAACAGCTGATAGCAAGTTCAACATCTTCACCAGTGACCTGGATGGAGATGTATTCTCCAAAGATCTGTCCATGACAGCTAATTAGGAGGGGATGTTGGCACAGTGAATGGCAGAGGCTTGGGCTAGAGGGACCCAGAGGAGGCCTGGGGCAGAAAGAATATTGGTGGAGTCACAGGGATCCTCAGCACTGTCCAAGAGGCAGGCCATGAGGTTCATCACCCAAGATTTCATTGAAAGCTCACACAACTGGATGCATCCCATGCTTGGTCACGTAGCCCAGAGGCTCCCCTCCCTGTGACCCTTCTATTAATACATCTGCCTTTTATTAATGAGGTGGAAAGTACACATGGAATCCTGACCAGACAAAAGCTTTGGCCTAATGCACAACATCCAATTCCTGGAGCATGCCAGGGCAGTGGGAACCCAGCACTTGGAGGGATCCTGTGTTGAGAGTCTCCTTTGGGGGCCACCTGAAAATGATTACTCCTGACCCAGGTGGTCCATACCTGGTGACCCCCTCTAAATTTCATCGAAGGAAATGGGTCAATTTGGTCCAATCTGGCAGGTTGCAATGAGAACTTGTGAACCTACAAAAGAATTTACTGGGGAAAAAAATACAATCAAGGAAGACAAAAGAAGAACGAAATTATGGACACTCAATTCCCAGGTCATAGCAAGAAGTTACACTTAGATAGTTTCATACCCTGCCTTATGCTGTAGTGAACATGGACAAGAGGAACCTGCTCTGCAGAGCCATTTGTGGGGATGACTGTACCCCCTTCAATCAAGGGCAGCAAGGTTTTGGGGGAGCAGCCTAATGCTGACAAACCAGTGCTTTTCAGCCAGGCTTTTGCCCATCATTTTGTCCATCAGCTTTACCTTTTTCTGTCTTTTTTAGCTGACCCCTAACCTCAACACATCGTTTCTCTGTGTCATTTGCAGGGGGTTCTCCCTGGTGTCTACCGAGGAGCTCCACATCTCCATCATCACCCAGGTGGGATACCTGGGGCTCAGAGAAGGGATGTGGCAGGATCAGGGACTCCCACTGCAGAGCTATCAGGGGGGTGGAACATCCAAAATCCCCTGCCCTCATCAGTCATCTGCTTTGTTTTTTTTTCTGGAGAGCGGTGCTTTAGGAAACCTGTACAGAAACCCAGCCCTTTGTCCTTCGGGCTCTCCACAGGCCTAATTAGCTCAGGCTGCATTTCTGAGGAACTCATTGGACTCCTGCGTCTCAGGAGGGAGCACAAACCACTCTGAGGCCTCAAACAACTTCTTGATGTTAAATTTCCCAATCTCCCAGTGCTGAATCCACCTTGAAATTGGTCTCGAAACCTCTCTTTGCGAGCAGGCAGGAAGGGGACTTAGGAGATGGAAGGAGGAGGAGGGGAGGCTGGAGGGAAAAGAAATTAGATATATTTTCTGCCAAAGAAAGAATTAAAAGGCAAAGAAATCATCTCAGCAGTGGAATAATGGAGCTGTCTCTGGGAAATGTCCCATTGTGAAGGAGCAGGTAACAGCGGGGAGCAGGCAAGTGAGGTTTGGTGGCAATGAGGGGGGCTCCAGGAGCTCTGCTGGCAGCAACAAATTGGGTGTCTTGACCAGGTCAGCCTGGGTCAAGGCCAAGAAACAGGGACCAAGGGGGAAGATCTTAGCAGGAGGGGTTTAATCACGATGATGAGAAATACTAAAAGCTCGTTTTACATGTGTTCTCACTGTGTGTGCATCCAGGGAACAGGATGGGCTCACCCCATGGATGGGGTCACAACCTAGATCAGGGCAGGGACTATTCCTGTTTCAAACTCTAGGTTTTGGGGAATTAGTGGAGAGAAGAGACAGGATTTTGTCCAAACTGTTTGCTCTCCTCTAGTCGCTGTCATTCCTGGCTCTCACCAGTGAGGGACAAGAGCAGCACTCCCTTAAATCAAAGCTCAGTAGTCTGGGAGGAGGATTCCCCACTGACAGGACTCAGAGACACCAAAGTCACTCCCAGACCATGCCTTTACTCAGGAGTCCTTGCAGAACCCTGGAAAAGAGGTGGATTGGTGACACCTTCAGAGCTGGCAGTGTTTTCACCCAGCCCTGCTGAGGGCAGGGAAACCACCGAATGCCTCTGTGCCAGTTTCCCCTGGCAGAACGGCTTATAAATCTCCTTTCCACCTGTTAGAGCTGATCTGAGGTGATAACTGGAAAGGAATCTAAGTGACTGGATACCAGCACCACCTGCTTTTCATTGCCTACCCCAAACCACACTTTTTGGTGGGGGGGAAGCTGCTTCTCCCTCCTCTTTTCACCCACCCCCCCTACCTCCGCCTCCTCCGCTCAGAGCTTGACAGGGACAGGTCAGCCAGTCTGTCACCGCTAATCCTTGGGCACTTTTAGAGTCACTCTAATGACAGCACACCTCTCTGCCGCGGCAATAAAAGCCTCTTAAAGCCAGCAGCCCCTCTGAGCAAAGTGCCTCGCCCGCTGCCGGGGCCCTTCCTTCCCCCTGGAAATGGCATCGGGACGATTAGCCCCGCCACCCATGACAAGCATCGGACGTGAAGCCTTCCCCTTTTAGATGCATTAAAACCCTTTGTGGGAAGCGCTCAGAAGTCCACCCTTTGCCCCCTTCACCTGCCCTCCCATTTATTTCTCCCCACCCTGGGGACCGAGCATCTAGGGTGGTGCTCTTGGGAGCACCATGGGTGGTTTGGGTCCTTCCCCACCACCCCTTCCCTCTCTCTGGTTTATGAGAAGACACCTCACAAGTAGGTTATTAGAGCTCTGCAGGACATCAGGATGGCGTTCCTATAGGACAGAAGAGATAGCACTTCTGTGGGACCTCAGGCTTGGCCATAGCTTGCCACCAGGTCTGTCCCCAAAAACTCTGTCCGTACTGGTAAATTAAAGGGTGTCCAGCCAACACTGCAGACATAGTTGCCCTGTTTTGCAGCGTAAGACCACTTTTCCTGCCACCTGAGTTCACAGAGAAAGAGAAGGGATATGGGAACCAGGGCTGTCACAAAGCAGCCTTCTCAGCCTCTTCCCTTCTCATCATTGGGTTTTGGCTCTTTTATTGCTTGGTTTCCCTCCTGTCACCAGCAATACATGGGAGTGAGAGGGCAGCAACCGCTTGGATGGGGTGTTAAAAACAGAAGGGTGTCTCTGTGCTTTGGGTGAAAGCCCAGGGCTTCCAGAGAGCTGTCCCAGCCCCTGGACCCTGTGCTCCCTCCTCAAGGGAGCCATCACATCATTTCCCAACCCGAGTGACTGCAGAGCTGTGCTACACACTGGTAAGGAACTGATGAATGAAGTGTGCAATAATATGAATAATAAATAAGCTTGTCTGTTGGTTTAGAGGATTTTGTTCTGCTGCAGGGCTCATCAAGACATCCTTGGGGACCTGTTGCATTTAAAGGGAGCATCACGTCCTTAGACCATTAAGCCACCACCGTATCACTGTAGAAGGCTTGCTCTGGATGTTATGGGTTGGTTCAGCTCCTGAAACCTGCTCTCAGCACCGTGGGATGCAAGAAGGCAGCATTAGCTTTAACACAGCTCAACAGCAGCAAGGCTCTCATAGCGTTTCCCCTCATTTCACCAAATCTGGGTTCATAAGGTAAGAGGTTGATCTCTCAGTATGGCTCTGCTCAGCTCAGCAATTCAGAGGAATGCCCCCGGGGGAAGGCGAGATGCGTTATCCCCGCGCCCTGGCGCGTGTCCCAGGCAGGGTACGGATGAAGCCAGCGGGCTGCCAGGGGCAGATGGGTGTGCTGAGAGCTGTAGGCAGCCAGCAGGAGCTGGAGCGTGGATGAACCAGAACCAAGAGGCTTGAAGTCCCCAGGAGTTGGGAAGGGCACAGTGGGAAGCTGGCATGGCAGGATGCAGCCCCAGCCATTTGGGGGGTTGCATTTGAGAGTGCAACTCACTCAGTTGAATTTATGCAAGGCCTTTAGGTATGTCTCAGGCTCTCCCAGTAGAAAGTAATTTCCACAAGTCCCCCGAGTCGCTGGAGCTGTGAGCATCTTAGAAATCAGGCAGTGCGAGGGAAAGTTCTCAGGCCCTGGAATCCAATCAGCATTAAATTACTAGCACAGCCCCTGGGCACCCTCAGACCAGCCCAATTAGCTGCCTCCCAAATGATTCACAAGCACGGGTCCACAGTCATCATGGGCCAAGAAGCCATTCCCAAGAGGCCGTTAGATATGGCCACTGTGTCAAGAAGGATAAGAAATTTTAATGAGATAAATAATGCCATTCTACACCACGTGGCCTCTGTGCCACAGGCTGCTCCAAAATATGTTTAATTTATTAATAGGGATGTATCCTGGGAAGCTAAAAATCAGTCCTTCTGATCTACCATGGAACTATGAAAAGCCAAAGCCTCCACTTTGGCAAGCAACTCCCAGCAATCTGAGGATGATTGTACTTAAGGGATGTCAACTGATGGAGCAAAGTAGGGCAAACACTTGCACAGACTAGAAGTGTCTTTCTTGTCTCTTTTGTTTATGGTTCAAAAAGACGCAGGAAAATTCAGCTCCCAAAACTGTGGGAGATCCATCGAAGCTGGGTGGGAGTCACACAGGCCCTAAACATCCAACAAGCAGGACACTGGTGAGAGGCACCATGATGCTTGCCTGTTCTGCAGGTCTGTGTTGCCCTTCCTTCACTGCATGAACCCTTCCTAATGGCAGGGCTTTCCCATTCAGGACAAGGAGGACAAAACAAGTATTGGTGAGGAGAGGATTGTCCCATGCAAGAAACCAGAGAAAGGAAGAGTTCAACCAAAGACACCCCAAAGGTGGGAAGGCTTCCCAAAGAGATGTAAAAAGCAAAATGGTTAGAGAGCTCCCCCATTAGTGTCAGCCATCAGAAAGTGAGTGATCCTGTCTAATTTTGCTAGGCTGGTTGAAAAAGAGACAGTGAAAACTGTTTGTTTGTTTGTTTTTTCCCACCTACCTTAGGAGGATCCAAAGGATCCCAAGCAAGGGGCTGTCCCTGGAAAACAAAAGAGGCTGAGCTGTGCACAACCCTGCCTGGGCATCTCCACCTGTAGCTATTCTTCTAACTAAACACCCCAGGTGTGGGAAGCATTGCCTCTTGCTGCTGGACAAAAAATAAATAAAATAATATAAAATAAAATATATTTTTAAATATTTTTTTTAATGTTAAACACCTTGAAATTGCTTTTTTATTCTAGAATGAAAATTCAGATGTCTGATCAAAATCAAGAGGAAACCAAGAGGAAATCAAAATCAAGAGGAAAACCTGCTCAGGAAATACCCTTCCTCCTCCCAGCCTTCTGACCAGCCAAGTAAGGACAGTCTTCTTATTCCTGGTTGCCACCATCATCCTCTTGGCGGAGAGGGAAGGTGCAGGGAGCAGACCACCTCAGCATTGATTCAATGGGAGGGGGGACCCCAAACCCCAGCCTTTTGTGGGGTCAAGAACCCCCAAGATGCAAGGAGGGGATGAGGAAGCAGGAGGCACTGCTGATGGAGGCTGCACTGACCTGATGGTCATTAAAAGATACAGAAGATAAATTACTCAAATGGGTAGTCCAAAGCCTGGAAAGGAAGATTCTCTGGTGTTGATTCAAGAGGATTATTCTCTCTTTCAGGCCTGACCAGATGCTCCTTCAGCTCTAGGACATGGACAATATCACTTTCAACTAGGTATCTTTTTTAAGGAGCCTTTGGGTGTCTAGTATTACCTGCTCCTGAGATGGACCAGTTTCAGATCATGTTTTTCATGGAATGTCCCAGATTTAGTCTGGATCTTTGCTTTAGAAAGTAAAGGTGCCTGATATTTCATATACTGTGTTTTTATTTATTACATCTGGCTCCACATCTCCATTACTTGGAGGTCCCTGGGCATTGACAACTTGCAAGACGAGACAATGAAATGAAAAGAAAGTCCTGCCCTTCTCATGGCAGCTCCTGTGCCCACTTCATTCCTGCTTTCCCACTCCCTTAAATCTCCCCAAACCCTGCTTACAGCAGCCGTGTGCATGCAGAAACTCTTCCTTCCCCTCTGCACTCCTCCTCCTCTCTCTCCCCCTCTGGCTGCTTGAGAAATTCAAACCTCCTTCCTATTAGGAAGAAAAAAGGATGTGCTACCAGGTTGAAAGGGAAAGCGGAGGAATGGTTTAAAAGGGTTTAAATTGGAGTTTTATGGATATTTCTCTCTCTCCTTTGTGAGCACATTAAACTTTTCTTTCGTTAAAAACCAAGAGGACAGGAATGGGAAAGGAGAGGAAAGAAGGGAAAGAGGCAGGGGGGAGGAGGAAAAAAAGCCCTCAGATATTCATGTGTGACACAGCTCAGGGAGGTGAGACGTGCAGCTGATTTGCTTAATGCTGACAGGTCTTTCTTCTTATTGGAAAGGAAACACAGCGGGGATCCTAAAATGTGCCGTGTAAAGGTCCATGGCAGGAGCATTTCCAATCTTCCGTGGTGACGCTGCGGGCCAGGTATTCACACAGGCACATCAGGGGAAAATAACACAAAAAGTTCTTCAATTGGCTCCCATTAACACACTGCCTGTGGTAATGTTGAGCCCGAAGCTGCCCCAAAGCTCCTGGTGCTCCCATGCTATCCAGCACGGGGAGGTTCAAATGTGTCGGAGTGTGTGTTGGTGTGCCGAGGAAAAAGGGGAAAAGAGAGAAAAAGAGGAATACAAAAACAAGGTGGAGAGGAGGATGGAGAGAAAGCAAAGACAAAGAGGGGGGGAGTGGGTTTAAGAGGAGACAGACTAAATGAAGGTGGGAATTATGATGGAGGATGCTTCCCATCTTCCCTGCTCAGCTCCTGCTCACCCAAGGAGGTGTCTCCAAGGAGTGAGTTGGGTGAGTGCCTGGGCATTTGGGAGGGTAGGAGATCACTTCCCAGTGCCCTGTGCTGCTGCAGCGCTGTCCCAGGGGAGAAGCACCCTCCAGCCAGCCTGACTGTGCTGCCTGTCTCCTCTGATGAGCGGGTGGCTCGCCCGGGGGGTTGCACATTTTTCTTTCCTCATGTCAGCTTGGCGGCCAGCAGGATGTGTCACGGCAACATCATGCACAGCACATGAGCTGACGCAGCTGATGCCCCCCGATGCTGGGACAGCTGAGATGCTCTACAGATAAAGACAAGGCTCAAGGGCAATCATTCGGCTGTGGATGAGGCCACGAGGAAGGCTGGTGTGTCACTTATCCAGGGGGAACATCCTCCCCTCTAATCTCCTCTCCATACGTGTTGGCACAGACTCACAGAATAGTTGAGGTTGGAGGCATCTCTGGGTCCTCCTGGTCCAACCCCTGCCCAGGAGGGACACCCAGAGCAGGGTGCCCAGGACCACATCCACGTGGGTTTTGAAGATCTCCAAGGAGGACACTCCACAACCTCTCTGGGCAGCCTGTGCCAGGGTTTCATCACCTGCACAGCAGAAGTGATACCTGATGTTCAGAGGGAGCCTCCAGTGCTCCAGTTTGTGCCCAGTGCCTCTGGTTCTGACACTGGGCAATACTGGCAAGAGCCTGGATCCATCTTCTGTGCTCCTCCCTTCAGTTATTTACAGATGTTGATGACATTGAGACATTCAAGGATGAACCCACAGCTGGAGAAGTAGAGGTGGGAGCTGTGTGCTGGTGAGCCCAAGATGACATACTTATGAACAGCCAGGCAGCACAGCAGAAACAGCAATAATGCAGAAAGAACAGTTTGCAGCTCTTAGCTGTAGGGTGAGCACCTACATCCTGTATCAGCCTTTTCGTCTCTCTGCTCTGGGTGAAGAGAAAGAAGAAGAAAATAAGTCAGCTCACAGAGCATTTTGAAGGGAACACTCAGGGACACCTTAGGGGAGAGGCCTATATTTGCTGGAGTCACCAAAGTAATA
>CM021766.1:149353614-149486537 GCA_011076525.1 Nettapus auritus
ATCTTGAGGTCTCTTCCAACCTAGAAATTCTGTGATTCTGTGATTCTATGATTCTATGATTTGGGGTGTGCACTGTGGCCATATCACCCCTTTCTATCAGGCATCACCCAACCATGGGGTGGCAGCATGGTTACAGCAGGCACAAGCAGTTCTGTCACCTCCTCTGAAAGTGGCCTTGGGGCTTTGTCCCCTGGGTGTCACTGGGCTTCCTCATCCCTGCAGCCTGGAGGCATTTTTTTTTAGACAATCAGCAGCAAAGTTGTTGTCTGCTGTCAAGTGGCTGGCATTCATCCATTATGTGGGTGATTACAAAGACTGGCCTCAAAGCCAATCTACAGGCATGCACCAAGCCCTCAAAAAGGTCCCAAGTTGCATCTGCCATCCAATGCCCTCCTACAAGGTCCCTCCAGGCCTTCCATGTTGCTGAAACACCTATGGGTGCAGGGACTGTGGGGAGGCAGGGGAAGGTAGCTGAGACCCAGTTGAGTTATTTCACTCAAACCTCAGCCCAGGGGCGTCCACAGTGATGAATTAATTCCATCCCCTGGGAGAAGAGGGGAACTGTAGGGAAGAGGTGGTATGAGGAAGACCAGGAATCAGAGCAAGAACTGTGCTTGCAACAACCCCATGCATGAGCTGTTCGTGCTTTTCCACCAGTTGATACACTCAGTCCCAAGGAAGACGTAGTTTGGAGGCTCAGAGAAGATACATGCCCAGGAAAAGTTGGGTCTACCACAAGCAAAGTCTTGGAGAAAATCTGGAGAGCAAAACCTCGCACAAAACTACAATAATATTATGCAAATCTACAATGATATATACGCCCATCAGCCAAGCCATGATGCAGATCCCATCCCAGGAGAGCTGAGTCCCACCTGAGGGACTATGGGGCTTATAACCACTCCAGGAGCATCCTGGGGGCCTTGTGGGAACACCTCAGGCCAGCTGCTGGAAAGGTGAATCAAACACAGGGACCAAGGTGAGAAGAATTAATCTTTTGATTTGGTTTGTCTTTTTATGGAGTGCAAAGACAGGTGTAGCAGCACAGGTGGGAGGGAATACAGAAAAAGCAAAATAAAATAAAAAAATAAAAATAAAAATATAAAATAAAAAAAATAAAATAAATAAATAAAAATAAAATAAAATAAATAAAATAAAATAAAATAAAATAATAAAAAAGTGGTGATGGATTTTTGAACCAAAGAAGTCCACAAAACACCAAGGCCCCCAGTTCACATGACTAACGAGAGCATTGCAGCAGAATTTAAAAACTAGAGATATAGAGACTGGCAAAGTATGCTGAGATGGATAATAGCTTTATTAGACCTTTAGCACAGATAGCAGGTGGATTTTCAGCACACAAATTCTTCTTTGGATGTGAAAGAGAGGAAGAAATTCTCAGGCTGAAAAAAAAAAAAAAAAAAAAAAAATGTGTTGAGTGCAGTGGATTTATGTTGGTCAGCTGGACAAACAAACTTCAGGGAAAAGGCAGCTGTAAGTGCAGACCAGAGGGGATATTGGTCCCTTGGGACAGTAGGAGGAAAGAGGTGCAGGTACAACCCATGGACCACTACAGAGCTAGCAGCCAAGGAAATATAGTAATGTAGCTAGAAAAAATACATATATTGTTCATGAATCTGGAATTCCTGGTCTCAAATTGCTCTGTGATGGAAGTATTTAACAGGTCTGAAATATTGTTCATGAGTTCATAATTCCTGGTTTGAATCACTCTGTGATGGAAGAATTTAAGAGGTCTGCCTCAAGGATCAGAGCTGAGAGACCAGAAGCTGCTGGGGAGTGTTCTCTTGCTCGGTGCTCACCAGGCATCACTCTTCTGGCAGGTGACAAAATGCTACAAAGGGGAAGTTGTCTCCTGTGCTATAAAGCTGTAAGAACAGTCCTCCAGAAGCTATTTCTCCTACCCCACCACCTCATCCCCATTAAGCTCTTCCAGGCTCTTCCACAGTCACATCTGAGCTCTCCATTGGGAGCACTCAGGCTCTGCCTGGCTCGAAGGATCTGCTTCGCCTCATCCAGTGGATTTCACGAGAAAAATCAGGGATGAGCATCCAAAGCACAGCCAAGTTTGCCACTTCCAAAAGCTCTCCTGAGCTCTCCAACACCTTCCATTGCTGGAACAATGTGGTGTGTGGCTCCAGGTCATGGACATCCCTGAGGATGCACCATGTGGGCACAAAGCAAGCCCCTAAATCCATGGGGCAGCCCCCTCCCAGCAGTGCCAACACATTTAGAGCTGTGCACAGAGGCTGGAAGCCAGGCTCCAGCTGGGATAATGGCATCCAGCAATTGCCTGCCAACATGAGAGACTGCAAGGAAGCAGGAAAAGGCACTTATCCATGCCTCGGAGATGGATTCAGCCCACCGGTTCCTGCAGGGATACCAGTCCTCTCCGTGTGTGTTGGGAAAGAAGTTTCCTCCCTAAAGGATTGCAAACTGTTCATGCTTTACACAAGTTGATTTTGGGGGAAAACAGAGCTGGAGTGTATATGCTGCCCTGGGCTGAGCTGTGGGCAGGGATGAAGGTTGCAAACCAAGAGGCGATTCAGGGTCTTTGTGTGAGGTTGTTGTGCAAAAGTCTCCATCAGAGACCTCTGGAGGGATTGAACCCAAGCAAGAAGCACCACCATGTCCACAGGGAGCAGCCAGCAGGGACTGGTTGGTGGTAGAGGGGGTAGCAGCCTCCCCAAAATACGCACAGGGAAGGTGATGCACTTCTTTTAGGGATGGGTGGTGGCCGTTTGAAGGGTTTTTAATCCTCTTTGGACCATGATGCTGGTGTTGTCAACGCCAAACTATGGCTTGGGAAGGCACAGCACTAACCAGACTTCACAGTGTTACACCTCTGGGTGCCCTAACACCTCCTACAAGTCCTCTGCCAACCATTCCCAGAGACATCTGCAATGAGCCAGGACTGCTGTCGGCACATTTGGGAAGCCAGCAGCCATCCGTGGTGGGATGGATCCAGCAGGGCAATGGGATGCCCCTCACAGAGCTTCAAGTCATCTCCTGGCCCCTGCCCATCCACACTCTCCAGAGATGCAAAATGGGGAGAAAAACCTGCAGCCCCAGCCCCGCCAGCTCAGCACTTTTGTGCTTTTCTTGTCAGGGAGAAAAAAAAAATAAAATAAAAAATAAAAAGAATTTTTAAAAAAAGAATAAAAATCCCCTTTTTGTTTTGTTTCCCTTTTTTGTTTGCTAATTTATTGTTTTGTCCTGAGCTCGTGCTTCTTGAAATCCCTTGTTCTTGATGCTCATTAAAATATTTTCGGTGCGCAGGGGTACAGCTAGTTGCTGCTGCGTGCTTTTTGTATTTATTTTTCCCCCCTCCCCTCACACCCCCGCTACACAACCCCGCGGTCACAACGTCCCTGTGTTTTCCACACGCTTATTACCCAGAGAATCAAGGCTCCTTAGCAATTTGCGAGTCACTCCAAAGCAATCAATTATGCATCAAATGACTTTTTGATTCTTTACCTTGTGAGAGGAGAGATGGAAGAAGAGGCTGTCTTTTTATTCTTTTCCCCTCCTCTATATTATTATTATTTTTATTATTATTCCCCTTCTCTCTTCTCTCTCTCTCTCTCTCTCTCTCCCCCCCTTTCTGTGCTCGATCAGGTCTGCCTGCTGGCATTGGGATTATGACATGATCAAATGGCTTGCTCTTAATTGGCAGCAGCTCCACGATGGAAAGTAGATGGAAAGATTAAAAAGGAAAGGCCACGGGAGCTGTAGCCCTTGTGCATGGCTGTCGTGGTACCAGGGAAGGTGGGGGGACAGGGCTGAGCCAAAGGGGATCCAGCCACCTTGGTGTGAGGGTGAGTGGGCAGACAGACGGGGACAGACAGACATGGAAAGCCAGGAGGATGGTGGAATAGGAGGCAGGTCACTCAGAATGATTCAGCCAAGGAGGGTCTGTATGCAAGGCACTCTTCTCCCCATCCTGGAGCTGGTCCAGCTTCGTCTTCACCCATGAGTTCAGAGCCAGCAAGTGACCTGGGGACAATGTGCCAACAGCAGTAGTGCCAGGGCTTCTCTTCCAAAGGATCTCAAACATGGGAACGGGTTGCCCAGAGAGGCTGTGGGGTCTCCGCCCTCAGATATACAAGATCTGATGGGACACAGCTTTGAGCACCCTGACCTGCTTGGCCCTATATTGAGCAGTAGGGTTGGGCCATGCAGTCCTGATGTGCTGGTTAACCTCAGCCATTCTTTACTCTGATCTCCTTCTGCTGTCCATCCACACATTGCATCTGTCACCATCTTCTGTCCCACCCTGACACAAGCTCCCCAAGCTGCACACATCTGGTGGCACCTATCATCACTCCCCCGAGACTCCCCCTCTGAATTTAGTGTGTTCTCCACTCAACATCCCCCAAAACTTCATCCCTTGGGTGTCAGCAAAGCCTTCCTATCTGATCCCACCACCATCCCCCAGGGACATTTCCTCTGTCTCCAGGACATGCCCTGGAAGGTGGAGAAATCAAAGCCAGTGGGGTTTTCCTGCATACAAGCTCTTGTCCTCCTCCCTCCGTTTAAGCTGTGCCTCAGTGACAAGGACATCTCAGTGCTAGTTTACAGCCAGGGCTCCAGAACAAGGTGTCACAGGAGGGAAAAGAAAAACAGGGTCCAAAACATCTCACTGGGGTTCTCCAGCAAGGTGCACAGTCCTGGGCTCCCCAAGGTCCCAGGCAGGATTTATCTGTGTCCTGCCCTAAAAACACAGCAGGAACGCTGCCCAAAGCACAGCCACCTGCAGAGACTCCCCACCTGCCCTGCTCCCTGCAGGCACCATCAGCAGGTGATGGGATTTTTCCTGCAGACGCTGACATTGCAGATGATTTTGTGCATATCTCTCATGAGCAAGCAGCAGGAGTCACATCCTTGTCCCCTTTTCCTTTGCAGTTGTGTCTCTGGATCTGTATATTTGTGGCACTGGCCTGTGCCATGCTGCTTGCAGGTTTTATGTTTTAACCTCTGAGTGGGAAATTCCCACAACTGGGTTAAAACAGCTGCACAGGAAAAATATGTAATTTAAGGTGCCTAAAACAACTGCCCATCTTCTCTCCATCCTTGAGATACAGGGCCAGCCTTGCACCTTTTTGGTCTAGTTCACAAGAAGGGGTGATGATACGGGGTTATTTATTTGCCAGGACATGCAAGCTTTTTTAATAATCCAACTCAAAATAAATAAGTAAATACACAAAACAAAACAAAAACCAGAGCAGCATGTTGTATTAACTTGTGTTTTACCTCTAGGTTTTCCCATCACTTGACCATCACACCCCAAAAGGTGTTGAAATTTGGTGTGCCCTGAACTTGGGGCTCTCCTCAAGGTAGTGAATATCATTTAAAAAAAACAAAACAAAACAAAACAAAACAAAACAAAAAACCCTGCTCCTCTCCTCTTGAAGATGGAAGCCAATAGAAAAGCATCACCCAGCAATTCCTCTGTTCAACACCTATGAGACCATATGAGACTACAGCTCCTACCAGCCCTTAAATGACCTGATAGGTATGATGAGTACTGTTTCCATCCCCCATCCCCATAGCCCCAGACATCCCTGAGGATCTCCCCAGAGATAAGGAGCAGATAATGAGGCAGGAGGGTGTTGAGCCTTCATTGCCCATTCATTTCTATGACTCCCCAATCAAGATGTTAATGAACAACGCTCAGGTCACGCCTCAGGCTGTGGCTGTCCTTTGAAGGACACAATGAGGATCTGTTTCGGATGTACTGCCGCCATCAGCAGCATCCCTTTCAGCAAAGAGAGACAACAGCATCCTGGACTGCATTTGCAAGAGCTCAGCCAGAAGTGCCAGGGAAGTGATTATTGCCCTGGATGTGCCGTTTATGAGGTCATCTGAAATTCTGGGTTGGGTTTAGGGAGTCTTGGTACAAGACACAAACCAGAGCAAGTCTCATGGGGGCCACCAAGATGGGATGGAGACTGGAGCCGATAAAATACAAGGGCACCCTGAGTAAGCTCAGCTGGAAAGTGAAAGGAGGACCTGGTCCCTGTCTTCACTACCCAGCAGATGTTCATAAAGAAGATAATGCTAGAATCTTTTCAGTGGTGCATGGTTAAAGGATAAAGGAAGTAGCTGAGTCACAACCCCCGGAGGTATTCAAAAGATCTGTGGATGTGGTGCCTAGGGATATGGTTTAGAGTTAGACTTGTGTGAGGTTAACTGTTGGACTTGATTTTTTAAGGTCTTTTCCAACCTAAATGATTCTATGATTCTGTGAAGAAGGGTGAAAATCACAGGCTGCAGCAAGGGAAAATTTCACCCTGAGGGTGGTCAGACCCTGCAAAAGGGGTCCTGAAGCTGCACGTTCTCCATCCTCAGCTAGACAAGACCTTTTGTAGCTTAATCTAAATTTGAGGCTGGCCCTGTTTGGACTAAGGCATTGAACTAGATGTGCCAGAGCTCCCTTCAACCTAAACTACTCTGTGACTCTGCAATTTACCTCTATCTGGGCAGGTCCCACTCAGGCTACAGTCTAGCTCTGTCCTGATGTCCTAAAACAAGGCACTAAGTAACATTACATCCTTCCCACCCCCTCTACTTCATGTGGAGGAGAGAGGATTGTGCATCTCACAGGAGCCCTGGGAGAAGCCTCCTTAGGAAATCAGAAGACAAATAGCAGATGATCCAGATGTCACGAAGCCTTCATCTGCTTGCAGCAAAAAGGTCTTTGTAGGGTAGAAGACAGTGCAAGCAAATGGAGAAAACACGTTCAGAGGTAGTTCTGACTGCTGGAAGACTGGGGGCACCATCGAGCTGGGTTGTCCCTAGCCCTCAGCCATTTTGGCAAAGCACAGCGTTCGCAGCAGCCAAACAGCCTCCCCTGCACCACATCAGTAATTCCAGGATGACGCAGGGCTCAGGACAGAGCCAGCAGAGCATCCCCTGGCAGCCGTAAATAGAAAGGAAGCTGCAGGACGAAGGGATCGCAAGCTACAGCTACTGTCAGCGTGATGTCTACAACACCCAGGTGCCCTCACTCAGGGACTTCGGGATCGGAAGAAGCAGGCGAAAGGGAATAATTAGCTCATGGGGGAAATCTGTGAGCGATCAGGGTGGGACTAGGAAGAGGTAAGGTGAAGAAACCAAGAGCAAAACCCAACATGTGTGCCAGCAAGGTCTTTGCAAGGGAGGGCACTGCCCAGACCGACACCAAGGCCACACTGAGGACAGGTGAAGGAGAACACGTCCGTGGTTTTATGATAGCATCAGGCAAGAGAGTTTCAGCGTGCCATGAGATCTGCAATAGTCTCTGGCTGAGTTAATGACAGTTTAACATGTCACACAGAGTTCTTCATTCCTAGGTGAGGGTGAAATCAGATCTTGGCAGCAAGGGGAAGATCTGAGTACAGATCACTTGACAGAGTGACGAACCTGGCTCATCAGGGGAAGGTACAAACTCAGCCAGAAACTGGGGAATTCCACTTATGTGAGACCATGAAAATCGTGAGTGTGAATGGAGGGGGCCACACAGCAATGTCTGTGGTGCAGACACCTCCAGTCATTCCCACTCTCTGTCCTCTCCATGCAGTCAGTGCCTTTATAAGCATCTTTATAACTCATCCTCAAAGAGATGCCTACTTTTGGTAAATGTAGAGCATTTAGTTTAGGGTGTAGAACCTAAACTCCTCTCACTACGTTGATCAGCCCCTCTACCAGCTGTAGAGGGTTGTAGACCTCCTAGTTCACCTCTCCCACGGAACTTAAAGTCGAATAGAATGAATCCCACTCAAGGGACTGGGCCATCCCATGTCCAGCCACTGGACTAGCTTCACTCCCGCTCCCCAACTCCAGAGGTGCACGACAGAGCTGGCTGGCAGAGTAATTCCAATGAGATGCAAATATAAGGGTGCTATCAACACAGACACACAGAGCCAGATGTGTGTCTTCAATTTAGGGCAAATGAGAAGGGATCTAACTTCTCTGGCCATCTGGGAAGGAACATGAATTTTACTTACTGGCAGTGAATGAAAATTCCTTAAAGAGAGGTTGGAGTTGAGTTATGCAGCAGGTTACCAGTGTCCCCCCAAGACATCTGGTGAAGATGCAGTACCCTCTCCACTATAGAGCAGTCTTCAGAGAGGTCTGGTGTTGGGTTGGAGGTGACATTTTCATTACTGAATGTGGAAAAGACAGGATGCCATCCATTATTCTCGATGCACAGAGCAGTCAGTCATACAGTATTTAACTTACTGTCTGATCAGTTTAGCTCTTCAGAAGTGGGCAGACCAAGCTCAGGGATGGTGAAAGTAATCTTTCCCATGTACAGCAGGTCCCGAGTGTGTTGCAGGCTGTACAGAGTTATTCAGTGGGAATATTGCATAGGAAACCCAAGTTACTTGAAACTGGCATTCAGAAAAAAAAAAATGAATTAGCAATTCCTGCAATTTCCCAGGAATTCTTTGGGCCATTGGGGTGAACGGCTGAGCCATGCGGAGAGCAGCTGTCCAAACACACATGGTGTGAGACTTTAACTAAGCATGAAGAAGAAATAAGGGCTATGGGGAGAAGCACGGAGAAAGCACATATCACTGCCATCCATATGTCTCTAACTCCCTCCCCAGACCTCAGAGCATCAGCAATGGTTAGCGCTCAGGAAAAAGGAGAGGATAGGCTGACACAGCAGTGCAGCTGCAAAGGATCAAGACATAACGCGGGAGGAGTCAAGCTCCTGCTATGTGGAGTCCAAGGAAGGTGTGTGGCAAAAACTGATTACTTAGAGAACTGCAAAATTTATCATCTCAGTGGTAAATTTTGCAAATTCAAGTGAGAAATTTTCTGGGACTCATATTCCTTTTAGACCAACAAGTGGACTTGGTGCATTCCCCTGCTGCCTGAATGAATGTTTGACAAGGCCCAGGCAGATCACATCTCAGCTTTAAAACTCTGGTTCTGACCAGCATGGGGAAGGTAAAAGAAAAATCAATAAATAAATTTCAGGACTGGGGAGTAAGTTGAAACCATTTAGATGAAAATTCTGAAAAACTGAAGTCACGTACATGAGAAGATTAATGTGAAGCACTGGATGCTCTCAAAGGACCTGATCCATGCACTGGTTGGCACAAGAAGGAAGAGAGGGGTAGAGAATGAGATTTTTAACACCCCCATCCCACTGAAAAAAATCCATTTGGAGAAAACATTTGTAATATTTGAGAAGTTTGGTTCTAGCTGGTCAATATTCCTTCACATTGACCCATGTCCAAACAGTCAGTGGCATTAACACACTGATGCTTCAGTGAAAGAGTAGAGGGAAATTATGGTAATATGAGGGGAGGTAAGAAACATTGCCTACAGATTGCAGAGGTGGGAGACATTGCTTGTACACAGGGATTTCTGAAGTGCTGGCTTTGAACGGGCTCTATGTGAGGCACTTGGTTGAGCTGGGCTCACCCTGTGCCACTGGCACTCACACTGATTTTCGTGCATGATGGCTACAGTGAAGCTAATCCATGCAGAGTACTGGGGTGGCTGATTTCAGAGCCATCCTATGGGTTAATTTGTTATGCACATACCCAATTAGCTGACTGCCAGTCACTTTCCAGTGGCAATTTGAAGTTATTGACTTAGGCTGATTTTGCAAGCAGCAAACTGAAGGAGCATGTTATCTGCCTTCTTGGACTCCAAGGCATCTGAGATGGGAAGCTTTCTAGGGTGCCTTAAAATAGGAGAGAAACAAATTCTTGCTGACTGTGAGAAGCTTTTCTATATCACAACAGGATTGTCACTAGAAATGGAGTTGTGAGATGCAGTGTGTTCACAAAGCATGAGAAAAGTAAGTCATCAAGCCATGGACTATATCTTGGAGAGTTCTAGGAGATTATTTACAATGAGGTACACAGTGAAGACCATCTAACAGGATACAGTCCCCGTGGGGAACAGCTAACTGACCACGGGCTGCAGATGGCCAGGCACCACTGCGCTGGCTCTGCCCAAACCTACTTCTTCCTGTAAACACCTGTCATCTAAGCACTCTGGGAGGGAAAAGGTGGGACCACTGCATAAAGCCAAGGAGATTAATTGCTTTTCATTAGATTGCATCAACTCTAGATCTCTATCAACCATAGCCATCATCTCATCCCCAGGACCACCCTTCCCCATGCAGGTAGCAAAGCGCTTGGCCAACAGCACTCCAGCCCTTGCCAACCTGTGCAAGCGAGGGAGGCAAGCTGTCACCCAGCCCCATCATCCTGATGGACAGGAGCTTATATCCCACGCTGGACCCAGGAACCACCAATTCCAGCAGCTTATTCCAAAACAAAGTGTGCATTGAGGGGTTAGGTTTCAGTTTTTCCGGCTGTGAGAAGAAGAGGCTGCCAAACAAAATAACACTGACAGCTGCTCTGGGAGTCACGCGCTGCTGAGTAACCTCAGACCCTTTGCAGGGTGGGCTCCAAACAGACACTGGCCAGCGGTGCCACCGAGCACCAGGGCGAGCATTAGGGGCAGCCAGGCCCGCTTTTGGAGAGACAGAGCACGCAGCCTACAAGCTGTGAAACACACCGCCTCCCCCCAGCACCATCCTTCCCCCCTTCTGCCCTCTCCATGATGCTCTCCCAAGAGATAGCACTTCAGGACTGCTGGTGGGGGCTTTTGTGTCACGGTCATTTTCACCACACTAAAGGCTCTTGGAAATGCAAAGTATTCGGAAGGGAAGGTGCAGAAGCGGGTTTTGCAGGATTTGAATCATAGAGGGAAGCAGTCACCTTAAAGGGAATTTGCCTAATGTAGCACAAAGACAAAGAGGAAGCCCAACCCACTCTGCAAATCCCTCTTTCATCCTTTTCTTCATGTGCTAAGTTATTGAGAGGTGGTAAATACCAGCCATACTTCCCTCTCATGGCCACTACCTTGTTGCTGTCTCAAAATTAGCTCTCTGATTGCTAAGAAGATACTGATTTAATGCATATTACCATCACAGGGAACATTTAGGGGTTGCCATACTAGGGACTTGCACTGATCTTTGCTAGTTTTCAGGTCAAGTCATCACATAGCAAAGGTTTCAACCAGTGCATCCATTCAAATCTACTAAAGCTCAGATAAATCCTGTACTCCAGCTGTTGAGTCCATAGCTACATTATGTTCAACAAAAGAAGATAATTTCACTCTTTCCATTGGATCTTCTAAATACCCATGCCTTTTATCACCAGAAACTCAATCTGGCTATCCACACAGGTGCTGTTGCAGATACCTCAGGGTATCCTTGTTGACCTTCAGTTGCCAGTGCAAAATGACTCCAGTCTCCCGTGGGTTCTCCATGATAGCTTCCAATCCCATGCAAATATCTTGCATTCTGTAGGGTATCTCAAAATCCAGTAGGAACCATCTTTAGGCAGCTGGATGAAGCCCCTGAGAGATGGATAATTCCAGAGCAGTTTACCAAAGCTGACATATGAATACTTCTCTGATACTCTAGCTAGTCAAGGACCATGACGGCCCAATACATTAGCACTGTTTAACCCTGCATCATTCTGTCTTGCTTTCTCTCATGCAGGTTTCCAGACAAGCCTTGCTGTACTTCTAAGCATTGTTTTAATCTAGAAAATAGAGAGATTTAGGCAAGAGCTGAGATGAGTTAGAGGAATGCTCTCTAGTTCTTCATGTGCTTCCTCCCTAGTTGAGACACACAAGTTAAGGGTCTCCAGCTTGGGGCTGGTTTGAGTTGGGGTTGGGGAGTTCTCACTAGACTTCTTTGATTCAAACTCTTTCCCTAATCCTCAATCCAAGACAGTATTTCTTGACTATTGTGGCTGTTCTAACTTCAAAAAGTTAGAAATCTCCAGGATGCGGTTATTAGGAGAGACCATGGCGATATGTGTTTTGTTCCTTATACCCCAACTTTCTTAAACTTCTCAGGTGTAAATTACCCTACAGGGGAAAGCCTGATTGTAGCACACTTGTAGGTTATGACTCTGAATCCAACTCTTTTCTTGAGTTTTTCCTGCAGCAACAGGTGGCATGAGGGTGGTACTTCCAGTTTTGCATGGTGGGGAGAGTAGCCCATAGACTAATGACTGTATCTGAGCCACCTCCATTTCTGGCTTTCTTGCATTTGTGCTTCCCAGCACGTGGTAATCCATCCTCCACAATGTCAAATTAAACAAGGCCAGGCAACAAGGAGGAGGTTCATGGAGGAGACTGCACCAGTGGTCACAGGTCTGAGAAAGGGCAGGACATGTGTCCAGGTGGTCATCTGAACGCTCAGTTCTTGCAGTTGCACGCAGAATTGCAGCATTTGGATGCCCAAACTTGCCAAGCAAAGAAGTCCTTGGGGCATTTCCTTATTCCACACTTTTAAAGAAGTCAGAGAGGTCATCCTCTGCTTGGGCCAACTTTAACCCTTGGAAGCCTGGAGAGGGCTAGCTGGCCTGGTTTGCTAGCCAGAAATGCACCCCTCTCCCACCACCTCCTCCCCATTCGTCTTCTTGTTCTTCTCTTTGCAAAGTGGAGAAGTGAACAGATGTTTGCCTGCTTTCCCACCTAGCTCCCCCACGCCCCCCCGCTGGAGCAAGCTCACCTCCCCAGTGTGGGAAAGCCCCGGAGCAACCTCCTTTGCAACTCTGCAGACTCCGCGTCACCTCACCTGTCACACAAGCTGGTGACAAGGCAAGCAACAGCACGCAACCCGCCAACCACCACCACGAGCCAACAGGGGAGAGGAAGAGGGGGCGGCGGGGGCAAGCAGATGTACCACGAGTTGCTCCCCGAAAGCATTTTTTTTACATCGGGAGGTGTGAAAGGAAGCCTGCACCTCCCTCTCCCGGCGTAGGTACCATAGCAGCTGCCAATGGCTACAGGCCTACCACATCAGCCTTGCTATTTCTGTGAGATGTCAAACATGCAGCGCTAAGCAATCATCCCTCCTGCCATCTGCCAAGGTGAACGTGGCGTGTGGATATTAGATCAAACAACTTGACAGACTCTCATCTCCTCCCCCCCCCCCCTTTTTTATTTTTTATTTTTTTCTTTTTGAAGAGAAACAGGAGAGGGGAGGGAGGAAACAATGCCACGTTAGTTCAGACTTGAGCCATTCCTACTGTTCTATGGCTATCAAAGCAGGAAATTCATTTAAAACTGTGTTCCTTTCAGTTCCTGGCCAGGACATAAATGGGACAGGGCAGTGCCTTCTGTCCTTGTACTATCATCATCTTTCCGTGGGTTTAAAATTTCCCTGTTGGACCTAGAAATACCACTGATCTTAGAGGACATCTGTTGTTGGCTGGCATTGAGTCCCTGTTGAAAAGTTATGTCCATTCTTGCCTAGCAAAGGACATTGAAAAGACATGAACAGTGAGAAAAGATGCAGGTCTGAGAGCTACTCTCTCCAGTAAGGAAAGGTGATAAACACAAAAACTGATAGGTCTTGTCCATTACTATGGGTTAATTTTCCCAGTTCCTGCTCTCCAGCCTGCACACTGCACAGATCTATGCTGGACAGGCTCAGCAATGCTCAGTGAACCACTCTTCCCTCAGTAAAAAGTGGAGTCTGAAGTGATGAGCAGAAAGTGTCTGCATGGCCACACTCTGACATGTTCTTCAATAAAACATGTCAAGAAGAGATGTCTTCTTGTCTCCTTCCCAACTCCTCATTGTAGCTACAGTAAGAAAGGGAGGACCTGGGAGAAACTTTCCTTTGAAGGTTTTTTGCAAAGGTTTTTGGGCATCTCCAGACCTTCTGTGACATTTAGCCAGATGATGCTTTAGCAAAAAAAGGCTGTGGTTTTGGGAATCCCAACAGATGGTTTGCCATGAGAAGCCCACCATGTTCCAGCAACAGAAGCCTTCACCTTCAACCCTATCTTGATTTCTTGGTCTTTATAGGCTCCATATTTCTCTTGCCAAGTGAGACTCTATGACATTTCCAAAATGAAATGGCTATTAAATGCTTGGAGAATTGGAAGGATGATCGGTAACGGCTGCCAGAGGGACCAGTTGCATCTTCAGCTCCAGTGAGGGGTCTCTGCCAATGGCTGGAAGGACAATCTCTCACCTTTCTCTTGGCTTCTTGCCATATTCCACACCTACAGAAAGCCTTGACGGAGGTATAAAACTGATTCCTAGCAGAGCTGCTCATGTCCGTGAGTCTGGAGAAGGAAAATCCTCCCACTTGGCTTTAACCATATCTAGTCTATCAATGCAGACCCGACTCATGGGACTGCAACAGACATCCCATATCCATAATCCACATACAACTGCATTTTAGTTGCAGCCTTCGCAGTGCTAACTATCAATTTTCATCCTCCCATCTCTTCTATCTTTTGTCTTCCTTCCCCTCCCCTCCCTTCCCAAATGCACACTTTGCAACTTCCTTCATTCTGCCTGTACATTCCTGAGATAAAACAAAGTCCTCTGACTCTTTGTTCAAACTTTATGATTTGGGTATCAAATCCAGAATTTATAGGCTAGTTTCCCATTTCTCCTACACTTTGTTATACATCTGCTACTGCACTGTACATACAATCTTCTCCAAAGTCTGCCCAAAACCTGCCTTGGAGTCCTTCTGAAAATACATTCCTATCACAACACCAAAAACAGTTAATTCTGATAAGGTACTGGAGCAACTCTCAACAATCTGAGAAGAGGGAAGTACCTTTTCAAAGCCCTTGTACAGTAATTAGTATTATACAGCTATACAGCTATACAGTACTATACAGCTATAACTATTCTAAATTCAAGGTATTTCGTAAGTCATAGAAACATAGAATCATTGAATTGTTTGGGTTGGAAAGGACCTTAAAGATCATCTACATCCACCCTAGTGTTGGATTGCAACTGTTGCCTCAGTCATCAGGTAGTATGTGGGAGAATTAGCAAAGTCTAGGGCTAAAGAATGGCTAAAGCCACAATGTGTTGTCCAAACTATTGAAGCCAGTAGTCTATTTTACAATGCCATAACTAAAGAATAAGTACAGTTTCTACATTCCCTCTGGGAACCCTTCAACTCCAAATCTTTAGGCACAACCATCAAATCACATACTTACCACTGTTAATGCTAAGCATACTTCAAGCTTGAAAAGGAAGACCAATGTGCTGGATTTCCTACCACCACTGAAGCTCATCCTTGCAACAAAGCCTGAGTTAGGCTCTTGCAATATTGAGGGACTAAAGCTTTCTTTCTCCTTCCCCAGCATTCAGCTCTGAGAATATGGGTGATGTCCAAACCTCTTGTTTACCCTGATCAGGGACTTGGATGTGGCTTTACAAAAACTTCTCCAAGTTGGGAAAAGCAGACATTGTCCTAGAAGGGAAGGAAGGCAGAGAAAGTTTGTAGGGAAGCTTCTTAATTTTCTGGCTTTGCCATCAGTTCTGAGATCTGCTCACAGCCCATATAACTCAAAATCCCAATGAACAGTATAGATTTTGGAGGACACCATGGCCAAAGTAGACATTGGCTGGAAAAGGTGCAGCTTCCCATGGCAAATGGTGAAACATAGCCATTCACAATTTAGCTTTATTTGATGTAACAGCAGACCCCTTAAGGTTCATTTCAATGGACACTGTTAAATGTAGCTCATCAGAAAAAAAAAAAAAAAAAAAGAAGTTAGCAAATTTAATTAGGTGAATTTGGGTTTTATCATTCACATCAGATATGAGGTCACCCACTCCTATGCAGATTCACAATGAGAAAAGAAATAAATCTTGTCTTGTTCAACCTGTGAGTAAGGATGAGGAATAAATCTAAACATTTAAAAACAGTCTCCAGAGACTGAGCACTTAAATAAATAAAAAACATGCTTTTCATATATTTTGTGAACATGTGCATACGTATGTTTATAATATACAGAAAAGATTCACCTTCTTGAAGGGCCAGTTAACCAGAAGAATATATTTCCTAAAGCAGTGGAAGAAGAAATCACCCATATATCTTCAAAATATGCCTGAATGTCTTCTGAAAAGTGCATACAAGTTCAAACAGTCTCAGAATGCTGGGAAGTCCTCTGGCCAAGTCCTCTGGCCTGATTGCTGAAAGAATCAGCAAGAAAGAAACTGCCCTAATACCTCTGGGCCAGGTGCTTCACAGATGCCAGTCATGATCATGTAACTATATTGCACCAGCAGATGAACCCATCACAAAATCAGGATCCCTTTATGTACAGGATAATTCAGTATGCCCAGCCAGGCACTGACTCATGGTTCTCTAATGTACACCCAAAGCATTGCAATCCCACCAGATGGTCAAGTTTCTCCATATGTACTTACCTCACTGGTTCTTGTACTTTCTGCTGTTGTAGAAGACCAGTCACAAAGGAAGAGGCCAGATGAATCCCTGCTTAGAGCAAACAGGCAATAAGAGTATTTTTATACAAGTATTTCAGTAACAATTTAGAGAGAATTTTCTAAGTGAAGGAATAAAGGTGACAAGGTTCATAAGACAAATAATTATTGATAATGAAGATGCAGAGTAGGACTCTCCCCACCTGCTCAACTACCACCACAACCAACTGAGCATGTAGCTTTGGAACAGAAACATTAGCATGCCCTGCCTGGAGAGCAAAGATCAGTGATTTAGTCCAAAGTTAATCATATGCAACTTTAAAAGACTTCCATTTCACTTACCTAGCATTGTAGGCATTTCATGTCAAAATATTACCTGCTCACACAAAAATCTTGGAGCCATTCCTAAAATGGGATTGCATTCCCTTTTCAGGCAGTCTGATCAGCATGTATACGGTATGAGTGGGAGGATGTGAGTCTCAATATCTTCTTCTGAAAACAATGAAGGAAAATAATGTGCTTCTTGTGCCCAAGCATGCCACTCTGAGAATCCCAAATTCTCCTCCTAGATGTGCCCTTGCAGTAAAGAACTTCTCTGTCTACACTTTACCATTTCCTAATCTGAGGAATTCATGTTCCAACACAAAGACACCCCCTGGAACTAGCTCCAGCCTGGTGCTGACTGAAACAAGGCTTCCTCCTCTCCAAGCATGTCTGTGCAGCTAATAAAACCTACCTGCCATTCTCCTGTCTGGAAATACCATCAGGATAAGGAACCGTGCACAGCCCTATCCCCTGTAAAAAGTAGGACTTTGATGAAACACAGCAGCAGCCTAAGTGGCTGGGGAAGCATCTGAGTCTAGGTGACTGCCCAGGTGCAGAGACACACAGCAAGTGGAGATCTGCTGGGAAGTGCAAGCAAACTACAACGTATGGATACCTAGTGTCAGGAGCCCCCAAATACAGGACATGGTAAAACAAAGAGGAGAAGAAAGACAGGCCAGCAGGTACAGCCTCAGAGAGATGGTTGTGACTCCCAGAATCACCGTGATTGCGTCGGGTGCAAAGACTCAGACTGACAGCAGATATCTGAGAATATCTAGGACTGATCCCAAATGCTCAGGACTCACTTCCACAAAGCAATGAGGTGAGAAGGGCATGACTGTCTTTAAGGTGGGAAGAGTGGGGAGCCCCTAAAGTGAACAGGAGCCCTAACACATTTTGGCATCATCCTTCAGAGCCTTCTACAAGCTCTTCTCCAAGAGATTTACAACAAAAATTCCCAGAATCGGTGACCCTTCAGTAAAGGAATGCAAAGCATCTTTGAAGACAGAGCTGGATACCACAGAAGTTTTCCCCCAGAATGCCAAGGGACAGAGAGTTTGTCCACGTGGACAGCCAAAGAGACATCCAAGTCTCTTATTGCCAGGAACAGGAGCTAATCCACACCCTCCAGTGATGCCACATCCAGTAGTAAATGATGGGAACCTGAGGCCACCATGAGGATGGGTAACTCTATGGAAATGTATATTTGAAATCTCCAGACCTCTTTGCCATCGAAAAGAGGAAGAAAACTAACCTGGGGCTACCAGAAACCTAACTGGAGAGCTTGGGTGGGGGAGCTGCAAATCTGAGCCCTTCCCCTCCCCTGGCTTCATGACAGCAGCTGAATCCATGACGGATGGAGAGCATCCTGGCTGTCCTGGCCATCCCCGACTGTAAATCAGGGGCCTGTCAGAGGAGTCGGCCCTTTGGAGAAAGAGGGGCAGATAAATCAATCCCGCCAATCGACAGGCTTGCACTGAAATGCATTGTTGGTTTATCAGTCAATAGTTATCGACCAGGATCATTTTCCCAGGATGATATTCTGCTCTCGAAAGAGAGCCCACAAACCAGTGGAAAAGTAGGCTGTAAAAGTGCTCAGAAGCACATGGAAGAAAATCAGAAAGAATGGTTAGAGAGGGAAATGCAGCTGGGCAAATGGGGAGAAGAAGGGCACCTGGAAGGATGTAGGTGAGGGTTATGGATGAGGAGGGATAGTGAAAGGAGACGAGAGGAGATGGAGCATGATGATTTGCACTTGTGATGGATATATGGCTAAGAAGAGTCCACACCTGCTTCATATACTCTTCTTCATAGCCAATGTAAATCCAGGAATCCCAGTTCTCCCAGTCCCCTCTAGCCACTGAACACTGGTAAAGCCTGGGGATGATCCACAGTCAAGAGAGCAGCCTGCTTCTGCACCCCAGCTTCATTTAGACAAACAAAGCGGGGCCAGACCTGTTGGGGAAGACAGTGGGAGGATTTTCAGCCTCCTCTAAAGACACTGGAAAAAACATGTACCCCCATGCTGCAGAGCAAAGAGGCTGAAGGTTGCAAGATTGGGCACTAAAAGTTAGGATTCAAGGGTTATATCTTTGCACTAGGGCCTCCTTTCTGGCACTGAGACCAATCGATGCCCATAGCACTAAATTCTCCATGCAGAGTGGCAAAAGATCAGTTCCTGGGGAGTACACCCAGAAAAGGCTGGGGCAGTGTTAGCAGTCTGGGGCTACATGCATGCTAGGGACCTCTACAAACCCAAACAGCTTCAGTGTGTGAGATGTTCCTTCCCAAGCTGCTTGGACCCTGCCTGAGCCCATGGTGGTTCAGGATCAGACCATAGCCTTTTACCACAAGACTGCTCTTTCTCTGAGTGCAGAGCCTGGCCTTTGCCCACTTGATCAGAAAATGCTCATGGGCCTGTTTTCCCCCAAGCTTCATGGTCCCATCTATTATTTCCTGTCGGTGGTATGACCCCTGGTCTGAATGCAGAATTATTAATTTCCCTGTGAGCTTAGCTCCAACTTCTCTGCACATACAGACTGGTTCCTCTTCCCAGCTTCCCCCCAAAATAAATAGTTTTTTCCAGGGAAGGCTCAGCCAGGAAGGTCTCCTCTGGGACCCCCCAGCTGGAAAGCAGCTCTGCAGAGGAGGCCCTGGGATACTGGTGACACCTGGTAGAACATGAGTCAGCAACTAAGAAGGCTAATGGTGTTCTGGATTGTGTCAAAGCATTGCCAGGAGGTTGAGGGAAAGGATCCTGCCCCTCTGTTCAGCGCTGGAGAAGCCACAGCTGGAGTGCTGGGTCCTCTTCTGGGCTCCCCAGTATGAGAGTCATGGGCATACTGGGGAGAGTCCAGTGGAGGGTCATAAAGATGATGAAGGGCCTGGAGCCCCCCTGCTGTGAGGAGAGACCCCGAGAGCTGGGGCTGCTCAGCCTGGAGAGGAGGAGGCTCTGGGGGAGCTCCCCCATGTCCCTGCGGACCTCAAGGGAGGTGCGAGAGGCCAGGGCCGGGCTCTGCTCAGGGGGGCTCGGGGCCAGCAGCAGAGGCTGTGGGCCCAGCCTGGAGCCCGGGAGGCTCCCCCTGGCCCCCAGACAGCAATGCTGGGCTGGGCGGGTGCCAGAGCCCTGGCACAGGCCATCGGAGAGGTTGTGGAGAGGAGCAAGACACCTTATAAACTCTGCCCTTAGCAGCCCCCACACAAATCCCACCCCAGATTGCAGCAACTTGTGCTACCTCTCAGAGGCCCCCAGTCTCCCATCTTGCTCCCACCCCATTCCTGTCTCAGTCAGTGCCTAAATCGGCTCTTTGGGAACCCAGGCTGCTCACGGTTGGTCACTGCCCTGTCTCTTTTTAATTGGAGGCTTAATCTCCTGCCGGCTATCATAATGCGATTGGTATCACCAGGCAGTTTGCGAACGGTTAACTACCCGTGCCGTCTGCAGCCCATTAGACACATGAAATCTGCCAACTGCTCGCATTAGTTGGAGAAGTTTCACATAGAGGGAATGGAGTGACTGCAGGCGTCAGGGCTGTGGGAGCTGGGCAGTGATAGGGTGGGGGAAGTCCTTGCCATCCTGTTTAGCTGTCTGTCCCAGGGGGGCAAGATCTGGGGGTTTCATTTGTAAATGTAAGGGGAAAAAAAGAAGAAAATAAATAATGTGGTGACTGGAAACAAGGTTGAGTGGTTCAGGACTCCTGTGTCCTACTGTCTGTACCTGAGGGATTTGGGATTAGCCATGGGAGTCAATGTCTGGTCTCTGTGCAAAGCTGGGATGTTTCCACCACCGATCCATCAGCATTGTTCTGCCCACATCTTTCCCATCTCTTCACAAGTGGCCTGATATCAAACCTGAGTGGCAAGGCTGGAAATGATGCGACTAGGTTTTCTCCTCAAGCTTTTCCAGCCCATTGACATGAAGGTGTTTGTGCAAAGGAGCTCTGGTTCTCTCTGTGGACTGGGAGGCAGGGCTTCCTAAATGACTTTTCAAGATTGTGTGAAAAATGGGGCTTGTTCTCCTAACGTCACAGATTTCAGCATATCTCAGCACAGCCCTCCCTAAAGTCCTTGTGAACAAACAGCTTCCCAACGCGAGCACTTTAGGGAGCCTAGCCCTGATCCTGACAGCCCTTAGTTTTAATGAGGGAATAATTCAGATGAAAGAAGCACTCCTCACGTGCAAGAGATTGCAAGGGAAAAATTCTGTGTGCTGGCTGTACACATCTCCAGTGAAAGTGAATGTCCTATTTTCCCAGGCTGAAAGCTTATTGATTTAAGTCTTCCCCTGTAAGACTCATCCTATGCCATATTTTGACTTCCCAAAACAGCAGCTTCCAAAATCCAGTATCACTTTATGGCTTCCTGGAGAAAAAAAAAAAAATCACAATTGCTTTTATGTAAGTCAGGGAAACAGGTGAAAAAAACATTTGGTTTTGTCATCATTGTAACAAAAAATACCATTTTTCTTTGAACTGTCTCCAGAGCATTTCTACTACACTAAGAGCAGGATTGGAAATCTCATGTTAGAAGGTGAAAGGTATTAGATAATTTTGAACAGGGCTGGTCAGGGCTGATTTTTGCCTTTTCGCCTTTAATGCAAATATTTTTCATCAGCAAATTGCAATTAGTGAAGACAAAGACCTCACCTGGTGCTTAGAGCATCTCTTCCCCTTCCTAAAGACCTTTGATGATGACCTTGGGGTGAGCAAGGATTTGTGCCTCCAGGATCAGTGCCATGAACCTGTGGTCAACAGGCTGGGGACAGGGAGACACCCAGCTGGCATAGTGTGGTGTTGGGCTCTGATAATGATCCTTTTGTCACTGTAAAATAAATGTACACACAAGCCAGAGCTGTTTAACACACATGGATTATCCTGCTCCTTCTCCTTTTCTCTCCTGCATGGCTGTACATCCACGTGGGTGTGAGCCTGGTTTTTCACTTGTTTCACCTAATTTATGTCCCCTTTGTGGAGAGTGCAAATGACAAAGCGAGCAAATCCCGTAGCAGCCTCTTAAACAACTCAATAGAGGGGACAACATTTCCATTTTATTGTTGTTCATAAAATTTTATGAGTTGGAACTTGCTATTTTTGTTCCACAGGATGGAAAGAAGTGGTCTTTTTATTATTATTATTATTATTGCAAATCTGCAGTCACTAATGGAACAACTCATAAATGCTTGAGCCTGACTTTTTTCTGCAGGGAGATGGGCACCAGGGTGAGACAGGTCAGAAGGGAAAAGGGGAGAGAAGACATCTCACCTCCCTTGAACATCTCGCATGTGAGATGCAAAGCTCCCAGGGAAGGATTCGGGACCAAATCTAATATTGTGCCAGACTGCATGTGCATGTAGGTCTGCCTGAGACCTAGGAAGGAGGGATATTGTTTTACAGCCCATAAGGACCATCTTGAGAGGCTGAAGGATCTCCACAACCTGTTGTGGCATTCCCTACACAATGCCATATCCGCCAAATTGCATGCAGGCAGGGCAACTTGCCCCCAAGGTATAATTTCTACACTTGTTTAACTCCTAAATACCAAAAAAAAGCAGGCATCTCCCATCACCCAACTTCCACCAAAGAGAGCTGCCATAGAAGAGAGCCCAAGCAATGAAGGGAAATTAATTCCAAATTGACTATGTGGCAAGATAGGCTATAAATTGTCGTTATGGTGACCAATGCCTGGGCATTTTCCGACTGCCTATTCATCTTCCCCTTTGATTAAAACATCCTGTGCTAATTCCATTTCCAAAGCCCAAGTTTATTTACGCATAATCAAATTAATTACATTCCCTTGTTCGTTAATGCATTCATATCTCCCAGATGAAAATGCAACCCCAAGGTTTGACGCCGAGATGTGTCTGGCAGGAATGTGGCATCTCGGGGAAGTCCTGGGGAGTGGGGAAAGGGGAATAAATCACTTCAGCCTGACTCCCCATGCCTCTGGGGTGTTTTCACTGCAGGCTTAGCTACAACGAGCGTTACCCATTCACATTACCACCATCCACACAAACCTTCTCACCCTGTCTGAAAGTGCTTTAACCCGTGAACTGTTAGCATGCTGAGGACATCAGTGTGAATTCACTATCAGCTCCAACCCAACTCAAAGTTGCCCATCTTCCTGTGTCTTCCCATGGTCCCAGAAGCTCTGGCCTCCCTTGGCCAGTCTGGCCCAGAAGACACTTCACCAGGCTTGATCTGAAAAGAAGCAGATCTCTAGAGGATAATGGTTAAATTAGAGAAACTGGGGGAAAAAAAAAAAAATAAAAATAAATAAATAAAAATATAGAGAGAGAGAGAAAAAAAAGATTTCCAGTCACACTTTTGGTGCCTTCTTGCAGGCACAGGGATATTTCTCCTGGAAAATAAGAGAGAGGACAGCCCTGAAGGACCCATGGGTGCCACCAGAGTGCGAGTCTTCCCTGGCCTCCCTCCATCCCTTTTTTCTCCCTCTTGGGCTGCCAGGAGTGAGCCAGTTTATCCTGGGAAGGGATGAAAGCTGCTTCACAGCTTTGTCACTTGTACCAAAAGCTCTCGCCATGCCACCAGCTCTGGCAGGACCCTCACCCTGCACACACTCCCCACGAGCTGGAGCCTGTCCCCATGGACATCCCTCCCCAGGCAAGCACCTTTCACGCACTCACGCTCCCCCATGCTCCATTTCCCACTGCAATACACATCTGGGTTCTCCACTAATCCCCCCACCCTCCTCAATACCTGTGCTCGTCTGGGCGCTTGAGAGGATTTGGAAATATAATTAGACGTGATGTTGCCCTCGGAGTCAGAGACGGGGCCGGCGCGTTGCAGGGCAGCGGTCAGCAGAAGGAGCGAAGAGGAGTCAATTTAGCACGGCTTACAGTGCCGTTCCGGCTGATTAGGGATTTGATGAGGGAAGGGGTTTGATTTTGGCAGCCGGAGTGACAGAAGCCTTACGGTCAGTTGAGATCTTGTTTAAGGAGGGCAAGCGGATCTGGACTGGGGATGACAGATAGGGAGGCAGGGAGGAGGAGGAGGAATTGGTGGGGTTCCCTGTCCTTCTGGTCCTCTCTGTAGCCCCCTGACCCCATCCAGCCAGGGATGGCAAGAAGGGGAAAGGAAAGGAAAGGAAAGGAAAGGAAAGGAAAGGAAAGGAAAGGAAAGGAAAGGGGGAAGGAAGAAAGGAAGGAAGGAAGATAAAATCCAAGCACCAAGAACCGGAAGGAGTAGGGGTGGAAGAGGAGACCCAACCTTGCACAAGGCTTGTCCTGGTTTGACTTGGAGGAGTTCTTGAGATGCTGTCATGGTTTTGGCATGGTGCATAGAGAAGAAACAGCTACGACAAAAGTGTTAACATAATTTAGTGTAATCATGAGCCAGTCTCTCAGGGGATGCAGTGGAACCTGACGTGATGTTGTAACTTCAGTGGTGAAGGGAGATGAAGAGGCTTCAGATGTCCACTAGAACATTATGTGAGCCACGTGGCTTTGTTTGGAGGCTCGTAATGCAAGTGTCCTGAGTACAGCCACATCACTCTTGCAGGTAAAAGACATCTTCAGACACCAGGGAAACTCTGCTATATAGAGCCCTGCTCAGACAGAGCTGCTGAAAACAGCACCACCTACATTTTTGCATCATCACGTGGAGACTGAGCAATTTTCCCAGCTGCCCAGTCAAGGCTTCAGGTGTCAAACCCAAACTGCTAAGCCCCACACCAATGCCCAGTGCATAGGACAAGCATTAGTAATTCACACAGCAGCATCTGGAAAGTAAAGTTATTAGGAGAAAAATCAAACAATGTGGTCTCCTGTTCTACAGGAGTGGGAAGCTTGTCTTGAATACAATTTCAGTATTTCTAAATATCTGGGGACTTCATCAGCCTCGATACATAGCACCCTCTTAAAACACTCAGAAAAGGAAAAGGATGCTCGGGGAGGGAGGCCGGATGGGGTACATCACCAGGGGAAATGCTCAGCCTCCAACACCCCAAAAAGCAAAATCTTCACAGTGCCTGATGCCATAACAAGCCCTCCCCAGCACCCAACAGTGCAAAAATGAGGCCACAACAGGTTCTGTGGGGAAGTCAGCAGGAGAACGGAGCAGGCACGGCTGAGCCTTTTAGAAAGAAAGAAGCTGCAATCTCCAGCCAGAAACCAAAGTCGGGGAGTATTCTGTGTTAATAAACAAAATGAAAGAGAAAGTTAAAACCATCATTCTCCCTGTTATACTTGTGATGTGTTTGGCTTTCAATTCTCTTTGACAATCCGTAAGAAATTAACACCATGAGATATACAATTATTGTCAGATGTGAGCGGGGCAATCAAAGCATTTCAAATCAATGTTTTGTCAACAAAAATAAATGAATGTATTTGCCATGAAAATTCCCACAAAATATTGGCCCTTTTTCCCCCGCAAAGCTAGGAATCTCATTTTATATCAGCTCTGAAGTTCCTTTTCATCTGTCATCATATCTTGAAACGATAAGAATTACTCTCAGTAGGGAGTTATTTCTTTGCTTCTTTTTCAGCTCAAAATAGAAAACACTTTTTTTTTTTTTAAAAAAAAAAAAAAACTAATTTGAAATAAGCTTAATATCATCAGTGAAAATTCATCATCAGAACAGAAAGATCAAATCTTTCCACAGCTCATAATAAAGCAGGGAGCTCTCACCTGGTAACTGGTGCCTACCAGCTTCCAAATGCAGCTTCAATATAATTAAATAATAATAATCCAGAAGATACAAAGCCAGGGATCCTGGAGCAGTACTTAAAACTGTGCCACCTCCATTTCAGATGGCTGAATGTGAATGTGGGTGATTTATTTGATTAATTAGCTAGGCAGGTTTCTAGCGACCCTCCGCTGCATTTTCTAGAGGCTGCATCCAAAGCCCACTTAAGCCAGTGTAATAAAATCTTTTGCCTACAAAGGGCCTTCAGATAAATCCATGGGAATGTGCCAAGGGTTAATTTCGGTTTCAGCTCAGGCTGGGTCTACTCCGCTGCAGTCCCCAGTGGTTTCACTGGAGTTATTCCAGATTATCCAAAATGAAGGTTAACACAACAGATTTGGAAACGTGCACATGACTGTGCAGAGAAGAGATTTTTCAAAGACACTCAGAGACGATCGCTATCCTGGAGTGATCCTTCTCCAGTCCCCACTCCTCCCTGGAATATTTCCTGGATTTTTCTGGGGGGAGGACAAATACTGGGGAGGGAGCTGAGCTCTAAACAACACAGCTTCCCCAAAAGTGCTACACCGTTTGCAGCAACTGGAGCAGAGAGGTTTGGCTGGCACAAAATGCCATCTCCCCATCCTGGGCATCCCTCCAGAGCCATGATCTCATTCCTCCCACCTTCCCAGAAGTGTCCCATCTGATGCCCCGAACATGACTGTTTGCTGCCATCTCCCCTGAAATTAAAAATCTTGAAGGAGTTGGTGGCTGCAGCTGAACATCCTGCTGTGCTGGGGTGATGTGTGGGCACCCGTCATCCCCCATGCATCTCCATCTCCCCCCAGCACCCTACAAACTCCCAAATGTCTTGGAGACCTGACTCAAATGAAGAGGGAGGATGGAGGATGTTGTCCCCTTCTGGGGACACATCCTTCAGGTCAGGGCAGGTCCTGAGCTCTGCTCCCAGGTGCTGCTGTGGTTGGGGATGGCCATGACGGATGGATTCAGGCAGTCACGATGCCAGCACGCATGCTGCTGTCCTTCCCACAGAGACAGCTCATTTTAAGGCTTCCACTCTCAGTGTGTAGTGGTTTGAGGAGGAAGGAGGGAGTCTTTATCTCATTTTTATTTCTTGGGAGGGAAGGAAGAGAAACACCACAGCCCTCCTTCACTACATAGCAGGGAAGGGAGCCGTGTTCCCACGTCTCTGAGCCTCGGAAGGTAATTGCCTCTCTCGCACCAATCCCTGAGAAACCTTTAATATGTGTCTCCGCCAACTTTGAGGCCTTGTCCAATCTTGACAAATTGTAGTGGAACAAATCCTGTTTGGTCGTAATGCAGCGATTCAAGGGAAGATGGACTCAGGAGAGATGGCAGGTCCCGTGTAGCCACTTAATGCGGTTGGGCTGGGGGTGCTCAGCGGAGGCAGCGCAGGCTGCTCAAGTAGTGTCCCCCCGTGTCGGGAGGGATGGGTCAGGATCCCAGCCCAAATGGTGCCCCCATCCCAGCCCCACAAGATGCTGGCAGGGATTCCTCAGAGATGGCAAGCAGGCTGGGTAGTTCGTCCCATCTCACAAAGGAGCAGCATGGTGCTGGGCATTCCCCCTTGGCACGTCACTAAGGACTTCAAACCACCCTCTCTTGACCATCCTGGGGGCTATTTTTAATCCAAGCCATCCATAAAAAGATGCGTGGGCCAGTGACAGGCATTGACATCAGCTGTGGATCTTCTGTTCAGCCAGGAGAAAAATCATGCCTCAGATGGCAAAGTTATCCCCCAAACGGACCAGGGCCATGGTACCAGGTCCTAATCCCACCAGCTGGCAACTGAAGGACATCAGAAATACCCTGCTAGATCAGGTCTTATTCCTTATCCCCTAAAAATACATGAATTTGGGGAGGAGGAGAAAGAAATTTCACATTACCATATATACAATCACATCCATACAAAGCTGGAAATTTGATTTTTGATCATTAAAATTAAGACTACAGGGCTGACAGAACACAACATGATAAAGGCACGGACAAACTTGCACTTCTAACAGCCCCCTGCATACAGGTATAACCTATTTGCCAGGAGATGAGTGTTAGTCCCCAGTGCAGAGCAAATAAAATCCAAAAATGTACCACATCAGGAAATTGACAGGGAATAAGCTGTTTTACTAAATCTATGACTGAAAATATATCAGCTCAGTGATACTGCTGGTATTAGACTGGGTCACAGTTTTGAATTTCCTATCCTGCTTCATCCCAAATCAAGATATATATATAGAAAAGACATGCATAGATACTTACATGTGTATTTATAATTATATTTTTATGTATGTATGTCTGTGTGTATATATATAGATATATATACAAAAGAAGAATATTTGAGAAAGGACCAATCCTAAAAATATTTCTTAAGACATTCATGCTTTGATTTTTGAGTATATGTAATTGTATTGGGAATTATAAAATCAAAATGAACTTTTCTGACTGAATGGGAATGTCACTGTAATTCCTTGTGAATTCTAGAATAAAATCTATGTGTCCTTGCAAAAACTGCTTCCCCCCCCCCCCCCCCCAGTTTCTGTTGCTTTGACTTTTCCCAACCAACATCTCCCATCTGAAGACATTTGACATTGGGGTTTGTTGGTTGGTTGTTGGTTTTTTGTCTGTTCATTTATTTTAAGAAGAAAACCAGAAAGACAACACATGTTCATATGGTTTTCAGGCAGACCCATTTCCCCCACAAACCTGTCTCTGCCTCAGTTGGCCACATTCTGCCACCACCAGACCCATGCAACAAACGTCAAGGCAATGTCTGAGACCAGGATTTACCTCTTCATTTTACCTAACCAGTCATCAAGAAGGTTACATCAGCAGAAAAACCTTCTAACTGCTCATTTACACCATTTGTTCTCCCTCAGTTTTCAGTCCGCCAGTTAAATAAAAATCAAGGTTTACCTGAACATATTTGATTTCCTGCAAATCTTCACTCTTTAGTTTCTGCAGAGAAATTTCTGTTGCAAGGAAATTGTTAAGAGCGTGCTTTTTACTGTTTCTGATTAGACAGCAAGGTTTGATAAGTATATAGGCAGAGCAAACAAATCTGATCTTACGTCTCCTCCTCAAAAGTGCTGGTGCCGGATGTTTGGGGGAAAATGCTGAAAATATGGCAAGTGTGGAGCAATCCTTCTCTGGACAGGTTATCCCAGTTCCCTGAAAGAAGCGGGTTATGGATCACCAGAGCTGGGTGCTGCCCTGATTGACTATTAGGAATTTGATTAGCATTTTTTTTTCAAGGAAGATTCTGGAAAACAGGGGTAATCACAGCTCAGTTTTGTACACACATTTCTGCCTGGGGATTTCCGAAAGAGAAACAGCTGAAAATGAGGCGTGCAAGCAGGCAAAGCAAGTTTGTTTGCAACGTTTTGCTCACTGCCTTCTCTCCCTGTGCAGGAGGCAGAGCCTGCATGGAGTCTTTTAGGGGTTTTAGGGATCTTTTAGGGTATCTTTAGCCCTGGTACAGGGGAGCCTGTATTGCCAGGGCTACAAATTGCAACAAACCAGGCTGTTTCACAGCTGTACCAGAGAGCAGAATGTGAGCACCTGACTGCAGAGCAGTTTTACTTATTAGCTTGTGGTCAAATGCAGTGCAATTATGTGGTGAGATATTGGAATGTGGGCTGAGCTTTACCCACAGCAGTGCTATTTGTTTGAAACCGAAAGCAATCGGAAGGAAAACAAGCTATTTGGCCACAGACCATTGAAAGCAATAGGCAGTTACAAGGTCAAAAGCTTTGGCTGGCTGCAGTGGATTTAGGAGAGAGAGGAATCTCCCATAGCATTTATGGAACTCAGGCACTAAAATAAATACTGGAGGGCAGAGCTGGTGGATATTGCCCACAGAATTGAGGCACAGTTCATAGGCCGTGGAATGGGTGCATCTTTCATGGCCACATGCTTAGCTCCATCTCGAACAGACAGTCTTGAATAGAAATGTGATATAAAATATATTCTAGGTTGTTTATGTTCAATGTTTACAGGTGCACAAGAGATGAGAGAAGGAGTAGGAGATTAGGTCCTTTTACTCCATGTTCCTCATGCTCTTTGGCACAGAGATTTTGGGAAATATCTGAGCAGTCCTCAGAGGAGAATGCCAAAGCCACCTCCATCATGTCTGCATCCTCAACAACATGGTACTCTGGGGTTAACACCAGGCTACCACCTCCAGTTCAAACATCTCATGTTTGCTCTGCATGGACCCATTGGCAGAGTCCTGGTCACCAGGACACCCAAAGAGAAGCAAAGAGGAAATAGAGACACATCTCCCATCCCAGGTACTGTTTGGCCATGGTCTGCTTGGGTTTCCAAACACCTGAATCCCACAAGCTTTCTCAGAAAGAGGACTTGGGCATTAAGATTTAGACACCTAGAGGACTGAAAAAGAGATTGGGCAAGAAAACCTAATGAACCAACACTCTCAGGAAGTGCACTACACATGCTTGACCTGTCCCAAATATCTATTGGCAGTCCTGGAGTGAAATACAGCAGCCTTGCTGTCCCTGGTCTGAACAGGTAGCATCAGATGAGGAGCAAGAAGACAACTGAGTTAGGCTAATGTGATGGATGAGCTGGAGAAAATGGGAGCAAAGGCTGAGAAACCTCAGCCACACTGAAAAGAAGTCACGGCAAGCCCAGCACAACCCTGCTCATCTCCAGCTCTGGTGTTGTTCAGAGTGCATAAATCTACACAGCCACAGATTTGTCTGCCTGTCAGGGGAGAGGGAAGGGAGATGTACTTTATTTCCAATCCCAGTGCTTTTGATGAGCTGCAGTATTGCCCTTCATACTCCTCCAGTCTCAATAAACCTGGCTAATTAGCATCCTGACCACTCAATTAATTAGGCAGTACACTTAATTATGACAAACTACATTATTCGCTATAGCCCAGAGTCCAATGGACATTAGCGTCAGGTTATGTTCAGTAACAATTTGATTTGAGAGGGAGTTTATTGACCAGAAAAGACATATGATGAGATTAAAATAATCAGTAGAACTAGCTCAGTGCGATTGGCTTGTCATAGCTGTGGGCTTGGGTTATAAAGACATCGAGGATGGCCAAATTAGTCGCTTCATTCTCATTAAAAGCCACTGCATAAATGGAAAGATATTGGCAGAGTGGGAAGGGAGAGGAAGCCAAGCTACGAGAGGGGTTCAAATAAGATGCAAGAAGGTGGGTTTGGTTTGGCTTCTTCTTTCTCTTGATCATGCTCCTGCTCTATGCCAAGGATAAAGAAGCCCAGAAATGATGCTGCTGCCAGAGTGGGGCAGGACAAGGCTTGCCCATATACAATACGGGCCACTTCACCCCAAAAATATCTATGGCTTTTTCTGAATAGCTGTCACTGATCTTCCAGTGTTTCAGGGGATCACACATGCTGCCATGGGGCTGACCTAACCCAACTGCATCTACATGGCAGTGTTGGAGATCTGTGCTGCCCATCCACCCTGCCTGCTTGTTAGCACGAGTGCTCCTGATCTTCACATCACTGTGTGAAACTTCAGGGGGATGGAGCCCATCTCAAGAATAGGCAGAGGCAATTCAGCCATAAGTAGGGATGAATTCTCTTCTTTGTGGGCTTAATACCAATACAGGTGATGGTGGCCATTAGAGCAGCAGCTGTCAGGGCTCTGTGGGTCCTATAAGGTAGATCCTGACTCGCAAGCACTGCCCTGCCTGTCTTAGCCAACACTGAAGTTGTCCCCAGGAGGGATCTACAGCAGCCCATCTTCAAGATGCAGAACTCAGTCATGTGGTTTAATGGCGGACTTCAATACTAGGCTAAAGGTTGAACCAGATGATCTTAGAGGTGTTTCCAACCTGAATGATGTTATGATTCTATAATCTATTCTATTCTAAGAAATCAGTGAAATATTCAAAATAGGGAGAGTTAGAATGCATATAAAATGGATACAGGCACCTTAATCAACATCTCAAGGGTCAATCCCCATGGCAATAAATAAACACATCCATACATCCATACACAGATACATGAAATACAGCAAAGAAGGTTCCACAGCAAGGGGATGGGGAAGGTAGAGATTCACTGGTGAATCTGATCCAGTTCCTTGCATTTCCAGCATAACTTGTTTCTCCCAATAGCTCCTGGCAGTGGTGGCCAAAAAAGTTAGTGGACCTCCTGCATCTCCATCAAGGCTCTGTAAATGAAGGTTTTCACTGACATAGGGTCTCTTGCCCTTTATTTTATTTATCAGTTGGAAGGACAAGTCCCAGGAACCACACTGACACTCTAGCAGCTTTGAGACCATGAAATGTTTAATTTTTGACCTACTGGGAAATTTGTTCCCATCTGAGTGTTCCCATGAGAGTTTTCTCCTCAGACACCTGGTTCCTTACACAGCAAATCTTGGGTCAGCTGTGAACAGAAATAAACAAATCCCTCTGTATCCAGATCATGTCTTATGACCTGGATTTTTAATATTTTTTTGCAGTACTTCATTTGTCAAAATCCATCTGATATATTTCTATAAACATAGGATTATTCTGTCAGTAAAGGTTAAACTTATTGGTGTTTTCTTACATTACAAAATAAAAGGAAATTATCACACCTCACACCTCAGTGATTTTGAGAGTTTTGGGGAGGTTGGAGACGAAGTTTACAAGTTAGACTACAAGAACTCCCCTTTACCCCAATGGTTCAAAAATTAGAGCATGCATCAAGGGAAACCCAGTTTCAAATCCACTCTTCCATATACAGGGAAGTCCTTTCATGGATGTGCCTTCCTAGCTGAAGAAGACACACCAAAATGCCAGTTTTGTAGCACTTCGGATGGGCTTCAGGAGGCAACAAGCTCAGCCACAAGTTGCCCCCAGGCCCAACGAGTGGGCTCAGCTCCATTTTCAATTCACCATTACAGATGCAACATATCTCAGTCTACATCTGGGTATCTCACCATGGCCCCAGGCTGTCCCCAGCCACTCTTAGTCTGTTCTTTCCTGTTACCATTTCTTTCCTAGGGGCACCAGGAGATGTTCATCTTCCAAAACTCTTGGTCTGGCAAGTGCAAAGTGGAAGCTTTTCACAGGAAAATGAACCAGCCACATCTGAGATGAGTTTCCCAAAAGAATGTACCTGCTGCACAGTGTTCCCCCAGCAAGTTTTTCCTCCTAAATCATGAGAGTTAAAGATATTCAATGATATTTGATTTGATGGGAGGGGGTATTATTATTTTAAGCTTCTTGGTCTTTGTTTTTTCTTTTGGCCATAATTTTATGTAAGTTTTCCTTGTCCTGTCCCTACTTCTCCCCCCATCAGGAACCTAGGAAGCAGAGAAGAAAATAAACCTAGTTGTTTTCAAAAAGGTTTACCTGTGGGAAGAATACAGAGTGAAACTACATATTTATCTTCAAAATGCAAATATAACTTCTATACCAGCTTTCAATGACTTGAAATGTGATGGGAAGTTTGGAAGGCCTGGCCAAGGGCAGAGTTAAGGCTGTTTGGACACTGGACACTGGCAAGCTGTATACCGTAACACACTGAATTTCTTTTAAGTTTAACATTAACTCTGCATGTCTAGGTTTATTGTCCTTGGCTCCAGGATAATTATAACATCCCTGTAATTTATTTTGCCATAATTACTGATATGCACTGCCAACTTTAACTGTGTTTTAGGACTGATGCCACAGTCCCATGGGAGAAGGTGGTGATTCCTTATGTTGCGAGTGGATGGAAAACACTCAGTCCCATTCAGAAAAACAAAGGGCATCCATAATGTTCACAGAATGGCTCCAGGCTAAGGGTAGTGCTGGCTTCAGTCCATCAGGAACAAAAAGGGAACCAGCATTTTTGAGGGAGGGAGGTACTCTTCCCAGTAAATGGCTGTATCCTTCAGCCTTCACTGAAGGAGAATATTTCAGTTATAAAGAGTAATGGAGAAGAGGAGGAATAACCATTAATCCTAAGGAAAGCCTATTCAAAGGCAACCCGTGCCCAGTACTGAATGGAGTTTCAGCAGTGCACAGGGTCCAGATCTACCTTATTCTGCTATCAAGATCATCAAGGGCAAAGGCAAAAATAATTGTCACTCAAAACCAGTCTAAATTCCTAGGTTAATCAGCAGGTTTTCTGCTATTTTATATAAAATATCACTGTTTCTGACAGCATGAGGTCTGTGGTTTGGGAAAGATGACCTATGACCTGCAGCTATCTTCATCTCATGCAACAAAATGTTCTTCCTTGGGGTCTCAGGCTTGGGAAGGTCAGGTAAATAAGGTGGGAGTGCAACCAGAACATGGGCTGCTGGGCTACCCATGTGTCTTGACACTTTCCATCTCCAGTGTGGGTGCCACATAGTGTTTCAGCCAGGATTCTCTTGATATTCCAGCTTTCCAGCCCCTGGAAGGAAAGGCAAAACCCAGCAGCATGGGTCCGAAAGCAAACACACTCCATTGTCCCAAGAGCATGAGCAATTTCCTATGGGTGAGGAAAGCTGGAACAGAGCTGCTGTGGCTCTGTGTGATGGAAGGAGATGGATGGGCAATCAGGCAGAGCAATGCACAGGAGGAAATCTCAGACCTTCCTATCTCTTAACAGCTAATTCGCAGAAATGAAGCCCAGGAGAAAACACTGAACTCAGAGGCAATCCCTCAGTGAGGATGAGACACAAATCAGGAGACAGGAGGAGGGCTGATCTTCTCCCCTTGCCTCTGCTGCAAATGGTGCAAAGAAGACATTAGCTCATAACACAAAGCTGTAGAGTTTATCATTCTCTATTCTCACAGAGAGCAGAGCTGGGGGGGGATGTTTTCTACCAAAAATCTCTTGCAGCCAAAAAAATGGAGTTTTAACAATATCAAAGCTTTTCTCAGATACATTTTGATTTCATTGAATTTTTGGTGTTTAAGTTCCCTTCCTAATTCCAAGAAATTAAAAATAGAGTGAAATGCACGAAAAGAGACATTTTTATTTTGCAGCTGGGAGCAACTATTCAAATCCATCTTGGAAAAAAAAAAAAAAAAAAAAAAAAAAAGGGAAAACTTGCAGCCAACTTGGAGCGTTCCTAATTGAAACAAAATATATGCAGCCCTTCTCACAACCAAACATCTCAATTGGCCAAAGCCATTTTTTCCAAACAGTCAATCTGCCAAAGTACAGAAAGAAATATTCATTTCCACTCCAATCCAATTTTGAGAATACCGATGTATTTGATGTTTTTGTATCTGCCCTTCACTAAGAATTACCCAGTCTCTCTGCCTCTCCAAATTCCCCTGCTGGGTCTCTTCTTTCCCTGAAGCAGCACCTCCTGGCAGATGAACCCGCAGATTTGAGCAGTCTGGTTACATTGCTACCTGGAGCGGCGTTCACCAGCATCCCTGTTCATCCCCCCACAGCTGCAGCCCATCCCCAACTTCAGCTGATCAACTTCAGCCCCTTGCCAATCCCTTGTGCTCACGTGGTGCTGGCTCTGGAATGACTTCCAAAGAAATATGGGCCAGCAGCTTAAAATATGGGATGGATCCTTTCCCAGTTCCCTTCTCCTAAGCAAGGATATGTTGCTGGCTGCACCCTACTCCCAGATAATCAGATCATGCTATGGCTTATTTTTCCTTTGAACACAGCTCCTGGTTCTGGCATTGAATTCAGCCACAGAGAGAGTTTCCCCCTGAACTTCAGGGTTGGACCATGTCAAGGGAATGCATTTTTTTTAGAGATGCTCAACATGGAACCTTTCAGAAGCTCATCCCCTGCCTGCAGAGAAGGACCCAAAGGGAAGGACTATCATCTGACCAAGCCTGCTCAGTGGCCCCTGTGTGGTGTAGCACACTCAGGCTCTGTCTACTGGATGGTTTGCATGGAAAGGAGTGGATAGGGGAAGGAGAGGAGTCAAGGATTTCTCCCCAGACACCTCTAGCCAGCACCAAAAGGGCTGCAAGCAGCTCTTCCTTGTGAGCCCATCCTCCTGCCCTACCCAAAGAGTTCAGCAGAAGTTCTATTGACTGCCTGGAAACTGGATGAACTTGGGCAGTCTGGGAGTGGTAAGGGGTCAGATTTCATTTGTTTGAGAGTTTTTAATGACAACCTTTCACCTGGAGGTCATGCATCATTTCTCCAACCACGGTTCTTTCTTCGAAAGTCTCTCTCTTCGAAAGTCACTCCTCTTAGCCCACTTCAGATGTTAGCCCTCCACAAGCAGCAGCAAAATCAGGAATCATGGATGGATTCCCAGAGCATCATCTCTCAGAGACTGTGCATTCAGAGATCTGAAGCATCTGCATCCAGACCAGCTGTGAGGAGGGGAGGGCAACATGGCAGTGAGGGAACACAAGGGGTCCACATTCCCACCATCCTTTTGAGGAGCAGAGCTAAGCCCTGGTAAGGAACATACCTGGAGATAGCCCTGGGATAGCCCTGGGCACAGCCTGAGCTCCCATCACTGAGGACTCTCTGGCTCCTTCTGACTCAGCTCTTGCAGAGATTTTGTAGATTTTGCTCCCCACAGAGTGCATTCATGGGGTAGAGTGAACAGTGCAGAGAGTCTGTGTATGGGCCAATCCCATGTTTGCAAAGGTTAAATGGCATTTTTTAATGGATGACACCAAGACAGGACTGGCTGAACTGAATCCAGAAGAGCTATGACTGGTGGAGGCCATCCCACATTGTTGTAGTCAGTAAGTTGAGCATTAGGGCAGGGAATCCATTTCTACTTTGGCTTTGCAAGGCTCAGAGCATGAAACTGAGGTGTTACTATCACACACACACCATGAAAATGCTGCAGTCCCACTGCCCAGGGTTCCTGGAGGGCAGCTCTCATGAAGGGCACACACCGTAGTCCCTCTGGAGACAACAAACATCACGCAAAGGGAGTGCAAGGTGAAGGAAAGGAAGCCTTCATCATCCAAATGGGGATCATGGTGGCAGAAAATGGGAAAGAACAACCAACAGGCAGGGTGACAACTCATGCTAGAGGGTGGAAAATGGGGAATGTGTCTGCCCAGGAGACAATATGATGGAGAAGGCAGATTTAGGAACTGGTAGGAGAGGGGAGAAAGGGAAATAGGACATATGGGCTTACTGAAAATGAAGCACTGAAGCAAATTCTTCAGAGGTCTGTGGTCTGCAGAGGCATAAAAGGTAATAATTTGCTGCACTGACCACTTGGGAGGGGAGAAAGACCCATGAGGCACTCCTCTCACCAACTCACTCCTTCTCACTCCTTCTTTCTCTCCCTCCCTCCCAGACAATCAAGTGAATTAAGTTTGCAGAGTTACGTAGGAGGCATCGGGCGTCAGATACAATTACTCACCCGCTGCATCATAATTACTGCAAATGGTCCATTAAAGGAAAATTATCATCAATATGATATTATCAGACAGCGGGTAAATGAATAAAGGAAAGTGCTTATTCTTCCATTGTCCTGTTAATAGAGACGTCTTTGAAATTGATAATGTGAAGGATGCCACCTCGCTGGGGACTGTGGGCCAGTGGGATGTGGAGGGGAGCTGTGGGTGAGAGCATACAAAAGGGATGGAGGTGTGAATGCATGTGTGCACCTTGCTTTGACTGTCCAAGCAGTGGTTGGGAACAAACCATGACTCTTAGGCAATGTGCTGTCTTTGTGCAGGACATCCTCATGCCACCTCACACTCTTCTCCCCAGGAATCAGGCGCTGCCTTTCTGCAGACAGTGCAGCAAACTCAGGGTCTACAAACTTTAGCGGAGCAAAACCCAGCCCAGCATGCCAGCCCACAGCCAGACCGGGTCATTGGCCTAACCTACTGATAGTAGGAATGATTTTATTAGGAGCGCTTCTTATTAAGATTGCCTAAATTATTGCTATCTTGTGCTTTTCCCCAGTCACTGCACCTGGAGATAAGGGGGATCAGAGCTGTTAATCATGAAAACACTTTCATGCTCATTGTGATGAAATTAGGCCACAACTGCAGAGAAGCATCATCTAATCTCAGCTCTGGATCAGCAAAAGTGATGTTTCTGGGCACTGTTGGGCTCTGAGTGTTGGATACTTCTAGGAAGCTCGACCTCCACCCTAACTGATGGAACCAGTGCTTTGGAGGCAGAGGGCAGGGGACATTTGTGCTGGAGCAAGGAACATCCCAAGCCCAGGATGGCATGAGGCATCCTGCAGACTGAGGGAAGCAAGGAGGCGAACAGATGACATCTGGCTCCCTTGGGTCACCAAGGGATGTCCTGGATGCTCAGACCACCCAAATGAAGTCTCTCTGCCCTATTATCTTTCTGGAGAATCCCAAGGCAGGACAGAGGAGTGTAAAACCAAGTTGCAAGAGCCTCTTCAAACCTTCCAAATTGTGGAAGATGGCACAGAGCTGCAATAGTAAAGCAAGCAGGGCCCTTCCAGGGCAGAGGGCATGGGACAAGGAGCAGGAGTATCTGGATTTCATAGTTACCTCTGCAGAGGAATAAGGCAAGAAAGATCAAATTCCTTATATTACACTTCAGGTCAGTGCTTTTCCACCCGGTGCTTACAGGCTGCAAAAGCTGTGTCTGTCCTAGGAAATGAAATGGGTGCAGAACTACTTCCTAGCTGTGAGGCCAAAACCTTCCACCCTCACCACCATGTGAAATAGACTTCCAGCAGCCAGTGAAGCTCTGCTATTTAATACTGGTCAATTTACTAGAGTAGGCATGGCCAAAGGTTAGTTCTGAGCTATTTTCAAGGAGTAACTAAGCGAAGCAAGCCTCTGAACTGTCAGTTTACGTTTACTACAGTAGAGGTTGAAGCTCTGTTAGCAAAATTAAAGGGCCACAATTTTAAATACACAAAGAAGAGAGGCAGGGCATCATGACCCAAAGTTATTGCAAGGTCTACACTGCAACATGCACAATCTTGGGTGGAAGGGAGGTCTGAACCATGCCAGGATCTGCTTGAAAGAGAAGTGGACACCCATGACCCTTTGAAGCTGCTTTATGCCACGTGGTCTGCCTAGTAGTGACTTAGAATCACAGAACAATCAAATGTTTTAGGTTGGAGAAGACCTTTCAGACCACTGAGTCCAGCCATGAACCAAGTCTACCACCAAGCCATGTCCCTGAGCACCACATATACATGTCCTGTAAATACCTCCAGGGATGGGGGCTCAACTACTTCCCTGGGCAGCCTCTTCCAATGCCTCATCCCTTCCAGTGAATAAATTTTTCCTAATATCCAGGTATGCTCCTGATGACCGTTTGTGGCCCAGAACTTCCCTAACTAGCACTGATGTTGTCTGCATGCCCAGAGCCATCTCCACTGGCACCAGCCTCATGGAAGTCCCATATTGAGGGGATATCCAGAGGACACAAGGGCAGGTTGCCCTCCGGCCTGGTCAGTTTGCAGATTCCCAGAAGCCACCTGAGACCCCACAGGCCACATTCAAAGCCAGGAGCACCAGGACTGACCTTCAACTGAGATGTTTCTTTCCTAGCCCTCCACACGTGGTGGCATTTCCACTAAATTTCTTTCTGATATCCATCTGGGAGGTAAGAGGGAACCAAGGAAAGGCAACCCCAGCTGCAGGATCGAGGACCAACTTCAGTCTGGTTGCCTGTCACTCTCCCATGGCAAAGCAGGAAAAACACCCACCACATACATGCCACCGAGGTGACCTGCTATAACCTGATGCTTTCTCCCTCCTCCATCACATCGGTGGCTGAGCACCAGGGTGACAGGGGCACTTGTAAAGCCATGGAGAGGTAGAGGGGCTCTGTCAAGGTGGCCTGCCCCAGACCCTAGCTCTCCATACTCTGCCAAGAGCCCCCTGTCCCAGGAGGGCCGGGCATAGGAAGCCTTCACAGAAGAGTGAGCATCTGGCCAGGAATATGCCTGCGGGGCCAGGTTTGGTAAAGCGGCACGGAGCTGCATCGGTCTCAAGTGTAAAAAATAGTCAGTGAAGGGAGTAAAGCGGATCTGCTGCTATTCATTTCACAGCTGTAGTGGGATTAGTGGAACGAGGGCGATGGGGTAAGCTGCCCCTTTTATCTCATTCAAACATGTTGCTAATTCAGCAGAGCACCGCAGCCAGGAGCAGCTCCCAGCCTAATCCACTGTATCATTCTCACCCAGCGTGAAGAAACGAGAATTTTAATCCGCTCCCCGCCCCCCGCCCCATCAGCGGCTCCAGCGGGCTCAGCCTGGCCTAACCAGGCATGGGGACCACTCCATGCCTGGCATCACTCCCCCAGCCCCAAGGGGACCCAGCAGAGGTGGCTTCTCAGCCACAGCTCCCATCCTCTGCTCCAGGGGCTGAACTGGGCTTTTAGAGGTCCCACCTGGCCTGCAGTCTTCTGGGTGGCCAAGGGATCAAAACAGCAAGAGCATCCTGAGTAAATGCATCTTGAGGGGTTGAAGGGATTGCTTTGGTGTGTGAGTTGGGTCTTCTTCCAGGTTTGGAAGGACGGTGGTAGAGGGGAGGTGTTTCTGCAGTAAGCAGCAAAGCAGAGTGCATAGGCAAAGATATTGCCCCAGACAGACCTCCAACCATGGGAACTGAGGAAGAGGAGACACCAGAAGGTGACAATAGTTGTGGTGCCCAGGTCTTGTCACCTGTGGCTCTCCCCTGAAGGACAACTTTAATTCTGCAGGGGGCTCAGAGCTTCCCTTCCAGGCAACATCCGCCTCTCAGAGTCATGCAATGAACTGTGAGCTGTCTTCCTTGCTCTGGAAACACAGTCCTTGAACTGACATCCACCACAAGGAATGAGATGCCTCCCTTCTGAAAGCCAGAACTTCTGCACTCCCAGACCTTTCAGACTTTGTTCCTGGGGAAATACTGATCCACAGGCTCCCCTCCCACCTTTCCAACCTTGAATCTCAAAGCACTGTAAGAACTGAGCATCACAGCCCAACATATCAGAGGACAAAAATGAGGTGGAAGAGGAGCTCTGCCTTGCCAGGTCACACAACTGAGTCCTGGAAGGCTCCATAATTTGAGTACAAGTGCAGAGCATGAGCTTAAGACTCTGAACCTTCAAGACCATGTCCAAGAGTAAATTTTAATGAAGTGGCACAATTTCCAACACCTACTGTAAATCTTACACTAGTATTTGTCTGTACAGCCAGTGCTGATGCCTTGTCCTCTCCACTGATAGCACACCAGCTAACATGCAGTCAGACATGCCTGCCCTCACTCAGCAGTGTGGACCAGCAGCACCTGGTTCTCGTTATTTCTCTGCTTGTGATGCCGTCAGTTCAGTCTTGTGGGCAGCCCAGTAAAACTTGTGTCCAACAGGCTGGAAACAGGAATCCTTCTCTGTGACAAGCAGGGGTCTAAACAGTACCTAAAAACAAGGCAGTGATAACAAAGCCTCCAAAACCATCAACAGTTATGAACCTTGAAGTCACTTTCAACCCATTCAAGTTCCGTTGGGCACCCTTTAAAAGTCCCTGATGTCTGAATTGTGCTCTTTGTGTCTCCAGCAAAGAGTTAAGCAGCCTTCTAGATTCCCCTGCCCTACACCGAGTGATGCCCTACAGCCTTTCCTTGCAGTGTAGAAGTCCTCCAGAGCTTAGGGACATGGGTTTGTGGGTGAAATCGGTAGCAGAGGGATGGTTGGACCAGATGATCTTGATGGTCTCTTCCAAACTTAATGACTCTGTGATTCTGTGAAGGGGTGACCTGGATCAAGACAAGCACAGGGTCAGTTGGGCTTTAGGGCAAACTGAAGCCCAGTAGGGGGTTAAACCAATATATAAGTTGTACAGATCACCCTAACAAGCCCCTAAGCACTGCAAACCTCTGTCTCAGCAACAATACTGCTGACTGGGGAAAGGGGGAAAAAATACAAATAAATGCACAACGCAGTCTGCTAAGTTTTCCTGGACTTCAGCAAGACTAAATGTCATGCCTTCAACTTAAAGACTGTACCTAAGATGGTTCAGGTGGGAAGCAATCCTTAACAAATCTAATGCAAGAATGGCACTCCCAGGGTCATATTTGTCCCCCCTTTTTTATAGGGAACGGCAGAAGTGTGTTCTGATGGAATCCAAATAAATACACAAGTGATGAAAATCAGCATCAGCTCAAAGCTTGCATCCAGCTCCAGAAATATCAGCCAGTTTGGCATTAGTCTGTGTTCAGGGAAACAGGGTGACCCCATAGGAGGTGTTTGGGACCTGGAGCAGAGTGGTCACCCTATGTGATGGAGGATAGGGAGGATGCATAACAAGTTTTTATGCAAGAAAGTGGGAGCCCCCATCCTGAGTCCAGGGCATGCCTGACTGCAAGACAAATGCCCTCTGTGCTTAGAGGAAACACTTAGAGGGAAATGTAGACACCAAAGCCTGGCTTCCTGCATCTCCCTGTTCCTTGGATGTGATGGGAGATCTCTACTGAAAGAGCACAAGCATCTCTTGTTTCTCCCTGGGACTCAGCCATCCTCATGCAGAGGGGAACTGCATGGCCCATGGCAGAGCAAAGCAAGATGAAAAGATGAAACCTGCTCTCCAGACCAGCCCTGGTGCACTGCAGCATCAGGAAAGCATCCAAAGGCAGGCAGAGAGGATGGATGCTCCTATGCAGAATGCCAGGGTGATAAAAATCCCTGCTTCTCTTGGGGACCAGCCCCAAGGATTCAGAGGTCCCATGGGGTGCTTGGTGCCTGGTGGACACCCCACCTGACTTACCCCTAGTCCCTCCTGTCCTTCTCATCCCTCCCAGGACCTCTGTGGCTGGGGCTGAGAACCCCAAACTCACCCTCCCTATCCCCAACCCACCCTGTCTGGTCCAAGGCTCCTCCCCGACCGCCTCCCTCCCCACAAATCCCCTGAACCTCTTCCAATTGCACACCAATAAAAAGTGCGTTATTAACACCCCTCCATCTCCGCTCCCTCACGCTCTCTGATGGGCAATGAAACCTCTCTGAATTATGCCGCTCGGCATGCTTACAATTTAATTACATTTAAAGTCAATCAGGAGCTCCTGGAGCTGAGTGGCTGTTAAGGGGCTGGAGGGGAGGGGGTGGGAGGAAAGGATGGGACAAAGACCCCCAGAGCTGATGCGCGCACACACACACATACAAGCCTCCTGCAAAACCATTAGCATCAATCTATTTTCTGCCCCTCATCCTGTTCCCCCTCCTCCCTGCCCACCTTGCTGAGCCCACAGCTTCCCCCTAACAAAGTCCTGCAGGGAATTGGGGAGAGGGGGGGGATAGGAAAGGAGGTGGAGAGGGCTGGGAAGAGGGGGGACAAGGCAGGCAGCAAGCAGCCTTCCCTGCTCCCCGCCACCTCCACCCCCGTGTCATTGAGGGATGGCACATGCCTTGGTTTTAATTAGATGGAGGTAATTGCCTCGGTGCAGAATAACATTGTTCGCGCCAGTGGGAAGTGAGAGGGGCTTCAGGCTTGGCTGCCCCCAGGAGCTGGGGGAGGGAGGGCCTGGTCTGAGTGATGAGGCTCATTTGTTGCTCCGAGAGGACAAGGACAACGGGGTGGGTTAACCCTTGCACCCCCACACTGCCAAGGAGCCTGCTTGTGTCCAAAAGCAGGAGGGGAGTGGGTCCAGCCTTGGGGCATGGGCAGGTCTGGGGGCTGAGATGGGCTCTGCTGCGTGTCCCCAATGTGTGAGCCGTGGGGGAGGCTCAGAGCACCCTGTGGGGAGAAAAAGAGGGAGAATAGTCTTAGCACAAGCTGAAATACAAGCTACAGTACCCAAAAGGGGAACGGGAGGGTCGCCTGATGTCCCTGTACATTGCAGTGCGCAGCCTGGGTATGGCAACATGCAGCAGGAGCCCTCAAGACAGCTCGGAGTACCGCCGTGCATCCCAGCGTGGGTCACAACCTTCACAAAGACAGAAACCATGCCTCTGCAACCCCAACCTTATCCTTGCTCCCTGGCCTCCTGGTCATGGTGGGTTACACCCTTCCTGACCCCAGGAGACAAGCAGGTTGAGCCCTGGAGCACGGCATTTGATGGTCACCAGCAGAACAGCACGGTGGCCTCATCCTTAACGTCTGCCAGGGGACCACCCTGTCCATGAGCTGCTGGGACCACAGCAGTCAGACTGGGTGGAAATGGTGTAAAACCCTATGCAGGCAGCTAGGGAAGGTCTGTGCCCTGGTCCCCATTAGTGTTCAAACCCTGATAATGGTGGCTGCATCCCAAAGCCTTTCTGGGTGCATGTCCTCCGCGGGGATATTTGCAGGAGCAGATGGAAGCTGACTCAGGAGCTGCACTTTGCCCTGAGCACGCCGGGGCACCCGGCCTCTCTAAAACAAGCGCTTTGAAAACTCCCACAAAGGCTGTAGATAGTCAAACATCTCCTACGCGGCCCCAGCAGCTGGGATAAATATTTATGAGGGATGTCAGGGCCGTGTTTCAGGACACATGCCAAACACTAACCGCTTGAGGTTAGCAAGAAACTGCCCCCATTGGCATATTATTGGATAAGTGTCCATTACAGGGGCTGACTCCTTCCTCTGAAGCAGATGGGAGGGGATGCTCTCAGAGACAGGATATTGGATGAGATAGTGGCATCCCCACGTTCCTCGATGATTGCTCATAAAATTAGCCGTCCCTTAAAAACAGCCCTCCCTTGTCGATATTTAACTGCAAGCTGCCACGGGGCGGGGGGGAGAGGCCATGCCCAGCTTCCTGCTGCTTCCAGCTCAGCAGGCTGCCTGTGGGTTTTGCAAAGCCTTGACCCAAATCTGGTTTTCTAGCCCGGTCAGGATCTCCCATACCAGCCATGGAGTCACCCATGGCATGATACCCGGGTCATGCCAGATTTTGGAGCTCCATCCAACACAGAATTGGTTGCCTTCCCCCTTTGCAAAACTCGATGCTTCATGGTCCTGGGAGCCCAAAGGGTACTGTCATCCATCTGTGGGAGTGTCTGGAGCTGGCTCTCCATCAGCTGTGCACCCCCAGGAAGGAGAAGGGAAGGTATTTGAGTATGTTTTGTCTTGCTGAGGCACAAAAAGTCATGCAAGGACCAGACTCTCACAAGGAAATATGAAGTGGTCTATGGTGTTTGCCAGCATGAAGGCTAGGATACTTGGAAGATTACCCACCATCCATAGCAGGGAAACTGAGGCAAGACAAGGCAATTTAGCCAAAGCAAGCAAGAGCACTCTGTAAGGGATGATTTTTTATGATCTGGTTGCCTGTGCCCTGTGTTCAGGAGAAAGATGGGGGAGCCAGGACCAAATCATCAACAAGAAGAGGAAACAGCAGATGTACCTCGGAGAAGGATCCAGACTCAGAGAACAATGATCAGCAGTGGAAGGGGACCTTCAGAGACTTAGAAAAACAGACCCAACTTGACAAGCAGTTTGGAAATGCCTCCAAAGTGACTTTGTGGTGGTGGTGGGAGAAGATACTGAATGGGATGCTGGGCTGGAAGCGCTTCTCTTTTCTGCATTGCTTTTTGTGTTTGGTAAGATCTTGGCCACAACGCTATTTCTGATGGATTCAAATGTCTTTCCTTAGCATGCGGTAACACTGGTTCATATATACATATCCAAATATACATGCGTAAAATTCATTTGCAACAATGAGAGAAGTGATGACCTGGCGCTTTTCCCCTCCGCCTGTCAAGCCTTCCTCTGCAGCACTGGGAGGATGGATTAGAAATGGTCTGATGTATGGACGGGCGAACGGATAAACAAAGCAGAAATGGATGGAGGTGAGATGGATGGCTTCCCCACGCATCTTGACTATTGTCAGTGTGGTTTAGTTCTAAATGATATAGGTCTAAAATACTTAGGTTAGCTAAAGCTTCTCTGCTTCGAAAGGTGGCCTTGTGTGCAAATGCTCAGCAGGTTAAAGCCACCCTAAATTATGCTCCGAAATTGAGGCTTTGTTGTATGCACCCAGCCTTGCTCCCCAACACCTCCATGCCTCTAGTTCCCTACAGGGAGCAATGGTACTGGTGCAGAGAGAGCAAAACCCCTATGAGAACTGGTCTCTCTCGCAACAGAGAAAAATTTTAAAAGTGAGCTACTATAAAATGCAGCTCTTGCAGACCCTAACTCTAACAGTAGCCATACAGCATCTCACACAGAGATTAAGTGTCCCTGGATCAGTAGTGAGATGGAGAAGATGAGTGCTGGAAGGGGGGATGTACTAGGGATGTGTGGCAGTCACAAGATCCACTCCTTTTCTGTTCCCTGAACTCCTGAGCTGAGGTTATGATGCAGTTCCTTACCTGCCAAGCATCAGTTTGTGGTGCCCAAACCAAACCGGGACAGACTATGGATGGTAAGGCTGAACTCTTTCTCAGATTATTAGATTATTTTCAGATTATTCTCAAATTATTAGCTAGCTTAGAGTATATCCTCTGGGCAGTTACCCAACACCTCGTCCCAAAGTGCTTTCCAGGGGTTGGGTCCAGGTGTCTGTCCCTGGTGATCTCAGCTCTGGGGGAACTGTACCTCTTCCAACAGCCTTCAGCAACAGAGCAGAGCCAAACAGGCAGTAAAAATTAAATATGATAAGAGTAATGATTAAATATGATGTTTTCATATCACTGGTGGCCTTACCCACCAGCTTGGGATGAAGTCACCAAACCCTCGGGTGTCCTTGCAGCTGAGCTTTGTGCTCTGTAAAACAGGGACGTACCTGCAGGCCAGGTAAAGAGGCTTTGCAGCAGTAGGAATTCTCTCCTCTACCCCCTGAGAGGCCATGCACAGCTCCTGCCTCCTCTCCCAAAGCTCTACCAAGCGTCTGGCACTGGGCTCTGGCCCCTCAGTCCACCTGCAGCAGTAATATAGTAAGTGCTCTTTCATGTCGTGGTTGCTTTGGCTTTCCAGGATCCGAGGGGGACTGTAAGATGCAGCATTTATCTCAAGAGGCTATTGATCCCCGGCTCTATAAAAATGATTACACTTGACCCAAGGCTGCACTCACTTCTGAGCAGGGGGAAGCTGCCCGGGGGGGGGGGGGCACAGGCTGCAGGGGGAGAAGTTGGGGTGCTGGCAGGTTTATTTAAAGATGAGCAGGTAAAAGCTGCAGAGGCTTTGGGATGAAGGTGGGAAAACTCTCACCTGATGGAGCCACTCGGTTGCTGCAGGACTGCAAGGTTCTGAGCTGAGGATTTCAAGGCAGTTTTGGCCAAAAGCAGCACTTTGGGGGCAGTTTAGCCTAACCCTCAGCAGTTAAGGAGCATATGGATTCAGGATGCTCCTGTGCATGTAGTAGGGTTGAGACAGGACTGTGGTGGCCCTGGTGAAGATGAAGGGTTGTAATGATTGCTTCCCACCAGCAGAAGTTGGGTAGCTGGTCACAATAACATCCTAAAACCATGAGAAATCCCTTGAGAAGGAAACCCCAAACTGACAGCCCCCAGAAGACACCAGGAAATGGGATGAAGAGCAGAGCCAGCCGGGAGCCTCAAGCAAGACCTGAGTTTTCCACCTGATTATCTGTGAAATGAAGCCCAAGGGGGGAAAATCCCTGAAAGCAAGTCCTGCTTGACCTGGCAGAACAGATGATGGAAAGGTGAAGCCTTCTCCACCTGCCCAGCCCACCAGAACACAAGCATGTCCATGAGGTGGTACCCAAACTGGTCCATCACAGGGTTTACCTGCTTCTCTGCCCCTGCTCTTCCAGGCGTAGCCCCAGGCTGATGCTCCTGGTCCTAATCAGCCCCCTTTGCACCACTTTCCATTTTGAGGCATGAACAATTGCTCGACTAAACATTAGAGTCCAGGTGATGAGTGATATGGAAGGACATGAGAGGGGACATACTCATGGCCAATTTATTGGCCATAGTCTGCAAACCGTCCTTGGGAATGCAATCTGTTATCCTAAACTAGTGCAAGGTCTTGTTGCAGGGCTTAATGCCAGGCAGCAACCTGACCTACACAAGAAAACAGCAACCAGGCAAACAAGACACAGACCAAATTACAGACTCATTGCAGGATTTAAACATGTTGATGGAGATCAGTGGAGACATCCAAGATACAGCAAGAGGCCACGCGACCTGCCCGAGAGCATGGGTCTCTGTGCTCGAGGAAGAACTGCAGCAAAAAGTGAGTGCCTTGGCTTGGGAAGGTGCTCAGGGAGCTGAGATTATGAAAATAAATAAATAAATAATAAAAATCTGCAGCTGGAGGGACAGCATGAGTGGGACTATTCCCAAGAAGCAGTTAGGATGGAGCAGTCGCAAGAGGCAACAGGGATGGGGCCGCTGGGATTTTGGATGCAAGGAGCTTAGCAGTAATGAAAGGAGCCATGAGAAGAGTTGCTGAGTGCTGGAGGCAGAAAAGCAGCAGTGAAGACAGATATCGCCCAGCCTATCTAAAATGAAGGGTGAGAGGAGATGAAGGCACCTGGGAGGCACAGCTGTACCTGTGGAGGAGGTGCAGAGACCGTCAGTCCCCAGGTATCTTCAGGACTGCTCCAAGCCAAGCCTTAGACAAGGAAGAGCAGAGTAAAGAGAAAAGTAAAGAGTAAAGAGTATCCATGCAGCATAACATCATTATGAGCTGGGCCAGTGTTCGCTCAAACCACTGGCACAAAATTGACTTAAAGTTCCCCAAACCTGAGCCATACGGGGATGGGCTGGGGCTGTGCTTCAAGCAGCAGTGACTCCGGGGATCCTGAGCCCACTAGACCTGGTCCAAAACAAGCGCGATCCCGGTGGCACCAACACAAGCTGCCTGTTTGACTGGCTATGGGAAGAGACCCTGCAAGGCTCTTTGCTCCCTCAGCCTGCTACTTCTGACTCGATACTATCCTGGAGCATGAAAAAAATAAATAAAATAAAAAATACCACCTTCAAACAGAAACTAATCCTTTTGCAAACTGCCCTGAATTAGGAAAAAGAAAGCGACTGACTCAGAAGTACGGCACTTGCCTCGAGCTCCCAGCCAGCGAGGAAAACAGAAGGAAATCGCCAAAGCTGATGCTCTGCAGAGCTGGCCGTGCCCCAGCACACTTCTTGGTGTGCTGAGTTGGGGAGGGCTTTGCTTCCAGCACAGGAGGGTTATCAGGGGATTTGCTGCTGTTGCAAAACTTCTGCATGGATTGGGAGGGAGAGGGAGAGGTTTTTCCAGCCGTCAGCAGAGCGCGATTTAGCATCTGCAGAGTTGAAAATGACCCTTACGATTACACTTACTTTAGGGGACCTGGATTTTAGATTTCCTCGTGTGCTGGATATGGACACTTGTGCCTGCTGCATGGGAACACAAAGGACCATCACGGCAAAAGTCCTTACTCCAGAGGGAAGAGGCTGTGCAGCTCCCAGCTGTAATTAACTGCCTCCTGTGAATTCATCATCCCTAAACAAATGGACCCAGTTATTCCTCTACCCAAGGCAGGAGCCTCACAGAGGGGCAGCTCCGGTCTGAGGATGCGATGGTGGGGCAGTCGTCTCCCTTGGCTCTAGAAAGAGCTAAGATTCCTCTGGTGCTCAGTTTAACTCTGATGAAACCCTTGGATGTGAGGTTGCAGGCACCCCATGCATCCCTCAGGCATTTCTTTAAGAAGGCAGCAGGAGGCCCAGGGCAGTTTCACCCCGCACACTGCTGTAATTTCATGGAGACCTGAGCACAGACAGGGTCCTGCTCACGGCTGATCCAAGGAGGCCTTGGGCTGCTAATTGCAAAAACCACACCAAAAGGAGAGCAGAGTCATGGCCCAGGCTATGCATAGCCGAGAATGTCACATTGCTCTAGAAAGGTGCAGAAATGGGTTCATCAGCTGGAATAGGGTGGTCTGGGACCAAGGGAAGTTTCTCCAGAAGACCCAAAATTTTCCTGGAAAGGAAAATTTTAATATCCAAGCAATGTGACATGGGGAAATTGCTCCGTTGACAGCTTTCCCCCAAGGTCCCAAAGGGAGCACCCTGTGATCAGAGCAAGAACATGGTCAGAAGACAGGGACAAGGGCCATCAGGTGCCTCTCCTCCAAGTTTGCTGGAGAAAAGGGAAGAGTTTCAAAGTGCTGCATACTGGAGGGTCGTAAAATACCTTTGCTGAGGTGAGAGGGAATTGCTTTGGGGATTAAAATAAATAAATAAATAAAAAGTACCATATGGGCACAGGGGAGACCCCAAAATGGTCACGTTACATCCCTGTTGGTAAACAGTGTATGGAGTACCTGGAGATGAACCTAAAATAGAGCACCCAGGGTGGGGCAACACTTCTTAGCCATCCCTGGAACAGTAACACTTCTAATGTGGGGAGGTCTGAGGATGGCAGCACATCATCATTTTAGGAGAGCAGACATTTGGAAAATTGTCCTGAACTGACAAAGGTTGTAGAAAAAAAAAAAAAAGGCCAGAGGCCTGGTCAGATAAAACTGAGCATCATCCTGAATGTATGAAATGTCCTACAGGTTACTGGGTGGGTTGTTGCAGGGCTGGAGCCACCTGCTACCCCGGAGATGCTGGTGTGCACCAGGAAGATGGAGTCAAGGGTTTTTCCTTAGATAACTGTCCTGCTATATTTTATGTCATGGAGTAAGGACTCCTGGAAGGTAGAAAGGGGAGAAAATCAAAGTATGGGATGAGGGTAAAATCTTCTTAGTGACAAGAAAGATATTTAAAGAGATACTTCAACATTTCAGCTGTGTTAAACACAGACAGTCAGGGATGCTGTGGAGAAGAAACTGGGGGAAAGGGGAATAAAGAGTGAAAGGCGGAAACTTCCAGTCCTATTTCCAGTACAAAGACTACTTTAGGGCAACTCAACTGTTCTGAGCTGCCTTAAACATTGCTGAAGTTGGGGGAAATAGCTGATTTTTTTAAACAAAGAAGCCCCTGATGTCCGTATTTGAGATTAGGACATGGTTTGAATTGGGATTGTGTCTGTTGGCATAAGAAAATTGAAAAAGTGAATGAGTCAAGTGAATGCCACAGGGACATGCCAGAAACAAGCACCTGGATGGGGGACTTGCTGGCTCCCCAACACCCTCAGATTGTGCCCCAAACCAGCCAGAAATGGACACAGAAAGCACATGGGGTCAGGAGGAGCCTCCCTGGCTCTAGGCTGGGCCCGCGGCCTCTGCTGCTGGTCCCGGCCCCCCCTGAGGGAATTGGGGGAGCTTCCCTGGAGCCTCCTCCTCTCCAGGCCGAGCTGCCCCAGCTCTCGCAGGTTCTCCTCACAACAGGGGGGCTCCAGGCCCTACTGCCCCTCGGCACCCTGCACTGGGCTCTCCCCAGTATGCCCAGGGCTCACCAGTACTGGGGGACCAGCACTGGGCCCAGCACTCCAGCTTCAGCCTCCCCCAAACAGAATAGAGTCCCCTTCCACTTTCTGACCATACTTTGTCAAACGCAGTCCTGGACACCGTTAGTCTTCTTTGCAGCCAGAGCACATTTCTGGCTCACGTCCCCAGAAAGAACAGCTCTTGTAGGACTCCACGGGCCCCAGCAATGAGGACAGGGGATGTTTTCAGGAAGACCCATGGTCTGACCCCGACACACAGCCATCCCCAGGGGGAACGCTGCTCCAGGACATGTTCTAGAGTCCGTCTGTCCATGCATCCACTCCATGCAAAATCCCTCTTGGCCATTTCCCAAGGCAGGGGAGGGGAGATGTACGTCCTTTCCGGCCTGGTTGGCAGGTACATCTCGGCCAAGCATTCTCCCCAGGGCAGCCCTCCACAACAGGGAGCTGGGTGCAAGCCATGCCTGGCTCTCAAATATCCCCCCTTCTGCCCTCCAGTCCCCCCACCCTGCTCCTACAGTGCAGCTGCCCCGGGGGGCCACTTGGCTTCCTCACCCCGAGAGCCGTGCCAGGTCACCGGTTGCTGTTAGAAGACACCCTGGCTGGCACCCAGGGCTGACACCCGATGCATCACCACCTCGGAAGACACCGAGCTCGGCCCCCACCCACGGGCTTCCCCCAGGGTTACCACCGGCTCTGCAGCAGGAGAATGCTCCAAGCTGCCCATCAAAAAGCTCACTGACCACAAAGTGCATGGACCAGCCTCACCATCCTGCATACCCATCCATGAGCAGTGCATCCTCAGGAGGTCCCAGCTGGGGAAAGGTGCAGGCTGCACCGTGCAAACTGGTGCTTACAGTAGGGATGCGTGCTGGGGCAAGCCAAGCCCGGGTGTGGAGCTATTTGGCTCAGCGAGGGCTTACGTCATGGAGAGAAGATGCCATCCCTTACCCAGGGGCCTCCCCATTGCAGGGAGCATCTCCAAATTCCTGAAGGTGCATGCTAACCGGCACAGACTGTGCTGGGAAACGTAACAAGCCACGAGCTGCGGGGATCCGCTTACAGCGCCGGGCTGGGGACCTGGCAGCGGGACGTGTGAGCCTCCAGCAGCAGGTACCTCCTCATGCTGGGAGAGGGGGGGACAAAACAGATCAGGCTCCAAGCTGGCACAGCCGGAGGTCCCAGCACCGGGGTAAGGTTTCAGGCTGGAGGGACAGGTGGGCTGCTCGGTGCTGCAGGCAGAGCTGGAGCAACGCGGTCAATCCTCCCACAACCTGCAGGGTGAGAGCAAGCAAGCTAACCATCACCAAGTCCCCCTTCCTGCCCCTCCGTCTGTCTGCCCTTGCACTCTGTCTGTCCCATTTCTCAAGCTGTGGGACCTCACATCCCTTCTTGCTGTCGTGCACAGACTGCTGCATGGTGCAGCACACCACGACACATCAAATAACACATCCTGGCTGCACGGCCAGCCCTGGGGGCTGCCCTGGGACATCCACAAGTCCTATCCCAGAGCTGTTGTGCCAGCTCTGCCAGGATCCATTGCCTCCTTCCCAGGACATGGGACAGCCTAAACTGGCCCCGACAAACTGATACCAGTAGCAGATCTCCTGTCCATCCCTTACTCCACAGCCCCTCTGCGAGCAGAAGCCCTGAGCCAGGTCCCTTAATGCACTCAGGCTGGCTGCTGGCTCAGTCGCTTAATAGAGTCCAATCGTCTATTTTTCATTATTGAACAATTCCCTTTATTGGGCTTTTTGGCTTGTCCAGGGAATCCAGTCAATAAGTTCCCGAGGTAAGCATTGGCCTCACGTCCTCATCCTCTCACCAAAGGGATCTGCTGTCCCTCTGTGTCCATCTGTCCCACTGGCATTGCTGGGACCAAATGTTTGTGTGCTGGAGGGGGGAATTGTGTTTTTTTTTCTGGTTCCCACCAGCAGGGATGTTTGCTCTCTGGCTGCCTGGGCTGCCTGGCTCACCTAGGGGTGATAACCACTTTCTGAGGGATTTGGGGTACTGCCGCATTCAGGGGGGAAAGGGGATGTGAAAGGGTGTATGATGCTGATGCTGGGTGCAAGGTAAGAGCAAGGTGCAAGGCGAGAGCCTTGCTGAAATGGTCCCATTCAGCACCTCCAGCTCTACTTCAGCAGGGCCTGGTTTTCATCCCAGTTCCCTTACCACCAGCTTTTGGAGGCTTTTCATCCCAAGCACTTGGAAACATGCATTATCTTTTGTATGTAGGGACTGCTACACCTCCTACAGAGGGAACCACAAGTAGCATCACACCCACACAACCCTAGACAACCCCAGGGATGCTGATTTGGGCTATGGTGTTTGTTCACCAAGGACACATCCACACTGCTCGGTTACATAGTCCCCTGGACCACGCTGCATGGGGCTCCCTGTAGCCACGCTGCTGCTTGCTTTCCCTCCAAGCACAATGTGACCATCCCATACAGATCACTGCAAATAGTCCTCAGCCCACTCTAACACCGTCACAAATCTCTGGAGACAGCATCAGCTGGCCCGAGCCCACCCGAACAACACAGGTGATGAAGCCCCGCTGCCCAGAAATGTCCTCTGCTTAAATTATCATTATGGATGCAGCCGATGGGAGGCTCTGCAAAGGTTTTCAACCCAAACGAGCAACTGCATTGCATGCCCTGTGGTGCTCATCCTTCAGACCCTGCTCCTGGAGGCAGGGGAAGAAGCAGTTTCCATCGCTGCACCATCTGCCAGCCCTCCCCACCAGTGTCACGAAAACACATCATCATTTGCAGGGGGGAGACCCTGTGAAGGGAAGGCTCCCACCCAGGAAAAGCCACCATCAGATATTGTTGGCCCTATTAGCAGCCAGGGACACCCAGAACATCCCGTTGCTAACAGCAAAGTCAGCTTTTATAGGACGTTCCCACCTTACGAGGCTGCAGGGAAATGACTGAAATCTTGCTAGGAGTGACCCCTAAAGGCTGAGAAGCTGAAGAAGCCCAAAGAGAGGGATTTTCTTAAGAAAAGGAGAGGGTGCATGATCCCAAGGTAGAAGGGGTGAATTTTTGGGTACAGGTCGTCACCGTACAGGAATAGTGCTTGTGTGTGCGTTTGTGCCTGCGTGGGATGCACTGCGATGCCCAAGGGAGTGTCTGCAGAATGAGGGGTCTGGTGTGAGGTTTGTTGGGATAGGGTGGGCTCAGATGTGTTTTTAGGGGGTGCCACTTCTCCTCGTGGTTTAGAAGCCTTTTCCTTACCTTAAACAGGGCAATCAGAGCCACCAGGGGTGAAAAAGGAGGCAGCAATGGCAAACAGAGCAGCTTTCAGCCAGATGCAACCTTTAAAGCACCAGCGATGCTCTCTTGCAAGGGTGTTCCCGTGCATGTGATGCCCATGTAGATACTCACACCCCTTCCAAAACCACCCCAGCCTTCCTGGTGAAAGGCACAGCTTTGCACACATGGCTTCACAAACATAGTGAAGGAGCAGGACCTTGGAAACCTGGACTGTGCGTCAATCCCGGAATGGGAAACTCAAAATTCCCCAAGCCAGGGAGGTTTTTTGGTCATGGCTGCAGCTCTGTGTAACCCGAGAGGCAGCAAAATTAAAATCACTCATCGCGGGACATTGACGGGGGGGAGATTAATGCACTTGAGCCATGACAACTCGCAGGCCAGAGGGCATGTGCTCCCAGAATTGTGAGGTGAGAAACTCATCGCCCCGAGGCCACAGCCAGGAGAGCCCCGGGATGGGAAAAGAGGGGCAGTGGCAGGGTGCTCTGCATCCCTGCTGCGGGGTGGGTTTGTTCTTTTCTCCCCTAATTGCTCATCAAAACACCCTGCTCCTTCCTGGGCAGGATTCTGCATCTGTGGGTGATTTTGGTGTCGCCCTGTTCCACAAAGTCCCCACTCCCCCTTCAATTTATTTGGCCTCCTAGTGTACATGGGATTGTTTTTGCTCTCTGACGGAATGAACCAGATTTTTGGGGAGGAAAAAAAATAATAAAATTAAATGAAATGTCTAATATTAAATATTAAATAAAATATTTTTTTTTTTTAAAAAAAAAAGCTCTTCTGAGTCTACCAGGACACAGACAGCAAAAATCCCTACAGTGTGCTACATGGCATGCATGCATTTTTGGAGAAATAGGGAAGAGAATTTGGGGAGGCCGCAGCATTGGGGGACAGGAGACCTTGAGAACAGGCATGTTCAACCCCCAGGCACAGCCAAGTGCTGTTCCCATGTTACATTTCACCCAAACTCACCAGGAATACTTCTCCTGATAAGCCAAATCCCATTTAAAAGACACACCTTGCCTGAGCTCTCGCTGCGGAAGCGCTCGCCCATGTTCTGCTTCTGCCAAGGACCATGCCTGAGGGTGTCTGCAGACCCATGGGGCCACCATGGCCATGCCACAGGGTTCTTGTGTTTCTGTGGGACCCACACATGGGGATATCCCCTCGCTGGGACAGGACAGCCGCCAGGCAGGGGCGCAGGTCTCGAGGGAGGACAGCCTTCCACTGCAAGGCGCAGGTCCAGCCGCCGAGCTATTCTGGGCACCTCGTATTCTCACCCGTGCTCCGTTGATCAGTTTTCCTTTGGCTCTTCCCCAGCAGACACAGCAGCCCTCCTCTTGACAGGCTGGAGGTGTTCTCCTTCCCTTCCAAAGGTCATCATCTCCTCTGCAAACCATCCCCGCCGTAGGGTACCTCGAGGGAATGAGTGGGGAGCTCTGAGCACCCACAGCTCACGTCGAGGTCCCCCGGAGGCACAAGTGCCTTCAGTCCTGAGCTTCTGAAGGGGAAAGGGGGGTGCCTAAATAAGAGGCTGCCTGAAACATGAAAGCAACTGCTCTGCAGAAGCAGCTGGGGCACACCCCAGACCTCAGAAGACTCATTAAGTACACTCTTCTATCCCCCCAGACCATCATCATTGTTCATCACTTATGGCTGGTGCGTGGCAGTGGCACTTTCACCAGACAGCTTGGACAAATGCTATCAGGAGCACCATCCACCTTGCCAAAAGCCCAAGGGTCTTGCCCTTGTGGTCTTGCTGCCTGCGTAGGCACTGGGCAGAGACATGGTCACTGTTTCAGAGAGATGCTCCAGGCATTTACCTGCTGCTGGCAAGCAGAAAAGACTTTTTCCACCTGAAGAACTGGTGTGAGGGCTTGGTGGACCCTGGGGGACAGCCAGGTCCTTTGCATCTTCCAACCAAAATGTCCAGCTCATGAACCAGACCAGACCCTGGGGCACCCAGCGGACATTGCTGCCTGCAAGGAACCCTCAGATCTTTGGTACTGGGCAGAAACTGTGGTCTCCTTATCAAAATTTTGTCCTCCTCTTCAAAACTGTGGCCTCCTCTTCAAAATTGTGACCTCCTCTTCAAAGAAGTGACGGATAAATGCTGTCAGAGGCAGCTCAGGACCTGAGATGTGTGCACAGAGCATCACCTCTTCCCCAGCACACAACCTGAGCCATCCACAAGAAGGTACCCAGCTGAAGACATGCAGAGGAGACCCAAGAGGCTCCATCCTGCCAGCACACCACAATGGTTCCTCCAGCAAACCCCCAGCCCCAAACCTTTTTCTCCCAGTGTGTCTTCTTCCCCCTGCCTGCAGCACCACTTTTTCTGCATGGCCAACAAATAGCTACTTAGGGCTGATGCACATCTTGTGTCGGAGCCAGAGGCTGGCAACAGAGAGGCCCAGGCACTTTGAGGATTAAACACACTCTGGTTTATTGGTGGGAAGCAGAGCCAAAGTTGGTATTTTCATGGGGTTACTTGCTGGGGAAATCTCTCTGTCCTGTGTCCGGGGAGCATCGGGCAAGCCCAGCTGTGCAAAGTCTCTTCCAGGTGGGATTTTTCCATCTCTGCTGGTCTTCCATATGGACAGTCACTCCAGCTGATGGTCTTGGCCACCAGCTGCCTCTGATGGGGGCATTTGGTGCCCAGATGCTCCAGGCTTTGGAGATGCCTGGATGTGATGAGAGGTGCTAGCATCCTTGGTGAAACTGGGAGCTGGGAGACTGTAGGGTCTGGGATCACCCCATGGAGCTCAGTGAATGTCTCCCACACCACAAACCAGCGAGTCTTGGTTCACACCTGGGTCAGCCAGGTGTTCCCCAGTATAAACCCGAGATAACATAGACCCATTTGGAGGCCTTTTAATTTCTCCTCCAGTTTCTGAGCTGCCACTTAAGCCCCTTCATTTCTTTTTATCCTGCAACAGCAAGATGTGGTGGTGGGCTTTGTGTTCAGATGATCCTTTCCCCTTAATCTCAGGGCTCCAGTCTCAAGGCAGAAGCACAAAACCCTTCAAGACAAGGACAAGAGACTCTCATACCCCAGCTACAACCCCCATTAGTTGGGCCCAACTGCCCCATAAGGGATTTTGGAGCCAAACCTATATGACCCCTACAGCTCCTGAACCAAAAGAGGTGGTAACCTTCTCCTTTCCCTAATGTAGGTTGACTGGGGTACTGGGGCCTCTGTTGGGAAGAAAAAAAGATCATAGGGACTGTCCAGAGACTTTTCCTTGGGCTAACCTTGCCCTTGACTCCTAAGCACCAGCGTGTCAGAAAGGGAGAGTGGTGGGGAGAGGTTGCTCTGGTGGTGGCTTATAATTGTGTATTTCTGTCAGCATAAAGCCTAATGTAACTATGTTTATGGGGTGGAATCACACTTGGAAAGATGCAAAGTGCGCTAGTAGCAGCATTACACCAATGACACTGGTCTAAGGATGTAGGCATTGCAGGGAGTGGAAATGTTTTTCATTAGAGCAAGTGACATTACCCCAAAAATAACAGCCCAGCATTCAGGCACACCAGCACACCTCCCATTCCCACGTGTATGAAAAGCCCTTCCAGCACAGAGCTGGGATTAATTTAATAGCAATAATCCCCAGATCATCCCCAGATGAATGGCCCAGCTGGATGGCAGTGGTTAAGGGCTCCTCTTCACTTCCTGTCCCAAACCACTGACCATGGAGTGAGGCAGGAGTCCTGTGCCTTCCTCCTCTGCCCTTGGACTGGTTGGGCTGACATTTCAAGGAATTGAATGGAGGCAGAGGGATGTTGTCATAAAATCAACCATCTTCCCACCCTAACGCATGTGATTATCAGAAATTACACTGGGAGAGCCCAGGTCCCCCCAGGTTAAGTCCAGCCATGGTGGGTTGGCATCTGTAGGACATTGAATCAGGGCTTGGCTTTATCACCCCATGAATTAAAATTTAACCTGCCTTTACCTGGTTAAAATCCCACACTGTCCTGTGTTTCTGAGGGGCTCAATTTGTTTTGACACCACCTCATAATGACCACCCGGGTAGCAACTTTTCACACCAGCTTTCCAAGCATCACACAAGAGGCCAATGGGATCTCAAAACTACTTTGAGGATGGAGAGCTTGACATCAACCCTCGCAGTGCTGCCTGCTGTCTTGGAGCTGTGTGGCACCTTGGGAGATGTTTGGGATGAGATAAGGGAAATAGATAAGGCAGCCCACAAAAGGGACAGCTCAAAGAGCCCACAGCCAGATGACAAAAAGCCGGAGGGGTCGGCAAACAGATGCAGTCCTGAAACACTTTGCAGCATGAGAAACGTGTCAGGGAGATGAACAAGCAAATTGGAGCTGCCTGGTGGAGGTGGATAAATGAGTGATAGATGCATGGCATTGCTACAGGTGATGGATACCAGGGTCGGGGGACACCACAGACCGGAGTGAGGTGTGTGCTGTAGGGGCCGTGAGGAATCTCATTCCCTGTGCATGAGACACTCACCTGCAGTCCCCTTGGGGTCCCCTTTAAAAGAACATTTTGAGAACCTGCTTCATAAACATTACGGGGGGGCTTGGGAGGTGGGGTTGGTGTAGAGGAGCTTGTTCCCAACTCGCCAGGTTGTCTTCAACAGAAAATGAGCCTTAAACAAATCAGGCTCAGTTTATCGGGGCTTCAAACACCTGCGTGCGCTCACACAAACACACGCGAAGAAAATCTCAAAAACAAAACAAAAACTGAGGGGAAAAAAAAAAATCAAAAGTAAAAAGAAGAATTAAAAAAAAAAAAAAAAAGCCTCATATTTTAGAGTCAGCTGAGAAGTGACAAAGTAATTTGCTCCTGGCAGTCTATCACGGCAGTCTAATTCCCAGTGACACCATTCAGCTGCTGACTACACTAACTGTCAGAGTCAATTAGCCGGGAGCCAGCAGCGCAAAGTGTTTACGGGTGCTAAAATTCACTCCACACGCTGTGCGGAAGTGAGAAAAAATTACTTTGAGGGAAGGGGGGAAATTCAAGCGGCTTGCTTTAACGCTAACAATTGCCTCCACCGCTCCCTGGGATGAGAGCAGGGCCTGGAGGATGTCAGGAGGTGAAGGGGAAGAGGGTGTCCAGGAGTGCTGTGGATACCTGGGCCTGTCCATCCTGGAGCTCACCACCACGGGAGGTGGGACAGATCCTGCAGCAGAGCTGGGATTCGAGCCAGCAGGGCCAGCTGGAGGAAGCAGCGGAGCTTTGGGCTTTCCCCATCCTTGCAGAAGATGTGGTTTGGAGAGCCAAGGGGCAGGCACCCCTCCACAGATGGCATGCGCTCACTGCAGGATGTCTAGCAGTGAAATAACTGAGATTTCCTTCCACCAAGGCCACAGAGCTGCATGAACACCATCCCCAGGCCACCCTCACCATCATGAACCCTTCGCAAGGGGAGCAGAAAGAAGATTGGGAAGCACTTCTTTACGGTATGGATGATGGAGCACTGGCACAGGTTGCCCAGAGAGGTTTTAGAGTCTTGGAGACCTTCAACTCCATCCAGACAAGGTCCTGGGCACCCTGCTCTGGGTGTCCCTGTTTGACCAGCTGGACCCAGAGGTGCCTCCAACCTCAGTCATTCTGTGATTCCACATTCTGGCCAGAGGGACATCAGCACTGCAATCGCCTGATTTTTTTTTTTTATTTTTTTTTTTTTTTTCTGGAGATTTTTACTCTCATTGCTCCTGGCTAGGGAGATGGGATAAGCACATACAGAAGGGGCTTTTGTAGCGTGGTTCAGTCATGTAAGAATTGGCACAGGTAAATGTAGGAGCTGAATGATTTTCCTATTTTGGGAAGTTTTGAGATCTTTTTTATTCTTAATTTCTCCTCCCCCAGTCAGTAGACAGGAAGAAAATAGAATCAAATCAAATTGAATTGAATCAAATTGAATAGTTTGGTTGGAAGAGGCCTGCAAAGATCATCCAGTCCTACTGCCTGACCTCTTCAAGGCCTACCAAATAATAAAACTTATTATTAAGGGCATTATGCACTGACAGGTGTGATGTACAAACCCTCTCCTAGGAAGCCAATGTTTGACCACCCTGAGGGTGAAGAAATATTTCCTGATGTCTAGTCTGAACCTCTCCTGGTGTGGCTTTGTGCCATTCCCAAACACCTTGTGTGACAAGGAGCATCTTGTATTTGCAATTTATTTATCTCCTCTCCACAGTCAAAACTCACTTGGGGCCAAAATACAATGGTCTCTCTCCTTTTGCAAATCCATTGCAATTATGACTTTTCCTGTTTCATAGGTGTTTCAGTGGCAGCACATTCACCTTTGCTGAGATGAAGAGAGAAGGCTGAAAGCAGGGTTTGTAGGAACAAGGGGTATTTTGAGAGTTTCAAAGCTTTCCATGAGAAATCCATCAAGAAGTACACGGGACTTCGCTTTCCTGGGAAAACAATCAGTTTTGGCCTATCATCTGTTATTTTTTTAGAGCAAGAAGGTCCTGGCCAGGTGCTGTGCACATCCTAGAGTGCCCAAGGCTGGGTGGTTAACTCATCTGCCATGCCAGGATCTCAAACCCATCTCCACCAACCTATGCTATCACCAAAACCAAGTCCAGAAGATGCCAGTTCTTCATAAATTTCCCCTTTTTTTTGTATGAAGTGTGCTTAGGTGATGGTTTTTTTCCCAGTTTCTCTTGAATCAGCCTTGGAACTAGAAATAAACCCACATCAGGGACGAGCTCCCCCCTTTCTGCTGAGATGTGGATGTCCCATGGATGCTGCTGTGCTCATCACTGCTCAGAGCAGGATGCTGGGCTTGTGGGGTCGGATCCCTTCCCACAGCACTCGCATCCCTTTTTCTCTGATCAGTAAAACTGGATGAGAACCAGGGAATCATAGAATCATAGAATATCCCGAGTTGGAAGGGACCCGTAAGGATCATCGAGTCCAGCTCCTGGCAGAGAGAGAGATGAATTTCTAACATAATTATGTCCTTCTAGAAAGAGCAGGTGGCTGCATAAAAAGGGTATTGTTTTGGATCCAGCCCATGGCCCTGGCCTTTAAACCTTCCCCTTTCCAGGGTTACCTGGCCCCTCTCCACAGAGGGGGAATCTCCTTCCCTGCAGGACGGGGTGATCCGAAAGGGCAGCCCAGCACTGGTATTTACTGATGTAAATTGGTGTCGTCACCCTCGAAGTACCATCTTTTTAATGTGTGACTACACAGTGCGTCCGCCTCCCCATTTAGATGTGGAGAAACTGAGGCAGGAGGGAACTTTTTTTCCCATTTCTCACATATACCTTTATACTGTTTGAAATTCAACCTTGTTCTCAACTTCAGAGACCAGGCAGAAACCTGGTCCCCCTCCAAAATAATAATAATAATATTTTTTTTTAAAAAAAAAAAAGGTTGAGAATGACCACACCAACCTGGAGGAGGAGGAGGTAGACTCAACTCCCAAGCCAGCTCCTGGGGAGAGATCTTGGAATCGCAGTGGACACAAAACACCAGGTCAGGCTCTGTGGCCATGACTTCAGCCTTCTGGCTCCAAATCACTAAATGCAACCTAATAGCAGCTATTTCTGCCCCTAAGCAGCAGTAACATTAAACGTTGGACCCCTGGCTTGCCCACGCCTTGCTCTCTGCCTGCTTCCTCTCCCAACTTTGAGGAGATTGTGCTCAATGAGGTGCTAATCTGCAAGTCCCGGGAACAGAGGTTGAGTCCCAGCCTTGCTATCAGCAATTACACTGGAGTCACCTCAGCTACCCTCCCTTTCGCCTGTTCTGCTGTGAGCTTTCCATAATACAAACTCTAGGAAGTGGTCCATGACCTCCACAAGTGCTGTTGTGATGTAGGTAGCAACAGCAGCTTGTGCTCAGGACAGGTAAAATATCTCAGGTGAGGAAGAGAAGCACTTAGCACAGAGCAAGCAAGAGCTATAACCTCTCCAGAAAGTCCTGGGAAGCTCAACGGGTCAGTGATGGAGGCTGAGCACCCCAACAAGTGCAAACCAGCAGGGTTTCCACTACATCACCAACGTGTCTGGTGTATGGGACCATTCTGGCCAGGCTGTCTTTGCAGTCCAAGGTTTTTTGTGCCGTCAGATCCTTATTGTTCATGTTCCATTTGGTACCAGCATGACCCCATGCCCAGCTGGGGAACCCCTCAGCTTCTTCTGCAGGAGGATTCAGACTGGTGAAGGCAATATTGACCCTACCCCATGGTCAGGCAACCCAGGGGACTCATACCCGATCTGAGCCCTTAAGCCTCAAACCTCCCACCCAGGACAACTGCAATGACACCAGCACACCATCATGTTATCTCTGAGCTTATTGTGTAGTTAAACCTCTGGATTGCAGGTTTGATAACAGAAACAACTAGAAAGTTCAACATGGGGAATGGGAGAAGGGAATTGTTTGTTTACTGGTGTTTTATGTCATGGGTTTTTTTGTTTGTTTGCTTTAATTTCGTAAAATATTTTGTGATACCTTCAAGGAAATCTCACTGGCAGCCTGTGACAATGACCCCCAAATGGGAGCAAAGCCTGGGGATAAATATTCCCATGGGAAACTGCTCCCCTACCCATGGGAGAGCCAGAGGCTGAGCTCCATGCTGAGTCCCTCTCTTCCACCCCAGGGGACACACAGGGCTAAGGAAACTGTGCAGCGAGGACATTTCCAATGCAACATTCTCAACAGAAGAGATGGGGAAAGACTTGACTCCATGGCTGGGGGCTGTGTGGGGTCATGAGCTCCATCAGACACTACAGATGACTCCATCTGGGGTTTTCCATCATCCTCCAGAGCTCAATCACCAATTCCTTCCCAGCAGCTTTGTGCCATGCCCAGGTCTGAAATCTGGACCTACAACATTGCTGATGTGAGAGCTGCAGGTCCTGCTCCTACACCAGATCCTCATGATGTAGGAACCTGACAGCAAGGCATGGTCATTGTCCTCCTGTGACATCTTTGGGACCACTTCTGGCCTGATGGGCCCCAAGTGTCATGTTGATAGGCCTCGTTTGAGACAGAGTAATCAAAAGACCATGCAGTATGCTACAGTTTTTTAATACAAAATGGAGTACAGAACAATACAAAAATCTCCGTGTCATTCACATGTCTTTTATTCCTCATCAAAGCAAATTAGGGGAGTCTTGGAAATTTCATTTTTGACATATGGGGAACATTTTTCCTTTTCAGGGATCTGTTTCCCCCATTTATAATTCTTTTTCTTCCCTTTCATCCTCCTTTGCTACTAGTGAATAAGGATGGGATTTTTTTTTTTTTAAGGAGAAAAAGAAGAAAAAAGAAACAAGAGGAAAAATATAAACACAAGCTCCAGCAAATAAGGTGGTCAAAAGACACAGTCCCATTTGTGGGGCTCCAGGCTCTGCCATGCCCTTGTCTTTGGGACATGCTGCCCGTCTGGACACATCCTGGACTATCAGGATGCTTTGGCATTTCTGCACTGCTGACACACACCAGGAAGAGAAAGAAGTGTTTAGGAAATATTCATGAAGCTTTTTGTTGTGGTCCTGAGGTGCAAAGGGCCTCAGATCCTTGTTCCCAAATGCTCCAATTTCAGGTACAGAGCAGTCCCATGTGTCACTGCTGGGTTCAGGAATCAGAACCATGACCAGGCAGTCAGAACCTATCTGGGGAGGAAAATGCACCTCCCAGCTAGCTTGTGGCACGGAGGGGAAAGAGAAGATGACACCTAAATGACAGGTTTGGAAGAGGATGGGTGGACGGATGGATGGATGGGTGGATAGATAGATGGATGGATAGATGGATGAGTGGATGGATGGGTGGATGGATGGATGGATAAGCAGTCAGACAAAAAGATGTCTGGGTTTTATTTTTTGCAAAGCCTTAATGACTTGAATAATTTCACTTAAGCTTGTAGACCCCACCAGACAACCCAGAGCCCATTCAACAGGGTCACGGTCCAACTCTTTCTCTCCCGGGAAGCGCTGACCAAGGTCCTCCAGCAACTGCTCTCACATCATGCTTAGCAGCTCCCGTGTGCACCAGGCAGCCCTGGTGAGCGCTGCCACCTCCCCAGACCCCGCAGTTAGGGCTGTACCTGGGATGCACTCAGGTGTTAAACGCAATATGACAGCTGCCAGCCAGCAACATCCCACCTTGAGCAAAGGGCTACACGACTTCCAAAGCCCTCTGCTCCCACCGCTGTGGCTCAGCCTGGAGGTGCTCAGGGATGCAGAGCTCTCGTACGAGTCCAGATCCATGCAAGGACTTGGGGTAAGCACCCAGCATCGCGCTGCTACATCTGAGTGGGGAGGGTCCATGCCACCTCTCTCAGGATGTCTGTGGAGTGGGAGACCTCTGGGAGTCATACCAGATCCTCCTGGAGTCGTCAGGGAGAAGCTGGCATTTTCAGGTGGCATTCTGCAGGCATCAAGGTTTGGATGATATGAATTGCCCCTCCAGCAGGGTGTTTTTCTCCCTGGCAGAAGAGACAGCCATGATGGGTGCAGATATGCACATTTGGAGCAATGAGTCCCTATTGACATCTCCTTTTTTTTCTTTCTTTCTTTCTTTCTTTTCTTTCTTTCTTTCTTTCTTTCTTTTCTTTCCTTTTTTTTTTTTTTTTTTTTTTTTTTAATACAAGAAACAAGTAGCATTCACACATCCTCGGTAAAAACGCCCATCCCTATCAAAATCCCCCATGAGAAGAAGCCATTAAACTTCACTGTCACCCCTGTCCGCACACAGGTTTCCTCCAGCCTCTGGAAAGCCCAGCTCCAGAAAACCCCCCGGGAGAGGGGCTTTGCCACCTCCCTTCTCTCCTATGGGGTGTTCATGTGGGAACAAAAGTGTTTCAGCCCTGGCACAGAGGATTTAATGCCTAGATCTATGCAGGAACATTACATTTATTGAAGCACCTATGAAACTTCCTAAATTTGGATCAAAATCATTGGCTGGAGGGAACCTGAGGAACCTGTAGCAGCCCTGGAACTCCTGAATCCCAAGCTGATGGCATCACAGAAAGTCCACCTCTCCCCTTCCCATGCCCTGCATGGAAGCAAACGAGAGGGAACAGGATCCACTTGGGGAGAGGTACTCAGGGGGGACGGCAGGAGATAACTCTGCCCAAATTATTCACGACACAGCCCATGGCAGGAGTTGGGGAAAGGAGGTGGGAGGGAGGCAGAGAGGGAATGAAAACACACACACACACGACAAGCTTGTCAGTTGACTTCTTAAGCAAAAGCCAGCAAACCGTGCAGTCAGGCACCGAGTCGGGTTTCTCCCAATTAAATTTAACAAGTGACGCCCCTGAATCTTTCATGAGCATTCGGGAAATTTTAGCCCATCTGTCTTGATGCGCGCACACACACGAGTCTCGCGCTTCTAAACACCGCGACACGGCAGTGATCAAGCCCTGCAATTTTGTACCAGCACCAGAGGGCCTGGGGGACTTCAAAAACCCCCTTGTGATGGGTGGGGGGCAAGGTGGCCAAAGGGAATTTTGGCCATGCCATGTGCATGCGGGGTGCAACTCGCCGATGGCACAGCGACTTCCTTGGGAAAGGCACCGCCGTCTCCGCTGCCGTCTCCCCATCTCCGCCACCCTCCCTTCCTCCCTCGTGATCAATTGTCACTTTAATTATCTGTCGGGCCCGCGACATGCCGGCAGGTTCCCCAACCTGAGTCAGGCTTCAGAGGGGCTCCCGGGTCTCTGCGTGCTCGTGCGCGGCAGCGGCGGCGGCTTTCAATTAAAGCTCGGAGCTAACCTGAAGAGGCTCTCTGGCTGCCGGCGGGGGCGAGCAACCAAGCCAGGGAGAGGAGGGGAGGACCACGAGCCGAGGGAGGAGGATGCCGACAGATGAACCACGGAGGGCTATGAGGCTGTAAACAGCGGGGTGGGATGGTGGAAGCGGGGGGTACCTCCCCCCAGGGAGAAGGAGGAGGGATGGGGGGAAATGTCAGCCTCCCAGAGATGCTCGATATAAGGATGTCTTTCTAGGGGAGGGAGACCACATGGTGTCCCTGCTTCGTCTAGGTATGGCCCAAGACCTCCCTATACCCTTAGGATCAAGGGATTTTGAGATCTGGGGAGTCCTCTGCAAGCGCAGTGGTCCTGGCCGCACCTAAGCCCCAGTGCAAGCAGAGGGGAGCAGTGAATGCAATGCCAGCAAGCAATGGGAGCAGAGCTTAGGGCAGACAGCTGGAAGATGGATCGGGGGCTTTGGGACAAGGGCAGTTAGGGTCTGCCTCCTCGTGCAGCTGAAGGTGCAGCAAGAACAAGGCAGGACCCAGGTTTATCCATGCCAATGAGCTCAGATGGAGCAGCTAGCATGAGGGAGGGTGCTGAGGGGTTTGAGATGGAGCAGAGTGGCCAAGTGCCGTGGGTGCTGAGCCTTGTGGAAAGCCCACACCATGCAAGGGCCACCTCCAGCCTTTCTGCCCCCAGGAGATCCTCCTCCAAGGAAGCTCTTTGGTTGCTTCAGCAGAAAACCACACCGAAGCAAATTCAGCTACTTTCTCTCCACTTTGACTGTACCCGGAAGCAATAAACCCTGATGAGTCTGAGTAATGCTCTGCTTGTCCCACGTTGGATTCATGTCTTCTCCAGGACATGAACAGCACCATGCAAAGCTCTTCAGGAGTTCTTTGGTCCATTATTGTGGTCCTTGTCATGCCTGGTGTGATAGCACCTGCCATCCCACGGGAGTCCAAGCCCTCACCATGCCCCGTGCAGCAAACAGAGAGAAAAGGACATGTCCTTGTCACCAGCAGCCTGCTTTCTAAACATTTTACAATTTAAATTGGATTGCACACGTTCACAGTCTGAGTACACCTTGGCTATTTCTGGAGTGTGCTTTTTTCCCAAGCTCTAACAACTCTGTGCTCCAAGAGAGAAGCTTTCACTGCCACGGCTGGTTTATGTTCAGCACAGGAGCTGCTTGACCAGGAGGATGGTTTCTGCGTCTAAGTGATATTCCTGGTCCATTTTGGTGGAAAATACCTGTATTCCAAGGGAGAAGAGGTGGAAGGACCTCTGTTGGGGACACTGCTGGAAAGACCCATGCCAGCTCTGTATCTGACTAGGAATAAATTATGGGCAGAGCCAGATGTAGGCAGGCTGCTGAAATATCTCCATAATGGGTCAAAATGGGCCATTATATGTTAGCCCATGTGCAGAGGTGTTGCACCAACAACCCTGTCCCCATTCCTCTGGTTATGCACAACTCTCCAAGACCTCCAGCACCCACCATAGGGGTTCCTTCCCTCTCTTCTTGCAGAGAACTCATCTTTCCTGGACCACCAGGAGAGCCACAGCCCTTCTCATCCCAATCTCCCCCCAGCTCCCAGCCCCTGGGGATGTGGGGTTTTATCATCCCCAGCCCGAGACAGTCCCCATTCTCAGCCCCCCACACTGACACATTCTCCCTGTCCTAATCCCTTAGCAGTGTGGGTTGGAAGAAAATGCATAAATGCCTTTGGTGTCCCACGGGGAGAGGGATAGTTGCTGGCTTCAGCTCATGCACAGCTTGGGATAAAAAGGTGCCAGCCTCAGGAGGACGCAGACTGGCAAGTGTGGAGAGATGAAATTGCCTGATATGCTTCAGCAGGGGAATTCACAGTGAGGACAATCCTCCTCGGGCCCCGTTTCTCTTTGCATCTACCCAATCGCTTGACTGTCGTTGCTGCTTCTCCTGCTGCCCCAAGGCTGGTGGGACCCCGAGGCCCATCACCATCCCTTGCAGGTAGGCACTGATGCTCAGGGACCTGAGCAGGCAGACAGATTGAAAAAAGGTCTCCTTTACCTGCCGGGCAGAGGTCCCCCAGGAAAAGGGGGATGTTAGGCTGCTCTAACTAGAAGCAAGAGGCAGAAAATTCACTGTTTCAAACACAGGAGGCAGGGAGATGTGCTGGGCTCTGCTGCTGTTCCCAGAGGAGGCCATGAAAGCCCTGGAACAGCAGGCGTCTCCATCCCAGCCACCTCAGGGGGACAATCCTGCTGGCCCTCCTGGGGATGGAGCAGATGATCTAAGAGGTCTTTAGCATTTTCCATCTCTCTGATTCTCCCCTCCTAAGCTGAGCTTGCATTCAGAGACCGGGATCTGGCTCCAGGTCCCACCCCAAGCCAGCAGCAGTTGGGACCCCTTTCTCCTGAATGATGGGGAAGGCAAAACCCAGCCTTCAAGTGAAGACTGAGAAATTTCCTCAAGCTAAACTTGTTTCAGATAATCCTGTTGAGTTTCTTGCAACTTTCTTCACGCTGCCTTCTGCCACCAGCAGCCCCTGAGCCTATGTGGACAAGGCTGAGCTGAGGATCTGGCCTGATTCACAGCAACCTGGAAAAAAATTCTCCCAACCTGCAAACCCTGGCTGCCAGCATCCTTGGAGACCTTTATACAAACCCAAACTGGACCCTTTTTTTGCTGTGCTGGGCTGAAAAACCAGCTCTGGCTGCACTGGATCTATATGTTTATGGTTTTGCTCCATAATTTTGACTTGTTTAACTTCTCAGCAAGTATTTGCATCCCATCCCACCCCTCCATAGCCCTAGATGACCAAGAGGCAGCTATGCCAGCTCTGGATCATTGGGTTTTCCCCTGCAGTTTGTGGTATCATGATGAGCAAAAGGAGCTCATCTAAGGCAGGACAGCTCTGTCCTAGCCCTGCTCCATCTCTAAGGCTCTACCCCTAGCCAGTGCTGGAAGAGGGGTCCTGGGCTAAATGGGACAATTACAGCCATTTCTGTATTGCTATGAGCCATGTTTCTCTAATATTTTAAGGAATGCAGCCTGAAGATAGGGGACCCGCAAGGTTTCAAAGGAGAGGTGATATCTTTTAGATCAACTGAGGCAGCTCGGAGAAGCAGACAAGCTCTCTGAAACGCCAGCCCTCCAAGTGTCTGGGAGTACAGCAAAGAGCATCAAGACAAATCCAGGGTCAGGGCATGAGCTCTCTGAGTCCAGATGGTTCTTTGACCCAAATCTGCTGCCTTCTTATTATTCAAGGTGGAAGGAAATGCATCTCCCTCCACCTGGTCATACCCTCTGCAAGTGCTTGTGGTGTGATTCAGCAGAGAACAGATCAGGATTGAAATGACCCAGGGAAAAAATAAATAAATAAATAAATAAAATCAGAAAAAAAAAAAAAAAAAAAAAAAATCAGAGGGATTTTTCAGCCAGAAACAGCACAGAGGACTTCGTTCCCTCCTTTGGACCAGCGTGACTTCTGCTGAAGAAGAGCTGGAGGGACTGGATATCAACAAAGAGTAAAACATCCTTTCATCTGTGCCTAGTGGTTACCCTCACTGGCACCCCATGGATCCACAGCAAAACGGTTGCATCTTGTAGGAGACCTTATACAGAAATCTAATTCATGTTCCCCTAAACCAGTCCCTCGGGCCAGCTGCAGCGAGCTGACCTCTGGCCTTTGCTACGCCAAGAGCATGTCTAGAGGCCTCAGGCCCATCGTTGATGAGATAAGCTCCAGAGAAACCCTCCCCGGGCACCTTTCAGCACTTCATCCTGACAGAAGCGAAGACTCAAAGGGCAGGAGCTAATTGTACGCTCATTAGCTGAACAACAGGTCAGAGGCAAGAGGTCAGAAAGACAGAGCCATGTGGGGAGAGGAACAAAACCAGCAGATCATGGCATGAAAAGTGGTGGAAAAATGATTCTGAGGACAGGCTGGAGAAGGGAAGAAGAGGCTGGGGGTGTTGTAGCCAGCATCCCACCAGTCTGTGGTGGGCCTAGGGAGGTAGGATCTAATGTGCACCCGTGTCTGAAGCATTCTTGCTCTCTGCTCTGCACCCAGGACACTGATTTGGAGCCAGAGCCATTGGTCTGGCTGTGCTTTGAAGCCCCAGGGCTGACACATTTCTCTGGTTTAACAAATGCATTGAAATTTGTCTTAAAGTCCTTCCTAAACCACATCGAGGAACTCCATGAATGGGGCTGTGAAGTCCCCTCCAACCTTCCAGAAAATCCCAAAGTTACATTTTTAGTGCAAATTGCCCCAGGGACAGGCTCAGGGCAGGTCCCAAGGACGGCTGCGTTGACACAAGGTGGTAACACCAGCACAAAGTTTTTGATTGATTGAATCCTCCACCTGGGAACATGATTCATCCAGCTGTAGGTGACCCAGGAAGGTATTTTGGTTCCCCCAGAGCAATCAAGCTCATGGGAACTGGGAGCAGAGAGGGAGCTGGGAGCATTCGGGTCCCTCGGGGCAGCTTTGCCATAGAGAGGAGCCAAAAAGCTCAAAAAGCTCAAAAATCCAGCATGTGCACCTAGCACCGGCACTCATCCAGCTCCCCCAGGGAGCTAACTCAGCAGAAAACCTCCCTACAACAACAAAGATATACCCCACACCAGGAAGCATCCATGGACCATCTTTCCATGGGCTCAGAGCATGAAACCCCACACTCACCCCATGGATTACTGGGTCATGAACACAAGCCCTTGTTGGCAACCTCAAGCAGAGAGGCCAAGAGAAGAGGAGAAAGCAAACCATGCCCTAAGTGCTGGAGATATTTCCTCCATATGAGTGACACGAGGGCTCAAGGGACTGCCCAGCATGTTGGTCTCCTTGGCGCTAGATTGACCTCAGCTCCTGCTTGGCCACTGCTACAAACCCAGTGATGGCCTGAAGGAAAATAATAAAGAATTAATCAAGCTAAAGCTCTCATCAGTGTTAATGCTTCACAGCTCCTTAGCCGCTGTACCGGAGCATCTCAAATGCCTGGTGGTTTGCTTCGCCTTATGAAATAATCAGGACAGAGAGGCAGACAAAGTGGTGGGCAGCCCTGGGTGCTGCTCCTGTATCAGCCCAAATATCACTAGTGCTGGTGAAGCACCAAACCTCGGAGCCCTCTGAGGACCACAGGGATTCACAGAACAACGCTGAGCCCATCACACCTACAGCAGCCATCAGCCACCTGCTGCTTCGGGTGCTCACGGACCCTGACACCGCAGTATTGGAGCACCTCCACCCAGAGGACGAGTGGCATGGGTGGCATTTGGTTTAATTCAACAGGCAGCAAACTCCAATTACCAAAGGACTTGAGAGCCAAAGGAGTGCCTTAGAGCAATGAACAAGCTGAGCTGAGCAGGGAATAATTTTCTTGCCCTAAAAAATTGGGCTTGCTCCTCGCCTCTGAGGTCTGGAAATAAAAAGTCTGCAGGTCACCAAAACATGGGATTTGAGACCATGCTACAGCCATCAGAGCTGGAGAGGACCACCAGCCAGGGCTCAGCAAAAGGCACTAATCTCTTCCCTAAATCTAGGTGTCTCCATCGTGTGTGTCCATCTGAGCTGCGTACCTGTGGCTTCGTTCACAGTCCGGAGAGAAAAGCCGGCGTTTTTGCAGTGCATTCATCCAAACACGGTTAGGCACTTACTTGAGGTTGAATGAACCTCCAGTGACTCATTGCAGCACTGACGGAGTGACCCAGGCTGCCTGGCCCAGGGGAAGATGCCCCTGGTTCATCAGATGAAGCCTGAGCTGCCTGACCAGCATGCAGGCAGCACTGCCCGTGCATAATGCAGCCACTCTGCAAAAAGCAGGGGCTCCTTTGGCTCTGCAGGCAGGATACAAGGAAATTTAGGTTTGATGGCTCTTTTATATTTTTAAGGGCTTTAATTTTCTCCACCTTGAGCGGACTGCTTTTAATTCCACTGATGGCACATTCAATTTTCTGTTTACCTCCGTCACCGGCCTACCTCTCAGGGCAGTGGCCCCGCATGGTGCATAGAAATAGCAAATCTTACACACCAGATGGGCAAGAATGGCCCCAAATGAGTGAGAGGGAGCACAGGGGCTTACAGGCATGACTGGGAGGAAGACCAGGCTGAATCCTTCACCCCCACCACCCCCCCAAAACACTCCAACCACAGCACCAGGCAGCGAACTGCCCACTGTGCAACTGGACCTCCAGCAAATCCACCTCCAGCAGCACCGTGCTAATCCCCCAGGCAGGAGGAAAGCAAGGTCAGCTTAGAAGAAATGTGGGACTCGTGGGCTTCTCAATTTGATGCCTCTTTGGCTTGCTTGCTGCTGCAACATCAGGCTGTGTGCACACATCAGCAGTGAGATAGAAACTCCAAGGACTTGTGCACGGGCTGATGCAGGCAGATTGCTTTCAAGCCTTGCTCTCTCTCCGTAGGAGAAGCTGCCTCTTGCACTGGCTTTCTGAAATCACCTGTATTAAGATGTGTCCCTGGTACCGTAAGCTGCTTCCAGAGGATTTTAATAGAGCACATCGTCTCGGGCGCTTTCCTTTCTAAATGCCTCACTTGGAGCAGCTGTTGAGAGCCCTGACAGCACTTCATTTAGGCAGGGAGAGGGAAGGCAGAGCAGAAAAAAAAATGAGGATTGGAAGAAATGTGAAAAGCAGCATTAATTATTTCATGGAGGAAGGAGAAGGAAAAGATGTGATGGACACAATGGGAAGGAAACTGGAGAGCACGTCCCAAAAAACAGTCCTAGAAACCAGATGGCTGAGGGCTGGGCTCTGGCTCTGGTGTCAGCTGAAGAGCCCTAGCACTGCTCAGGGCTAGCCCAGGAGCTGGGGCAAGATGCAAACTGCAATGGCAACAGGGCTAGAAAGCAAAGGAGATGTTGCTCATAAACTCATTTTAAACCCCAGCTTACCCTGCTTCTCCCCAGGAGCCTTCCTATGCTTCCCAAGGCCCATCACCATAACAGGAGTAGTTACTGGGGGCATGTTGGACTGTGGGCACCTCCTCCTGCAGGCTTAGAGGGCTGCAAATGCACAGGCTGGTAAAGTAAACCATTCCATGGCAAGGCTAACCCAGAGAGGTTGTGGAGTGTTCTCTGTGGAGGTCTTCAAAACCCACCTGGATGTGGTCCTGGACAGGGTTGGGCCACATGGACCTCAACCACTCCGTGAGTGTGCACGCTGGACAAGGCCACTTCACCCTTTAGTTTGGGGTCTCCTTAGGAGCTACACGGCCCGTTTTTGTAGGAAATGATGTCTTGAAACACTTCACTGCTTTTTCCCCCAGCATGCTGGTGCAGAGCAAGACACCAAACCCATGTCCCATGCCACCAGCCCTTGCTCCCACGCCGCTGGGGCCATCCGTATGGAAAGATCTCACCTATTGCAAACCCAGGGCAATCAAACCCAAAAAAGACACGTCCAGGAAAGCCTGCAGGAGGGGAGCAGCCGGTGTTAAATGCTCAGTGTGATGTAAAATCGGCCCCGGCTGCGTATGCAAAACTCGCCCCACGGAAACGATGCGCATTAGACAACCAGAGCCACCCCTGGGTACTGAACGTGTTCCGCGGAGATGATTTACATCAAGTCCTTTCTAGAGGAAACTGCCAGCCTTGACAGGCAACAGATTTGACCTCCCTTGACAATTGCCCCAATTTGCTCAGCTCTTTGCTTTGTGGATCCCGGCCAGGTTTTGTTTTGGTTGCTTAAATATTTCTTCTTTGCATGTGTGGTGTTTATTTTTTAAGTGAATTTAGCACCGTTAGATGACGCCTGACTGGCAGCCCTGGTGATCAGGGACTCTTCAGCCACAAGACGCATGTGTCACCACGAGGTGCTGAGGAGTCTTCTGCTTAAAACCAGCAGCAGATATTCAATCATGAGAACTCTTCTTATGTCTTTATTTACTTTACAACTCGAGCTAAAGAAGCCTGAAAATTGGGTATCTTTGCTGCAGTGGCTGGAGGGGCCTTGAAGTTCATCTCATATTGGTTTATCTTTATCATATCAGTAATTCTGCCTTGTTCTACATGTTTGGGGATTCATTTTTTTTTTGAATTTCCTGAAAACATCCGTGGTGAAAGGGGGACTATGCAAAGGGAAAGATGGTGAGAGGGGCAGAGGTTTGCACTCGCTCAGCGACCAGCTCCATGTTGATTTTAGTCTACACCTATTGAACTCAAACGTCCACCATCAGAAGGGGAAAAAAAAATAAAATAAAATAAAATAAATAAATAAATCTCTGTTTAAACAGCAACTTTCTCACTGCTTAGGAGTTGATCCACTTTTCTGCATCCTCTGAAGAATTTGGGGGAAAAGATCAAAAAGGTTGAGAATTAATGTTCTGGTAGCCCGGGGTGACAAACAAGGAGGAGGAGAAATGCACACCTCTCCAAATACCGCAGGAACAGGCAGGCTGTCTTTACCCATGATGAATTTTTTTGCCTTTGCAGTCACCTTCATATCCTCACCATGCTATTTCTCTTCTGCAGCTTTGGGGAGTGGTGGTAAAGGCTGTTCCCCTGGGGCTGGAGGGGATAAAGGGGCTGTGTGATGGGAGCAGCTCAGTGGGGATGGGTGTTGGAAGTGTGGGGCTGGTGTTTGTGTGGCTGCAGGAGCCCAGCTTACTGCCCTCCATCGTATGTGCCATGGGATCCTGATGCTACCACGCTGTGCTGGACATGATTTTTCATTCCCATATGCAACCCATGGACCAGAGAGATGGGGTGAGGCCAAAGCAACACATCCAGGGTCTATTGGTTGTGATCCTACATAGGCTTTGCCAAAAACCCTCTCTGTGCAACTATGAGAAGCCTCAACAAGCTGCTTGAGCTCCCACAGCCCAGAAATAAGCAAAGGACAGGGTGGAGATATCCAGACCCTCCCTATGAGGTGGTCGTCAGTGAAGGCAATGTGGGAACAGGAGAGCAAAGCCAGTAAGCCCAAGGAGCAAACCAAGCTGCCAGGCAGGAGTCAGGACCTGATGCCCAGGTGAGCAGAGCAAACAGATTGGCCTCTCCTCATGCTGCCAGAATGAGGACAAATCCAGGCAAGAGCAAAACGCCTCGTTTTCCTGTGGTGCCACTCAGGCAGCTGCAGCTGGATGAAGGAGCACTGCCCAGGTCACCTCTGAGCTGGCATCATGGATAGAAGAGTCCTTCAGCCCCGTGTCCTGTCCTGAAATGTCTCAAATGTTCTTTTTTTAGGACTTAGCATCAAGGAAAAAATAAGCTGCATTTTCTTCCCTTTATGTATATATGTATATATATTAATATTCCGCAGTCCATTTTCACCTGATCCAAATGGAAAATAGTGTAGATATTTTTTATATCCCTTGTAGATATTTTTTATATCCCTTCATCAGCAATATCCAGTAACGACAGTGCACCTACCGTCCCTACCCACTATGCCAGGATGCCCCAAATCCCACCTGCTGTCCCTACATAGCCACAGGTCAAACTCATCCTGCTAGCCCCAAGCACCTCCTTGCTCACGATGCTCCTCAGCTGCTCACACATCTGGCCCTGAAAAGTCTCCTGCCTCACCTCCTGCTCTTAAATCCCCCAGTGTTTTGGTGCCCATGATTTTGTCCCCAGCATCCCAGCAGGATTTGCTGCTCACAGCACCACCAATGCCCCCTGAGCACCTCAGTGCTTAAAATCCTTCCCAGACCTTGAAGCCCTTTAGCTCTCGTTTATCCCACAGTGCTGCCCACAAGTCTCCCACAGCATCCTCAAATGCTCCATCCCAACCTCAAATCCCTGAAAAGGCAATGAACGTGTTATCTGGAGGTGTTGTGGAGACTCCTCCTTGGGTATCTTAAAAAGCTACCTGGATGTGGTCCTGGGCACCCTGCTGCAGGTGGCCTTGCTGGAGGAGAGGGCTTGGACCACAGGGACCCAGAGAAGCCTCCAATCTCAACCATCAACAGGGCATCCAGCATCCCACCACCAAAAGTCCACAAAACCATATATATATTTTTTTTTTTTCAGTCAAAATCTTCCCCAAAGCTTCTCTTTTGGCCTTTCTGCTGGGGATTTTTGCACAGGGAGCAGGCTGGGGGCAAGAGGGATGCATGGAATGTGGCTCTCGCAGCTTGTGTAGGGTTAACAGCCTGGAAACAGAGGCTGAAGGATGGCACAGCACGGGACCGGTGACCCAGTAATGGTCCTTTGCAACCTGAATGATTCCTGGTCTCAGGTTTCTGGTTTATCACAAGGGAAAGGGGGGCCGGGAGGGAGGGGGAGTAGGGGGAGAAAACTGCCGACACGGTGGAAACATGAAAAATAGCAACAACAAAAAAGGAGAGAAAAAAAAATCAAAGAGAATAAGTAAGTACTGATTACACCACAACACAAAGCGCTCGCACGCTGCACCGAGTCGTGGCCCCCCCCCCCCCCCTCCAATCCCTCCTGCTTCCAACCCCCATGGAGAGACGATGCCCAAAGGGAAGGGAGCACAGAGCAAAAAACAAAACCCAGCTTGTCCACGCCGGCTGCCATCAGTGGCTCCGAAGTGTCCCCGTGGCCGTGGGGTCCCCATCTCCTGCATCCCGCTGCCCCCGGCAGCGCTGCTCCCCCCAGCCATAGCCACTGGGATGCAGGTGTGGGAAGGGAGGTTTGAAACCCAGGGGAGGGAAAACGGGGTTGTGAGCACAAGCACACAGCAGTCCCTACCCCAGAAAAAAAAACCTTAAGCATTATAATATAACCCACAGCTTGCCAGGCCAAGCCACAACTTCCCCAAAGACATTTCATTAGGGAAACTGAGGCACAGGGACAAGCTCTCCTTCAAGACCAGGGTTGGAGGTCTTCAGTGGGAGGCAATCGCCCTCCTCCCAACCCATTTCCACCAAGGCTGAGTTCATTAGTGCCCATAACGAGCTCAGCACTGCCTTGGGCATTAATTCAGTGCGTTATCCAACCAATAACTGTGGCCTCCTCTAGCTCCCAGATCCAACAGCCCGAGAGCACAGCTGAGTGACTCAGGACCCCCAGACCCCATGGGTTTTGCAGCAAATGGTGTGGGTATCCCCATCCCAAGCCCCCATCACTTCTTATTCCCTCACCCCAAGCATCACAGGGAGGATTTGGAGCCCTGATGCTGCCTCTCGGTCTAAACTCACGTGGCTCCAGCATTCCCACCCTCCCAACACAGGAGGTATTTGGGGTATCAGCCCCAAAAGTCCCTGGGGTCAGCGTGCAGCCCCCAGAGAGCAGGAGGGAGCTGACGGAGTTTATTTCCCAGGGCACCGGCACAGCTGCAAGCGCGGGGCGGCTGCCGAAGTCCGGAGGCAAAGGCTGATTAATGTCATCCTCCGGCGCATCCCGCGCTGCAGATGTGCAGCCTGCTGACTCGGCAGCTCCTCGCAAGGAGACCTGGAGCCCACAGAGCCAACGGGAACGTGCACTGGGACCTGCAGCACGGACACCACCGGGCCATCCCTCCCCTCCCATAAAAACGTCCATAGCAAAGTGTTGATCCCACTCTGGTGGCATCCCAATGAGAAGTTTGCACCAGGGAAGAGGGCTGGGGCAGGTGCCAAAGGAGCCCTCTGCATCAGTTCCCATACCAGATGCTGGCTTAGCAAAAAAAAAAAAAAAAAAAAAAAAAAAAAAGACCTTTTTTGCAAAAAGAGATTTTTTTTCCCCCAAGTTTTTCTTTATTTTAAGAAAACCTGAAACTCCTGCAACACCCCACCGCTGGACAGCTGCGTAACACACATTCTTATTACCCGTTCCTAATTAAACTGGAGAGCCTCCTCCTCTGATGAACTAACCCATTGGAAATTAATCAGCGGTGGCCAATACGAGAACAAAAGCCGAGAGAAAGACGTGGCCGTCAGCTGGGCCTTGCCTGATTAGACGGGCGGTAAAAGCTCCTGGCAAGCAGGAATCGACTGCTGTGGTTTGGGCCAGCACCACATCGATCCACGCGGGCACGTTTAGGAATGCTAATGAGCTCACAGAGAGGCAAAAAGGAAATCATTTGTGTAAGAAAATACAGCTCTCGACAGGGTGCTATTTCTAGGAAGAGCTGATCGGGTGCCGGCTTGGGATCCTTGTCTTTGGGGTGGGTGGGGAGCTGAACGCAGGAGCTGGGGCAGCGGGGAAGGAAGAAGAGGGCCCTGGTACGTGGGGATGATTTCTCTGCTGGATGTGGTTGTGGGTTTGGGCAGGCTGCCTGGCACAGAGCCCACGGGCACTGCCTCTAGGCTGGCCCCAGAAAGGGAAACACAGACCTCATTTGGGGTCTCCACCTGAAGTTTCCATCCCTCCCACCCAACATCCTCCATCCCATTGCATATCCCTCCCACCACAACCTCCTCCTTCCCATTGCCTGTTCCTACTGGCCAACCACATCCATCCTATTGACCAACCATCCCACCCAACCACCTATATCCCATTGCCTGATCCTCCCACCTCCACTGCACTGCGCACCACAACCACCTTCATCCCATTGTCCATCCCACCAACTCAACAACCTCTGTCCCATTTCCCATTTTTCTTACCACAACTGCCTCTATCCCATTGTCCATCCCTCCTGATCAACCACCTCTACCCATTGCCCATCCCTCCAAATCAACTACCTCCATCACAGTGTCCATCCCTCCCACCCAACCACCTCCATCCCATGGCCAATCCCTCCCACCCAACCACCTCCATCCCATGGCCCATTCCTCCCACCCAACCAACCCACCACCAGCACCAGCTGGTGTTCCTACAAGACCTGACCCACAAATCACTCACATTGGGGCCACCGTGTGTCCTGTCTCACCTTTCACAGACCATGGGAGAGGAGCACCTGGCAGATGAGATGCCCGGCAGGTCTGGTTTCTACAAAAATCAGCTCAGACATCCTTAACTGATGCCCAAACTTTGCCAGGTGTGCAGAGGGGACCTGGTCTGTGGTACCGCAGCCTCACCAGGGCATCCACACCACCCTTCCAGCGTGGCACGGCCCCATCAATATTTCATGCCTGACCTTGTGACTTTGGCAGTCTCTTCTTGGTTTTCATCACTGCTTTCTTCACTTCTTTGGTACTTCCTCAGCCTGCACTAATGCCCCATCTCTGGAGACCCTCTGGAGCCCCATGCTAGCTCTTGAAATATTCATGGGGCAACGCCATCCCAGGAAGGTTTCGCTGTTGAGAGGAGCCATCTATGCACCCACCACACTTTCCAGTGATGGAGGATATCATTCAGGCCACCCAAGGGATTTTTCTCCTCCATGGGCACGGTGGCTCATGTCTCCTCCCCTCCTGTCTTCAACACTTCGTAGCGTGGTCTGGAGGTGCTGGGATTCACCATATTTTAAGCCACGACTCCAAACGGGAACTGAGCCCAACCTGGTCCTCCTTGTCCCAGAAATAGATAAACCATTTTTTATTTATTTGTATAAAATTTATTAATATTTAAATCCCCATGCAACAAATCCCCAGTCCACCAACCTCCTCCAACCCCATCAACACAAAAAAGCTTGGGAAATGGCCCCAGATTCTCATCGGCAGGTCAGTGCTGGGGCAGGAATAAATCCTTGCTCCTATGAGGATTTCTTACAGGGAGTTCTGCCAGGAGAAAAATCCTCCCCACCCCTCTCCTGGAGCAATCAGAAAGGGCAAATCTCAACCCTATCAAATCTCTTCCCATCCCAAATCAGATGCCTCTGGGTAGCTGGAGCATGGCAGAGCACCTGGGCAACAACGTCCCTTCCTTAAAACTTAATCAGCAGCTGATGAATATTTCACAGAGACAAAGAGGCCAGGTAGGTAGGGTCCATCTTTTATTCATGAATGCCGGGGAGGGGAAAGCTGTGGGCAAAGCAAGCCAGGTCCAGCTGGGGCTTGGCCATCTCCTGGTGAAGATCTCAAAGCCAAGCCCTCCTGCAGCGATGATTCATGCCAGGAGGTGGAGAAATCCCAGCAGCCCAGCCCTGGACAGGTGGCCATGTACAAACACATGTTCCCTGCTGGTTTTCCCCAAATCGAGGGATGAGGAGCATGAAAACCACAGGGGAGAAATGTGGGGTCAATGCCACGTGGCCCCTTGCCTACTCTGCTGTTCCTGTGCTCCACTTTTTTTTTTTGGAAGACCAACCCTTAAACCCAAACCAACCCGAGCAATGATGGCCCAGCACCGGCCAGGGCAGCATCCTGACCTTCCTGCATGGCAAAAATAATAATAAGCCTCCTCCTGCATCCTGGCTCATGACCATTCCCTAAATCCCATTCCCTAAATCCCATTCCCAAACCAGCCCCAGTCCCATTCCCTAAATCCCATTCCCAAACCAGCCCCAATCCCATTTCACATCAGCCTCCCAGGCAGGGCAGGAGCCTCACGACCTGTGTCTATTCACATGTAACAGACATGAGTCCCTCCGTAATAACATGTTTAATTAAATACAGCCTGGCCACAAAGGCTGGCCTGACATTTAACTGGCATCTGAGAAGATGCTAACGAGAAAGACGTTAATTATCCAACTTATTAGATGTCCGCATTATTAACATAACCCTGACGGAATTAACTTGATACAAACTATCCCACAAATATTAATTGCCTAAAACTTCCTCGTAACTCGAAGGTATTAATAAGACAGTAATTATGTATGGATTGTATAGCTGCAAGTTAATGACATGGCAATTTGATTTGTCTCTCAGAAACGCGATAAACCCAAGGAAGTGTTCTCCGAACAATCAATTGATATTTAATTAACGGACAGAACCTGTCGGCGTAAATCTGAATTAAACGCCCGCGACATCTCGTTCAAAGGGTTGTGACAAAGGCTCCTGGGACCTGACAGCATGGCAGGGGTCTCCTGAGCCACACGGTGGGATGTTGTCCCCCAAGGCATGGGACTATGGGTGTGCTCCTCTTCCTCCTCTTCCTCCTCCCTGGCCTGAGGAGTCCTTGGGCTACAACAAGGCAGTGAGAGGGAAGGGCTCACGGCCCCCTTGGTCATTTGGCACCATGCCTGTGGCCATCACAAGCCAGAATCCAGCAGACACATCCTCATCCCATGCCCTTCTGCAGCTCTTGCTTGAGAAAATGATCAAAGGTCTCAAAGGTCTCAAGGTGTCCTTAGACCTCCAGCGACCCGGTCAGTCAAGCAGTAAGAGCAAGGACCATAGCTCACTGCTGGTGTCTGATTGAAAGCCTAGATGACTTCCTAGGAGTGGGTTGAAAGGTGTTTGGGCATGAAAAATCCCCCAAAAGAGCCCGCAGAAAGCAAGTAAATGGCCTGCACTAAGACAGGACTGGTGGACATGCAGAGCATCCGCTCCCGCTGTGTCTCTGGTGGTTGGCATTAACCAGGCTCTGCTTTGTGACCCGCACATACCACAACCAAAGCAAAAACCCCAAATAAACCCACCAGAGCCCCTGAAGGTGGCCAAGCACCAGCAGGATTTTCCTTAACCCGTCCTCCCCCATCGGGCTGTGCTGGCATTGAGATGGGCTTCACACTTCACCACCTGAGAAAAACAGCAAACCCTGTCCCTGTGGTGAAGAAGATGATGGTCCAGCCCCCCAAAATCACAGCTGCCACCCCCCCAGGCCACCAGCATCACCCCTGAGCAGGCAGGATGAGGTCCTTGAGACCAGAAGGACAGCAAAGCCCCCTGCAAACACCCCCCCTAGGAGAGGCTCGAAGCATGAGGCTCCCCTCATCTCACCCCCCAGCCGCCTCCCCCACCTCTTCTCCCTTCCCCGTATGTAAATGGAAAATAACAATTAGTTTATTTTTGCTTGTGCAAATTACAGCTCGCGCTCCCAGGGAGCAGACAGCTGCCAGGGCTGAGCCGAGCTGCGCGCCAACCTCGGCCTGTTACATGAATAAATAACCTGGCGCTGGGGGGAGCGGGGGGATGCTCGAGCTGCCCCCCTCCCCGGGAAAGGGGGAAAAGGGGGAGAGAAAACCCATGAAGCCACTGGATTCCTCCAGGTGTGTAATCAGGCAATGAGCCGATGAGTTAATTGGGGAGCTTGGGTGAGGAGCGCGGGGCATGTGGGGGACAAGGCGCTGGGGTCGGTGACATCGCTGAGGGTTTTGGTGCACACGCACGTGGAAATCCTATTGTATGGAGATACACATCAGTTTACCTTATAAATCCTACCTGGAGTGATGGGAAGGGAGGAGTAATAGCTCCCAAAAAATTGTTAATTAAGGTGCTGGGAGTGACTTGCTGTGGTGGTGATGACTGTCACTACGTCCTTGCTGGAACCTGTCCCATTAGGAAAGTGCCAGCCTCCAGCACCCAAAATCTTCTCTCTTCTTTCATCGTCCAGCACAGCTCCTTCCTCCCAGCATAGAACCAGCCACAGCTGACACACGGTGCCATGGCAGAGACATGGGTACCACTCAAACTGCTACAGGGGCTGCTAGAGACAAGCACCCCATACCCCAAATCCTGCACCCCACACCCCATATCCTACACCCCAAGTCCCATATCCTAAATCGGCAATCCCGCATCCCAATTCCAACACTCCGCATGCTCTCCGCATGCACATCTCACATCCCACCGCTTGCATCCCGCATCCAATGCCCTGCAACCTGCCCCATATCTTGCATCCAACCTCCCACCTCCTGCATCCTAAATCCCATATCCTGCATCCTAAATCCCATCTCCTGCACTCCACCTCCCCCATATCCCACCCCACACCCCCCTCCCACAGCAGCAGCCCCCCCCACCGTGCCCTTTCCCCATTAACACTCTCAGTCCAGCCACGTGAGGGAATTTATTTTATTATTTCCACCACCCGGAGCTGGTGATGCCCCGAGGTTGGGTGCTGCAGGACCACGAACCCAGCGCCCTGTGCTGGTGCTTTGCAAGTGCAGAGCCTTAAAAACCCCTGCGAGAGCTCAGCACACCCAGACGTAAAGGATTTTTGGGGATCATAACCCATAATCTGCGTTCCTGTTCGTGGTGCACAGGGATTTCTTGCGTGGCGTCCAGCCGGGAGGATCCCAGCGATATCGATGCAAAAGCGATGAGTAAATCCCAGCCACAGGGACAAACTGGGCAAATGCCAAAGCGAGCGAGCCCATGAGCTGTCGGAAGCAGGTTAGCTGTGTTTTTCCAGCATGATCTACACCTATAGGCGTAATTAGCTAGGGGAGCAGGGCAGCGTTTGGCTCCCGGGAGCCCTGAGGAAGGAGCCAGGCCCGGAGCGAGGAAGGCAGGAGCGTGCAGCGAGGAAAACTGCAGCTGAGCCAGAACCTAAAACCATCCCCGAGCCAAAAAATATCAGTACCAACCCACAGCGAGGACAGCTCCCCATACCAGCCCCAAAACTGGCACTGAACCCACAAGGGCTTTCATTTCACAGGGGGGGGATTTATTTTTTGCAGGAAATTTGGCCAATTCACACTTTTCCAGCTCGTGCAGCCCCGAATTCGCGCCGAGCAGCCCAGCCGCGACCGAATATCCCAGGGCCGTAGCATGGGCTCATGTTACCAAGATGTCTGGGCTTGTGCAGAGCACACTGCAGCAGCTCGGTGGCAAACCTGCCGAGCGTTAGCATCAATAATTGACGAGGGATGAGCCAGGGGTGCTCCGGCGATGCCGCATCGAGCGGCCCGGTGCGGTGTTTGCAAACCCTGCTTACCCGCACGGTGCTGGGAGTTTGGGCGAGGAGCCTTGGGGTGCTGCAGCTTTTGGGACTCGCATCCCCCCAAATCATCCTGTTGTCCGCAGGGAGAGTGGTGCAAAACCCATCTGTGGGCCAGCTGGAGGCAAAGGCTGTGGTTATTTCCCACCCCTGCAGCGCCCAGGGCCGCTCGAGCCTACAGCAAGGATGAAGCTGAGAAGTGTTTTAGGAACAGCCCCCAGGTCCTGCAGCCCCACGCAGACCCCAAAGGGGTTAAAAAGCAGTGGTTGCTTGGGGCTGGGGCTCCAGCCCTGCTCTGAAAAGTCTGAAAAATCAGGACAGAGCAACTCAAAATTCACACACGCTCCCACAACACTCTGCAATCCCACACCTCCATCCCAAAATGTGTGCCCCGAGCACACACCACCCATAACACGCTGTGAGTGCACACACAGCCCCAATGTGCTGCACAAACCATGATCCTGCACCCCAAACACCCCAAAATGCCACCTGGCATTGCCTGGACCCCCCTCTCCCCAGTTCACAATGCAAGGGGGTGCCCAGCCCTCCTGTCCCCAGCAAGGAAATAATTCAGAAAGCAGCCCCCTTTTGGTGATGAACCTTTACTTTTTGTTATTTCTTTGGGATGATGAGGACACTGGGGGTCCCTGCACCCCAATACTGCAAGGGGACAGGTGATGAGCAGAAAAGGGGGGTGACTCTGCCCCTAAACGTCCCCAGGGGCTGTCGTGGTCCCCCACGTGGGAGATGGGTTTTGGGATCAGGTCCCCACTGTTGATAAAATGCTGTAGCGCCCTGTGCCTCTTCCAGGGCTTTTTCCCCTGCTTAGGGGATTTCCAGGAGGCACTGGAAGAAAATGGACCTGGGAGGGGAGCAGGGGTTGTAAAATAAAAAATAAATCACAGTAGTGCAAGGAGCATGGGGAAATGCCCCGAGGGTCAGGGATGAAGGGGAGCGGGTGATGCTGCGATTGCCAAAACGGGCTGATAGGGCACACAGGAACAGATCTGCTCCCCCCCAAAAAAAACAGGGAATTGGGAAAAACCAGACATGCTCAGCCCCAAACCGCTGCCTGCACCGTGCTGAATGGGCAGGGAAAGGCGTCAGGGGCAGGATCCATTTGCAGCTGTCCCAGGGTTTGTGGAGCATCGCAGCAGACCCCAGGACAAGACCCCGTGGGGCAGAGCTCCCCCAGAATCGGGACTAGGGCTTGACAAACCCCACTCATATAATGGGGACAGCAGAGAGGGATGGGCAGGAGGAGTGAGGACGGAGCGGGGTGACCGAAGCCGGGGGCACACACATGGCCCCGAGATCTTTGCTACGGTGCAGGGAATTGCTGGCCCCAAAGCCCTTCCTCTCCTCCCCAAACTCTCCTTATTTAGAGGGAGAGGACAGCCAGGAACGCTCTCCAAAAACGTGCCGAGGAGGGGAGGGGTATGGGGGGAACACCAGGGGGAAGAGGTGGTGCAGAGAAATGGGCTGAACCCCACTGGGGAGCTGCGAGCCACCCCTAAAAAAAACAGGGAGGGGAGGAAGTGATGCCCCGATGGAAGCCAAGCAGGGCTGGATGCAGAGGCAGGGATGGCAAAACTTCCCAGGCTCAGAATAAAAATAGGAAAAGGGGAGGGAAACCCCACAACCACCCCCTGAGCATTCAGCCCAGTCCAGGCGCATCAGGCACGGGACCGCGGATCCCTCCGTGTGTCCCAGCTCCCATCCCAAAAACTCAACCAGCCTGACCGAGAGCAGCTGAGCCGTTCCCCCGAGAAAAATCCTAAAGGAAAAAAAAAAAAAATCTGGTCCCAAAAAGCCTGAAGAGGGCAGGGAAAGCAGGACAGAGGGGCCCCAGGGGGGCTGCATCAGCGCCGCGGGGTTTCGCCGCCCCGGGAAGCAGATTCATGGAGGGAGCCAGGAGGAACCTCGCCATAGTCCAGGGGCAAGAATTAGGGGGAAAAAAAAATGAAAAATATACCTACAAAAAGTTCAGAAGTACTTCGGAGCACGGGCAAATGGTTGGGGAAAAGTAGGGAGTGAGCGGCCACAGCCGTACCCGAGCTCTCCAACAGCGCAGAGCGGAGCCGCCGGGAACGCACGTCCCCGGCCAACCCCAAAACATTTGGGAAAATGAAGAAGGAAAAGGGTTTGTTTGTCGTTGTTGTTAGTTTTCCCTCTCCCTTAATTAAAAAAGGGAGCAAACAAAAGTGGAAATTAAAAAAAAAAAATTACCGTTTAAAATCAAGCTGTCGGGCAGCCTGTGGTCCAACGGGATCCGCAGTCCCCGGGCTGGAGCGAAGGTGACTTTTCAGCGGCCACGGGGACGGAGGTCTGCGGGGAGCCCGGGACCCATCGGCCGGGGAAATGTGGGGTTCCCGGCTGGAAAAGAGAGGTAGGAAAAGTGAAAAGCAAAAAGCAAAGCAGGGGGAACACGGTCCCTGCTCGCAGGTGACGGAACGCGGGGTTCGCCCTCCCCGAGCCCCCCACGCCCCGGGAAGGCTTCGCATCGGTATCAGGCTCAAAGGGGGAAGGAAATCCCAAAACGAAAGGCGAAGCTGCGGGGGTCCCCGCTTCAGAGAAAAGCCGACCCAGGCTCTAGTTGAATATAAGTTTTTATCTTGATGCAACATCGTTAAAACCGTCACAAATCGAAACAACAGGTCGTTAAAAACGCTTCGCACGATCAGTACCTAAAATGCACCAGGCTCCAAAGCTCGCTTTGTCCACAAAACCCTTGTTTTGTTGTTTCCACCCCCCGCCCCCCAAGATTTTTTTTTTGTGGTTTTTCTTTTTTAAATAAGCAACTTTTTTTAAAAAACAAAAAACAAACAACCCCGCTCCTCCGCGCAGGATCGACCCCGCTTTCGCTTCAAGCACGATTGCACGAATTCTCCTTTTATTTTTTCCTCCTCCTTTTTTCTTTCTTTTTTTTTTTTTGCGCAAGAAATAATGTGCATTTTCTTTCCTTCCTTCGACACCGAGGTTAAAATAAGATCTCGTTTTCCCGAGGGTTAATAAATAAATCTGGTGCATAGTGAGATAGCAGCCAACCGTTTGCAGTCCATATATTACTATATTGCCTTTCAGGTCACCCTAGAATTGTTACCTCTTCCCCCCCCCCCCCCCAACTATTTTTTTTTTTAATTATTTTTTAAAGAGCATAGATAATTTTAAATCTCTATAAAACAACAGTATTATTTAACCCAATTGATTCCTGTATATAGTGCATTCGGCTTCTTCCCAACATCATTAAATTAACTCGGATATTATTTGCATGCTATTACATACAAACTTTAAGACTCGTGTTTTTTTTTTTTTTTAAAGGATTTTTTGTTGTTTTTTTTTCCCGTAAATCACCTTAACAATATAGACGCACAAAAAAAAAAAAAAAAAGGCAGAAAACTAACTAATATCTATGTATATGGGTGGATAAATAAGTGGGGGGGGGGGGGGGGCTTAGGGTCGCCGGCCGGGAAGGCGGCGCGGGGTGCGGGCAGGGCGCAGCGCTGCCGGGGTAAATCCGTGGGGACACCCCGAAAATAATGATAATTTGGGGAGGGGAGGTCTGGAAGGGGGTGTTAAGCACGCAGGGCTGAGGAAGGGGAAGAAGCCACCGGGCTGGCGCTGCCGGGGGGGCGCGCCCTACACGTCCCGCATGCAGGCTGCTCCAGGTCCGCTGCCCCCCAGAGCAGGGGGGGGGCTCCATTTCCAGTGCCCCCTCCCCTTATTTCCGAAAGAAAAATCAGGATTTCGGTTCGAGCCCAGCTGGGGGATCGGGGGATGCTCCCCAAAAGCCCCAAGCCACCCGCTTTTCCCCCCTTCTTTGCCCCCCCCCCCTCCCCACCCCCAAAGGGACCGGGCTCACATGAAGAAGTCGGCGGCGGCTTTGGGGGCGGCTGCCGGGGAAGGCTCCCGGGGGAAACCCCGGGCCGCCAGCTTCTCGTACTTCTCTTTGTACAGATCCCTCTCCTTGGCCAAACGGGCCACCTCCTGCTTGAGCTGCTCCACCTGACCCTGGAGCTGACACTTCTCGTTCTCCAGGATGTGCCGCTGCTGGACCCGCTTGTAGCGGCAGGACTGAGCGTAGCCTCGGTTCTTCAAGGTCCTCCTCTTCTGCTTGAGGCGGATCACCTCCTCCTTGCTGAAGCCCCGCAGCTGCCGGTTGAGCTCCCGCACCGACATGCTCACCAGCTGGTCGTCGGAGAAGCGCTCCTCCAAGCGCAGGTGGTGATGGTGGTGGTGATGATGGTGGTGGTGGTGGGAGCCCGGGGCCAGCTCCTCGCCGCCGAAAGGAGGGGGACGGAAAGCCTCGTAACCCTGCGGCGGGTGGTGGTGGTGCTGGTGGTGGTGCGGGGCTCCGATCAGAGCCTCCACCGCGTCCTCCGGCGTCAGGTTGAGAGCCTCCGGGTTCAGGTGGTGTTGGTAGCCCGACATCCAGTAGAGCTCCTCCAGCTGAGGTTTCGAACCCAGGGAGGTCGCCGGGGGACCGGCTGCGGGTTGCCCCCCGGGGCTAGGGGCGCAGAAGCTGGGCGATGAAGGCACGGAGGAGCAAGGGGTGCTGAGCGGGGTGGAGGACAGCGAGCCGGCGGGCAGGCGGTGGCACAGCCTCTCGGCCTCCGCCGGCTCCTTCTTCACCTCGAACTTCATCAGGTCGAAGTCGTTGACGTACTCGATGGCGAGGGGGCTGGTGGGCAGCTCGCCGCTCATGGCCAGCTCCGAGGCCATCTCAGTCCATGGAGGGAGGCCGAAGGGCGCTGTCCTCCTCCTCCTCCTCCTCTTCTTCCTCCCCCGTGGCACCGCCGCGCGGAGCGGGGCTGGGCGGCGAGGCCGGCCTCCCTCCGACGGGAAAGGGGGGGGAGGCCGACGGAAAGGGTTGGGGAAGCCTCCGGCGAGGCTGAGGCTCCGGAGAAGGGGACAGAGAGAGGGGAGAGCCTCCGACGAGGCTGGGCTCCGAGGTGAGGGAAAGCCCTCGACGAGGCTGAGGAGGCTCCGCCGGCAGCCTCCGCTCGAGGCCGGCCTCCGGGGACTCCTCGGGGCTCTCCTCCGCCGCTTTCAACCGGGCTCCGGCAGCTTCCTCCGGGGCTCTTCGTCCTCCGCCGGCTGCCTCCGAAGTCGCCGCTCCGGGAACCTCCGCCGAGGCTGAGCTGCTGCTGCCTTCAGTCGGTCACCGGGAGCCGCTTCCGACGGCTCTCCGCTCCTCCTCCGGAGCCTCGTCTCCGGGGGGGTTCCCCTGTTCACGGGAGCCCCGGCGGTGCGGGACCGGCCGCTCTCCAGCCCGACTCCAGCCTCTGCCTCCGGCCGGAGCCCAATGGCGAGGAGGCGGCAGGGCCCTGCCCGCCCCTTCCTGCAGCCCCTGGCACCTGCCCCGGCCCCACCCCCGGGGCTGCTGCGAGCCTTCCTCTGCCCCCTCCTCCTCTTCCTCCCCCCCTCCCCAACCCCGGGGCGCGCTCCCGGGGCCGCCCCCCCGGTGCTCGGCGCTGCCACTGCCGGGCGCGGAATGGAGCCGCCGCCTTATATATGGGGAGAATGGCTTGGGAACGCCCCCTGGGCGTGGCCTGAGCTCCTCATAGCCAATCGGCAAGGCGGCTGCGCGGCTTTATTAGCATATCCCCATGGCAACGCCCCCGGGCCGGCTGTCAATCACGGCGGGGAGAGGGCTCGGCGCTGCCCCGGGGAGGGGGGGGGGGGGGGGGGGAGGGAATTTGAGGACCCCCCTCGGGGACCCTCCTGGGGACCCCCCCGGGTCCCACCACGGGGATGAAGCCCCGCAGCTCCCTGAGAACAGCGCTAATCAGCTTTCTGCAGAAATAAACCTCTCCCTCCTCCAGAAGGGATGGAAAAGCCCCAGAATTGGGTTTGTTCACCCCAAATCACACGTCCGGCTCCGGGATGCCTCTCCTTGTAGGGCCACCACCTCCCACCCCATCCCATCCCATCCCGGTGGGGACAAGGCCCCAAAACAGGGTGCAGCCCCCTCCCCACCCCACTTTTCCCAGCACCGTGAGCATCCAGCACCCTTCCCATGACCACCCCCTCGATCCCTTTTTTTGCTTTTTTTCACCTTATTTTTCAGCCGTTCCCGCCAACTCTTGGTGGCCGGGGACCACCAGCACCTGCTGGAGGCGACCCCGGTGTCCGCGTGCCCCCAGCGGGTGCCGAACCCATTTTTGGGGTGGGAATTTTGGACAAGGCAGCTCGAGGCCGTCAAGCTGGGGGGGGAAATGGTAAAATCCAGGTGAAATGCTCCAAAACACAGCTCCGAGGTGGGAGGTCACCTTTGGGTAGGGCGACGCGGGGAAGGGACATCGTGGATTATGGGATCCCCCTGTTAGGGTGCTGGGGTGTTGGGGTGCTTGGGTGCTGGGGTGTTGGAGTGCTGGGGTGCTGGGGTCTTGGGGTGCTGGGGTGCTGAGCACCCTGTGGGACCTGGTCCTGGTCCGGATACGGCCCCGAGGCTCTGAGCCCTGCCACCTCGTGGCTGCCGAGGCTGCAGCACGAAGGGACGAGGCCGGTTGGGGAGCAGCGGGGAGAAGGATGGGGGCTGGAGGATTTGGGGTCAGGGTGGGAACAGGCACTTGGGGGGCGAGGGATGGGGTCTCCGGGGCTCCCCGCAACAAGGGGCCTGGGGAAACTGAGGCACGGGGCCACCAGCATCCAACCAGCCCAGCCTGACACCAATGCTCTGTCCCATAGGGTCCCCTCTATGCACACGCACCCAGCACCCCGCTACCTCCTTGGTCCCCTGGGGACCCGGTGACAATTTGCCCGGTTAGAAGCAGGGATAGTTTGGGCTGTATTCATGCAAAAAGGGCTTTTTCTTTTCTTTTTTCTTTTTTTCTCTTTTTTCTCTCTCTTTAAATTTTTTTCTATTTTTTCTCTTTTTTTCTTCTTTCTCTTTTTTCTTTTTTCTTTTTCTCTTTTCTCTCTCTTTTTTTTTCTCTTTTCTCTCTCTTTTTTTTTCTTTTTTTCTCCTTTTTTTTCCAGGGAAAGGGAGAGGGAAGAAGGGCGAAAAACCCTTTATCCTGAAACAGCGGGGCTAAAATTGGCGCTGTTTTCATTTTACCAGCTCCATCCGGAGAGGCTGGGTGCTTTTTGTCCCCTTCCCCATCCTCAAAAAAAACAGAGGTGGGGGGAGTGGAGGCTTTGTCCCCCCCCAGGGGGGGCACTGTTACAGGCAGAGGTGAGGCTGGAGAGGGCAAATTTGGGGGAAAACCCAAGACAAAGAGTACAAATACATATGTATATGTATATATATATATATGTATTTATATGTATATATATATATATATAGGTAGAAAACCCGAATCAAACCAAGCCAAGGAGTCCAAACAATAGTTTTATATATAAATATATAATATTTATATTATTTATATTATATATAAATAGATATTATATAAATACATATATAATAAATAAATATTTATATAATATGTAAATAAATATATAAATTTAAATATATATTTATATATTGTGTGGGGTGATTTAAACTACATTTTAAACTACATGTAACTACATTTTCTCCATTTCCAAGCGAAAAATAAATTAAAACACCACTCCTCCAGCTTGGAAAACGCAAGGAATGAAACCAAGTGTGTGCCCCTAAAAAGGAGCAAAACGCCCCCCAAAATTGAAAGCAGATTTTGCAACACAGCCGGAACCCCGAAGGCGGTGCCAGTAGGATGTGGGGCCCCATGGGTGCCCCCACCCCGCTGCCGTGCCACCATCATCCCGGAGCACCCTTGGGACACCCTCGGGGCACCCAAGATTTTGGGCTCCCTTCCCATAGAGGCCTCCCGGCCCTGCTCCACCTCAGCAGCCGCTCACGGTGGCCAAGAGCCACGAAGGGATTAAGGCCGGGCCTGGCTCCAAGCGGGGCCGTCGCTTGCCCTCCCTGGGGGGGGTATTTTTAGTGGGGTGGCCGGGTACAGTGGCGCGGACGGGGGGGGACCTTTGGCATGTCCCTGTCCCCGTCCCTCCCCGCCAAGCCAAGCACCTCGGTCAGCTAAGTTTACTCGCGGGCAGTCGAGTGACATAACCAGGTTGGAGGCCGCAGAATGGCAGCGGGATGGCGTCACCCTTTGCTTTTAGAGCGGGCAAGCTTGGGTGATCCTTTAACCCTTGGAGCGTGGCTGCGAGCCTCGGTTCCATACAGTTGCTGCCTCAGTTTCCCCATCCAGCTTCTGGGTGTGAAACCTGGTGGGGCAGGGTGTTGGCTGGTGGCCCTGGGTGGCTGTCGTGGGGACAACGAGGTGGCTGTCCCCAGCAGGGTAAGGGACGTGCCTGCCCTGCCTCACCGCATGGCCAGTGGCACCGTCCTGGTGGTCGTCCCCTCGCACGGATCCAAGGATTAGAAATGGTCCCAGAGCGACAATTTTTGTCCTGGGGGACACAAAACTACCCAGAGCCGTGCCCCCGGGATGGGACAGGGGACGGCCGCCCCGATGACGGGTAGAAAAGTGAGCCTGAGGGCGATGCTCCCCGGCACCTGCTTCCCCGGCAGGGGACCAAGAGCTGTGCCAGCAGCCCTGGCCCACACGGGAGGGATTTCCAGGAAATGTTTACGGTGTGCCCTGCAGAAACACAGCCCCGTGTGTGTGTGTGTGTGTGTGTGTGTCCCAGGTCCCCTCCGCTGCCAAGGCACTGCTGTCCCCTCGGGACACGTCCCCACCAGGGGCTCAGCGCCTGCCCGCCACAGCAGCACCCCTGGCTTCGCATGGAGGACAGGTAAAGCCACCCCGTGCCCATCACCGAGGCATCGGGGCTGCTTGGGGGGGACAAAAAAGCCCACCAGGGCTCAGTGATACCTCTCTGGGGGCTGCTTTTATCCCTGCTCGGAAATCAATCACCCCGCAGCAGCGCTTTAACGACAGCCGGCAATAAATTACGATGTTCCCCGGGAAGGTGCCGGTGGGTGGCAGAGCCGGGGCTCTCGGAGTCTTTGCCTCGCTTAATTATTATGGCAGGAGTTTTAATCCTCGTTAGCCCGCTCGGTAACGGGGCTGCAGCCTCGTGCCCCTGGGCTGGGGACGGTACCGGAGCTGAAAAAAGTTCCTTGGCCACTGTCACCTACAAGGAGACTTGGCCGTCTCCTACAGGGTGATTTTGGGTAAATTTAGGTTTTTGACTCGACACCGGTAAGCGTCACCGGGCACCACGTGAAAAAATGGCTTTTTTTTTTTTTTTTCCTTGAAAAAGGGGAAAAGTTATAAAAAAAACTTTCCCTGGCCAACCCCTCCTGGAGGTGTTTTCAGCCAATTTAAAAGCCGAACGCTGGAAGATTTGGGTTTGGGGGAGCAGCACGGCCCCTCTGCCAGGGAACGAGGTGGGAGATTCGCGCCCGTTTCCCCTCTCGCCACAAGACTGAATGACGAGCAAGCAGGCTTTCCAGGCAGGAATTCCTTTATTTAAATATCAAAACTCACAGGTTAATAAAAGACGTGTAAGTAACAACGGGGGGACGACGACATCTTTATTAAAAACGGCTCGGGGCGAGGAGAGCTCTGTACACACGCTGCGCGCTGCCCGCCGCACCGGGAAGGGGACACCGGGGGGGTGATGGGGACACGGCCACCCCACGGCTCGCCTCCACGTGTCACTAAACCCCCTGATTGCCCATAAACAGGAGCCCAGGGAGGTGACAGGCTTTAATTAATAGGGCCCTTGGTGGCCTGCCATGCCCCGAGTCACCCGAGCCATGCGCCAGGCACTCGGGGCGAAACACGACCCGGGGTTGGGGGCTCTGCCTGCCATAAATCCCATGACCCCACGAGGAACCAGGCAGGCTGTGGATGGGGTGACAACAACCCCCTGTCCGTGGGGTGCACGTACCCAGCTCGCCCGGGGATTTGAAACCCCTTTGGGGCCGTGGAGGGGGTGAAAACGCAGCCGTCAGCCTCGCCGGAGCCGCGGGTGCAGCTGAGCCCGCTGCGGCGCGTTGGCTTCGTCGCCCACCCCACGGCCAAGCACACCTGGGTGCCAGCTCCCCGGGGACGCCGAGCATCCCCGGCGTTCAGCCCTGTGCCTGCTGAAGCTGGCTCCGGGTTGGAAAGGCCGAGGAGGGGCTCGTGGGTGTAACGAAAGCGGCCGAGCTCTGCCAGTGGCGGGGTGAAGGGTGCTGCGCACGTCGGGGGCGAGCAAAATGGGTTTGCAGCACAAATGTTGGCAGAGCCAGGAAACTGTCCCCACGTCCCTGCCTTGTGCAGCCCTGCCTCTTTCCCAAAGGGCTCCTAGATCGAGTTTGCCCCAAGGGGCTGCTATATAAGGGCAGCGGGTGGGCAAATCCTGCCTCCCCGTCCCCAAAATCGCATCCGAGAGGGGGAGCGGCATCCGCCACCCCGCCACCCAACTGAGTTTGGGGTTGAAACGGAATCCACGGATGCAAAAACCCCACAGCACCGGCAGCAGCTGAGATTTGCACAGCTCATCACATGGATGGTTGAAAGGAGCATCAAGGGCCGGGAGGAAGAGAGACACAACAGATCAGAGCTGCTTTAGGGTGATGCAAAAAGGGCACCGAGGCTGCTGCCGCGAGATGCTAGATTGATACAGCAGCAGGGACAACAGCTGAACATTTAGGATGTGCCCACGACACAAGGAGCAGCTGCGGTACCGGGGTTATTTCCTACCCGCCTGGAGGCTTGCTATGCTCCTGTCCGGATTCCCGAAGACCCGAAAAGAGCTGGTTTGGGTCTTCCCAAAGAGGAAAAACCCCCGCTGGGACAGGGAGAGCCGGGCGTGCTGCGGGGGAATTGGCCCCCGGTGATGGCCTGAGCTCAGCCTGGCACGTGGCTCTGCTCCTAAAGAGAAGGGACGGAGCAGGATGGATGCAGGTGGGCTCTCGGTTTGGGAAAGCGGAGCCACACGGGGGCTTTACGCCCTGGTACACCCCACCACGATGACTTGCGACCACCGGGCTCGTTGTCCCAACCGGAGCCGCTGACGTGGAGGCAGCACCCAACATCACTCTTCAGCCTCCCCGGGGAGCCTTAAATAAACCACCTTAAAAGAGAATTTATTGGCCAAAAAAAAAAAATAATAATAATAAACTTCAACAAAACCACGGCTGAGGGACTGGGCGCCGCTCCTCCGCGCCGCTGCCAGGTTCTCCGGTGAAACCAAATCCCAAAACTCAACGCAAGAAGGGGGTGCCACGTCCCGGCACGGGGTCCTGAGGTAGGTGCCAGGCGATGAAGCCTGGCTTGGCGTTTCCTGAGCTGGTCGGCTGCCGTGGGGACAACGCTCACAGCCGGGGCTTGATCTGAAGCCGTTTGCCTGGAAGGAGGAAAGAAAAATGTTTGGCACGTGTCCCACGGCGCCCCGGCTTCGTGCTCCATCTCCGGAGGGGGGCAGCGGGGACAATCTCACCTCTGCCACCCTCCTCCTGAGAGGCGGTTTCGGAGTCCCGCGAGGCCGCCCACGACGAGGTCCTTTTCCACTTGGTGCCACCTGGGAGAAAAAAAGGGACAAATTAGGAGAATGTCACCGAGCTCAGCAGGAGCCCGGCCTCTCCTCCCTCAAAAGTGGCCCAGAAACTGAGACCGCAGCCAATTTTGGGCTTTGCAGGCACGGCTCCGTGCTGGGCGCTGCTCCACCACTGCCCTGCTGGGCCCAACCTCGAGGACATGAGTCAGAGCTGATGGGTTTCGCAGCCCGGCGGTGACCAGGTCATGGCAAATCCATCGCCTGGAGGCCGGGAGGGTTTGGGGATTCGCTCGGTCTGCGAGGATGGGAAAGGCACCCGGAGGAGAGTGCTGCTGCTGCCATCTAGCCGAGGGCGGCCGGACCCCGTCCCGCACCGACGACGCTCTCCAGCAGCTGGAGGACGCCGAGATTTTGGGGGACGAAAAGCTCAGCCACCCCGAGCATCCCCTCCAGGTGCTCTGGGCGAGGACTTTTTGCTGTTTCCGAGCGGGGTGGAGGTGGAGAAGGCGAGGTTTCCTCCCCGGGGGATTTACGCCGCCGGCAAGCTCAGCTTCGGTTTTAACGGGGACTTTCCGCTCTCGGTTCCCAGCTGCTGCCCTGCTCCCAGAGGGAGTCCCCGGGTCCCCCCACCGCCGTTTCTCATCCGGGGGGGAAGAAACAGGGGAAGAAACCTCTTTTTGGGTGCCCGACAGATGCGAGGAACAGTTGGAAGCAAAGCAACAACGAGGGACGGGAGCGGAGGAAAGCCAACCCTGCTTGCCCGTGCTCGCTTCGCCTAAAAGGGTCCCAGATGCCCCTATAAAGCCGGAACTCCAACAAGTTCCTTTCACCCCCATGGACCACGGTGGACGGCACGAAGTCCTCCTCCATTTCCACCACGATGCTTTTGGCAGAGTTGCTCTCATTTTCCTCCCTGCGGAGCTCACAGAGGTGGCCACAACTCCCCCGCCGGGAGGCAGAAGCGCGGTGGCCACGTGGGCGAGGAGAAGAGCCCGAGATGAACACGGGAAGGAAAAGGGGCAGGTTTCCCAGGAAAAGGGGCCTACAGGTGGTCAGCTGTGAGGTCTACCTGGAGAAGTCCCTTCTCATTTGGGATTTCAGGAGGAGGAGAACAGCGAGGAGACGGAGAGGACCCAGCCCAAACCTCATCCAAACCTTCTGGTCACGGACTGGAGAATAAGAAGCACACAACTGGCTCTGGTTTCACCCCTGTTAATCAATTTGGTCATCCAAGGCATCCAGAAATCCTACAAAAGGATGACCCCAAGCCGATCCGAGCACCGGGAAGCCCACGAGCACCACGTCCTCTCCGCATGGAAGCGTCACATCACGTTGGCGAGCTCTTCTTCCCTTCTAGACTTGGGTAAACAAACTTGCCGGGAGCCTAGGGCGCCGTGGCAGTGATACATAGCTCTGGAGCTAATTTATGTAAAATAAAGAGGGCTCATTTAGCACCTTTCCACCCTTAATATAACACCCATACATCAGAGGGCTGCAGAGCAGCCCCGACGGCCGCGGCCATCAGTCACCCTAACGCGGTTCGAGGAGCGGCGACGCGAGCCACCCGCACCCCGCCGAGCTTCCCGAGGTTCTCCCGATTTTCCAGGTGACCCCAGCACCCCAAAAATGGGGGCCATCGGCACGATAACCCCATAGGGTACGGCAGCGGAGGAGCGGGGCCGCTGCCCAACCAGGCTGGTAGGGGACCACCAGCATCTCCCCATGGCTGCCCCACGAGGATTGCAGCCCCGATCCGAACCCTACAAATGGCTCAGTTCCCCCGGAATTGAGGAGAGGGAATCGAGGAGCCCAAAGAAACTTCATTAGCTCATCTCCGTGCTGGAGGCACGAGAGCCGACGCTCTGCGGTTCAAAGCAAATATTATTACGGAAGGAGAAATATAGATTTCTTCGGGGGGAGAGGAAAAAAAAAAAGAAACAAACACGAAGTTGATTTCTACATCGAGCGCAATTAACTCCCTGGCTCCTGCACGGGGCCGAGCACTGATTTTAAAAGTCTTCCTCCAAAGAGGGTGGAAAGACGAGGTGGCGGTAACGAAATAAAACCACGGCGGGGCGTAAAAAGAGCAGCCAGGGGAACGGGGGCCGGTTCCTCACCTCCGATTGCGGGGAGAGGAGACGCTGCTCGTGGAAAGGGGCCGGGGGGGGACCTCGCCAAGCCGTCGGCCCCGCCAACCCAACTCCGTTTTCTGCCTCTGCGCACGGCGGATCCTGCAAATGGCGCGATCAATCTCGGGGCGCATCTCGCGCGCCTTCACCCCCCCCCCCCCCCCCCCGTGCGATTTGGGAGCGACACAATCCATCTTCCAGGAACCCAGGTATATCATTTCTAGTTAGCGAAAGCCGGGCTAAGAAGCCCCTTTTTCATTACGATGATTGAACTGCTCCCGAGGAGAGGCGCGGGGCTGGATCACGAGCCCTCCGCGCCGAGCCGTGCTGCTTTTGCTGAGCTTGTCAGCCTCGCCGGAGAATTAGGACTTCCAGCGCTCTTCCTTCTGATGAAAATCAACATTTATTTTGCCTAAGCCTAAGAAGGTGTCAGGCAGACGGAGAAACTTGCCACTCTTCGCCGGGAGAAGGGAGTGAAAGGAGGAAATCTAATAGAAATATATTATCAAGTCCGAGGAGTGGACACGGCAGTAAATCACGCTTCAGGTGGCACCATTATATTTTTCAATAAAACCCGGCCTTCCCCCAGACGCATCCTCCAGCTGCACCCACCGAGTGCAACAGAATCCGCTCCAGCCAGGTGCTGAGGAAAGGGGGAGAAGGGACGGGGGAATTTTAGGGGATTTTAAGGGATGCTGCCAGCGGGGAATCCCTCGGGATGGGGGACAAAAGGAAGCGGCTTTGCTCCCTGTCCCCAAATCCTAACTCTGACCATTGCTGGGTGTTGAAAAATGGTTTTCTTCCTTAATTTGTGAGGCTGGGAGCTGGGGCATGGAGGAAGCTTGGGGAAAGGATGGCGGCAGGAGGTGTCCTGCATCCACCGGGACCGTGAAGCCGGTGGAAGGCGCCCAAATCCTGACACGGGGAAGATGGAGAGCGTGGAAAAAGCTCGCTAGCAGCTTTCCAAATTCCTCCATCAAAGCCTTGCCAGAAAGCTGGGTGTTGTAGGGATGCCTTCTCTCCAAGACCAGCCTAACGAGAGGGCTGCAATTAGCAGAAGAGCCTCGCTTCATCAGTCTTCCAGATACTCACAGACGGGAGCGGCGGGGAGCGAAGGGGATGCTCGGGACGCCGCGGCGCATCCCGGCACCTCCCTGGATCGGGTGGAGGAATTCCTCTTCTTTTCCCCCAAATCCCACGTGCATTTTTTTCACCCATCCAGGAAAAATAGCCTTTTTCTGCTCCCCGGAAACTTGAGGGGAGCCCAGAGGCTGAGGCTGCCTTCGGAGCAGATTTTCCTGCCGCTGAGTCAGCTCCGGAGGAACTTCGGCTGAGGGAGGCTGTTTTTTTTTTTCGCAAAACCCAAGGACAAAAGCGGGGATAAAAAGGCCGGCAGCAAGGGCTAAGCCCCAGAATTTCCCACAAATCATTTTTCAGCTTTTTTTTTCAGGAAAAAAGCAGCTTACGGGGGGGTTTTGCTGGTTTCCCGGGGGGCGTCGGCGAAGCTCTCCAACCTTCTCCTCTCCTCCTCGCTTCTTTTCTTTCCCTAGAAGAAGTTGCCTGGGAAGAGGGAACCCTCAGCATCCACCTGATATCAAGTTTTTATCCTTAAAGACAACCCCAGGGCTGCCTCCCAACCCACACGAGATACAGGAACACTTCACAAAGAGATGCTGCTGGAGGTGCACCAGAAAAACCAGCAGCGTTTTGGTGCGGAGAGCAGGCCGAGACCCCAAATCCTCCCTCCCCAAACGGGAAACAAGCAGTGAAATGTAAAGCTTGCCAACCAGACACGAGCTACAGCAGTGCTGGAGGAGTTTTGGCAGGTCACAGGCACCATAACGATGTGTAATCATCTGGTGGTTCGGGTACGGTCGGGTATGGTGAACATCTGCCCTTTCCCACCAAGCTGAAGGAGATGGGATTTCATCATCTCGTTGTCATCAAGGGTTCTTCCATCTCCAGCTTTCAGGTCATTAAATAATTCAGGAGGGGATGACAGGGCTGCCGAGTGGCAGCCTGAACGAGAAGGGTTTTCAGAAGTCCTAAGGAAAGTCTGAAAGCCCTGGTGGCCAGACCCTCCGTCCCATGAGGATGAGACCCTAAAATATGGGGAGAAAATTAATATGGAAGGAGCGGATTTCAGTCCCGGAAAACGAGCGAGACTTGGCAGGTCTGAACCTCTCCTGCCAATCGATAAGGAAAGAGGATTGGAAACGTGCAGGCAGCGAGGTGCGGGCAGGGAGTGAATCAGAAAGGGTTTTTTTTTCAAGTGTGGGATGAGAAAGGACGATTCTGATTCAGACGGAGAGCCCAATTAGAAAAAAGTCACAGCGCTCATCAGCTTTACTGGAAGTTTCAAATGAATTGGCCACTTTGCAATAAAGGAATTAAATAAACATCAGCGAAGTTTCTTACTCTCGGATCTTCCGTCTCGGCCGTGTGTCCAGGCTGGGAGCATCCAGGACCAGCAGACGGATGCCTGAAACCAGCACCCGGATAAAACAGGATGGATGAGAACAACCCAATCCCGCTGCGGGGACCACCCTCAAACAGCCCCAAAACCCCTCAGTAGTTTTGGGTCCCCAAACCCTCGATGGTTTGGGGTCCCCAAACCCAGAACCTGCTGGCTCAGGAGGAGGTGATGTGATTGCTAACGAAGCGAGCGGAGCCGGCACGTTACCGGGAAAGCAATCAAACCCTACCCTGCTCGAGGGATGGCTGCAGCTCGCTACCCGCAGCTCGATCCATTTGGCATGAGAAAAGCAATTAGGTTAGAGGTTTGTTAATTCAGTTATGAAAGAGTTTTGATGCTCTCTAATTAAACTGAATGCCCGACGGGGCGTGCGTCGGCCTAGGGCTGGAGAGGAGCAGGAGAGCCGGGTGTGCACAGCAGCATCGCACCGCCACCGGCCGGGCACGCCGCTCACCGTCACAGGGAAGATCTCCTAAGTGCCAGGAGAAGATCCACGAAGGTCCTACGAAGGTCTGAGCTCCCCTTGAGCCTTGCTGGCTGATAACCATGAGACGAAAGGCAGCAGGAAGGAAGATGGGTGCTGCTTGTGCTCAGCTCGCTGTCCGGACCCTGTTAAGTTATCCTACCAGAGCAGTAGATCCCAGAGAAAGGAGGTGATGGGAAGGTTGATTTAAGAACGAGGTCCATCAAACATGTTCCTAATTCCCTCTTCCTCTCCCGGCAGCCCCAGGCTTGCGGTCTGTAGGTGAGGATAAGAGCAGAAGACACTGCAGAGCTTCACAAACCCAGGCCACATCTGGGCTCATCCCCATCTCCTCGCCGCGCTGGAAGAACGAGGATATCAGGGCTTGGTGAGCTGCTACCTCTCCTCCCCTTAGCTTCTTCCCTTGGTATCATCTGTTGAGGATCTGGGAGCTCCCCTAAGCCCCAAAAGCTCTCACCATGACCACCGAAGTGCCTCCAGCTGCTCCTGCCATCTTCAACCTTCTTCCCCAGGGCACGTCCCCCACATGGGGCACGTCCCTGGCCACATGTCCTTGGCTTCCCAGCCATCGCTGGTGAGCCAGACCTCACCGTGGAGGGGTTTATGAAGTAGAAGGCTGGATTTGGTAACCTCCTCGGGTCCTCCTGCGATCCTAAGGGCTGCTCCTGGACCTCAAAACAGACAAGGGCTGCAGGGGAAGGAGGAGACCTTGGTGACCCCTCGCAGACTGGTGGCATCTCGGCGGGGATGGAGCGTGCTGCAGCTCCTGGCCCACGCCTCGCCTTGGGTTGGATTCTTCTCATGTTGAAGCCAGCGAGAAAACTCCCCTCTGTTACACCTCCTTTCCTTCCTTCTCCTCTCTGTGTGACTTCCAGCATCTGCTCCAGTAAATCTTTGTCATGGGGACCCATGGGGCAACCCCTCCAGCAAGCTGATGGCACGCGGCATGCCGAGTGCGGCTGCCCCCCGAAATACGGAGGAGATGGCACATTGAGTCATTCCGTGGGGCCAAAACCTTTCCTCGACTCTCCATCGGTGCCCTCACTTCTCCCAAACTGGTGGAAGACCCGGCCAGGTGTCCTGAGCCACCTTACTGTCCACTATCCCATGTCCCCTATTAGATGATCCACTGGTTTGAGTTTCTCGTTGAGTTTCTTGCCCCTGTATGAGCATGGAGCAAGCAGGGGTAGAGCAAAGATTTGGGGAGTTTTGGGCACGTTTTGGGTGATGCCCCAAGACCATCAGGCAGGTTCCTCAGAGGTTAGGAACCCCAGGAAAGAGCTTCTCTAGCACCTGGCCCAGGTTTTGGGGAATACAGGTCCATGAAGTAATTGAGTCTCTGGAGAGGACCAGCAACAGTTGGCCATAACACCAGAGGGGAGACCCAGCAGGAGCCAATCCTGCTCAGAAACGGGGTGCTGGTGATGCAAGGAGCTTGGGAGGAGGGGTAGATAGAGGAGGAGCAGGAACTGGCAACACCATGGGACAGAGAAGCTTGCCCATGTTAGGTAGCAGAAGACAGAGCCCGTTTTGGGAGGTGATTCCACCCAAAGAGGCCATGGAGGTGGCCTCAAACCAAAGAAGAAGCCACAGAAGCAGACCAGATGTATGGACACTGCCTCATCACTTCTCCACAGCCAAGGTCCTTCCAAAAAGGGGCGATGACCCCCACCAGGAGAGCCAAGACCTCTGCGCCGCCACCAGCCAGGACTCAGATCCCCAGAGAAATCCTGGAGGCAACTGGGATGGAAGAGAGAGAATTGGTTGTTGGTTTTGGGGGGGATTTTTTTGGCCAAAGGATTGGTTGGTTGGGGTATTTTTGGCCAAAGAAGAACGGGTTAACGGTGAATTGAGGTCTTCAACTACCCGTCCTCAAATAATTGCTGTCTTCGGTAGTTGCAGGTGGAGCCAGACCCTCGGTGGAGGTTCCCAAGGAAAAATGGATCGATACAAGCAACGGCATAAAAATTGTTTCCCTAGATAAACAAAAGGCTTCGGCTTTATCATGAAGAAGTCCAAGTTCAGCGCTAAGGTGTGCAATAAATGTTTCATTAGTGGTGCTTTTCGGAGTTTTGCTGGCGCTGTAAAAACCTCTTTGATATCTACGTAGTGCACTTTGAGCCCTCAGGGTCCCCAGTACAGAAACTGGGGACGTAGTGGAGCAAGTGGAGGCCACCAAGATGGTTGGACCACGAGGAGATGCTTGGGACAACGCTAAAAAGACAGTTCCTGGTATTTTATCCATGATAACGGATAACCAGACCCTACCAAGAGGAGCAAATGACTTGGTCCTGCCAGGGCCAAAGTTGGCAGGATGCTGGCTCCTTGGGACATCCCCTTGCACCCAAGCCTTCCATCATCAACCCCAAAGATGCTTTCTGTAGGGTTTCAGGGCATCTTCTGCCACGTCAACCCAAAGGGCTGGTCCTCATCTGCCTCGTCCAGCTGCCGAAACGCAGAGCTTCGGAGCAAACAGCCCGCGCCGGCAGAAGCAACGTCGAAGGCGATGCTGCAGGTGGTGGAGACCACGGGACCCTCCACACGGCATCCCACCACGAGGATTCGCGTGGGGGGACCGGCCCCAAACGTGGGCTGGGAGCAGGAGATGTTCAGACCGGGGTTCAGCCCCACGGGGTTGGAGGACGGCGAAGCGGGATCGGGTTCAGCCCCGGCGGCAGCGAGCACGGCGCGGATTCGGGCAGGGAGGGCAGCCGGGGAGAGGTAGGGGGGGGGGGGATAGGATTTGTGTTCTCAAAGTTATTCCTCCAGAAGTGAAAGCTGTAAACAAAACTGGAAGCGCTGCACCTCGATGAATTCCTCCAAAGCCAAAGCGTTTGAGCGTGCTCAGCGGAGCCGTTAAAAAAGACTGTAGCGAGCATCTTCCATTAACGTTACGACCGTGAAATATGACAATAAAATGATAGCCGTATGGTCGCAAATTTGCAGCCCGCCGAGTTGCTAGGGGTTTATCGTCACTCAAACGTGCAGAGAGCTGTAAAATGTTTACAGAAAGGGTCGTTTGCAGCTATAAAATCCTCTTTTCTCTCCTAAACAAGGCTGAGTGGAGCCATTTACAAACCCCTGAATGTTCATCGGGGGAGAGGGGAACATCTGTTCTCTCCAGGAGTTTTCAGTGATCTTCTCGAACAAATTAACTAAAATGGGTGCTTTCTAATTAAATTAGCACTCGATTGGAATGGTTTGCATTGGTGCGCTCGCTGACAATTAGCGCGGGGAGGCCAGTTAGGCTCCGGCGCAGGCTATTTAACTGGGAGGTGAAATATGGAGGAGCCCATTACCTGCACCACGCTCGCGCTCCCTCCGCCTCTGCCCCGAGAACGAAACGTGACGAAGGATGGGGAGGCACCAAGAGATGTCCAGGAGCTCATCCCAGGCACCGGGGTCTCCATCTGCGGAGCCGCGGTGGGTCTGAACCCACGGGAGGACAGCATTGAGCTCAGCACCACCTCCCTCCTTTCCCATCCCCTTTTTATACATCCCAAGGCTACAGACACGTACCAAGACCCTGTAAGATCACGGTGAGCCCGTTGACCAGAGCAGGACCCTAAAAGTCATCCCCAAACACCACCTCCACCGGCACCTTCCCTCCTGCACGCGCAGCCGGTACTTTCCTCCATTCCTCCCGTATTTTCCAGTACTAAAAGGGCATTTTCTGAAATTGTGACCGTTTAACCAAGCAATTCAGCTCACTCCGTAATAATAACCTGTCCTCCTCCTGATTTCCCACCCCACCAATTTGTGTGTCACCTTCAGGGGCTGCAAGCAGGAACGGAATATTAGCGCCGCGCTCCCTGTTACGGGCAGAGCTGCCCCTCTGGCAGACACCAGCTGATACCTAGAGCCACGTGAGGACCCAAATAAACCCTCAATCCCGGCGTTGAAGGCGATTTGGGCACTGTGAATCATTCAGGCCCTTTAGCAGCACCAGCAGCCTCATCCTGCGCCCTCCTGGGATGATCAGGATGAAACCTGTTGGTGGCCGGGGCTCCTTTTCTCTCGTTGGGTGATGGTTGTCGTTTTCCCCTTTGGTCCCTTTGTGTGTTAGGATGAGCCTTTAATCACTAAAAACATCGGAGCACCGGGAAGAGGCAAACCTGGGTGCCCAGCAGCATCCTCACACCTGCTCCCGCACCGGTCGTGCGCGATCGCTGCATCCCCTTGGCAGGGAAACTGCTTCGTCATCAGATTCGTTTACAGACATCTGCAACTCCTTCCCCGCTTTCCTTTCCTTTGGCTCCTCCAGTCTCTGCCTTCCCGATGCTTCGTGCCCTTCCCGTTCCTGGGGCAAAGGCACGGAGGGACGCGCGCCCAAATCACCTACCTGTTCTTGGGGACCCCATCCTGAACCAGCTGCTTTTCCTCGTCCCACCCAGCCTCTGCTTTGCATCTCGTCACCTCCGCGCCTGCAGACAAATCCGGATCTCCCCAGAGCGTCCCCTACCTTCGCACAGCGCTGCTGTTGGAGCCAGGGATTAAGGGATTTCCCCAACAGGGGCTGAATCAGGAGAGCAGGAACCGAGGAACATAGCAGAAAAGCAGCACACCTCTGCTGGGAGGTGCGCGAACGCTGCGCGGAGACACAAAGACGTTTCTGCTCACCGCTTCGCCGATTCCCTCCTGCTTTTTTTTTTTTCACAGTCGGGCCAAACAGCTGAAATATTTCCCTGATTTTTTCCAAAAAATTAAAAAAGTCAAGGCGGGAGCTGTTTGCTGTCAAGTGTACGAAGTTTTGTTTATCCTAAAACTGAATTTTCTCGTGGAGGTCCCTCAGCGGGGTGAACTGGGGCAGTGCGGAGCAAAACCAGCCCGAGAGCTTCCTACCTGGCTCGTCACCTGGCTCGTCCTCGTCCCTCTCCGCTTTGCAGCCCTCGTCCCCGGGGGAGGACGAAGACAGGAGGGAGATGAAGGAGGGCAATTTCTGCAGCCGGCAGCTTTGCGAGGCGTCGGCGTCTCTCCAAAACTTCACGTCCTGCTCTGCGCCGGAGGGGCCGGGCACTTCCCCATCATCGCACGGCTGAGCCGGCTCGTTCCTGGTGGAGGGACAAGCAAAAATGAATAACGAGGAATAAATGATCTCTTGGCAGTCTCACGTGCATGGGGAGAAGCCGAGGAGAACCGTTGGGTAGGTAGAAGCTCTCCGGGCTCCATCCCGGGCTGCCCGTTGTCTCTGATTTCTCGCGAGCCCAGCTAACGTGACAGTTGGGCTCGCTTGACATCTCTGGTGACGGTGCTAATAAAGGAAAAACCTCCCGGGCAGCTTTCAAACGCTGCGAGCTGGCCAGGGGCGTGCTCCCTTCCCCGTGCAGGATGCCAGGAGCCGAGCCGGGGACGGGCGCAGGATGCCCCGCGCTCATGCCTCCTTACCTAAAAAGAGCAAGGAGCTATTTTACACCTCATTCACACCGGGGACGTGAGCTGGGTGTCATTCCAAGGCTCTTCTGTCACCCGGGGATAAGCCCAGAGCCTGCCGAGAGCTCGTCCCCCTCTGCGACCATACAAGGCAGGGCTGGGATGGGGACCAGGACTGGGGCAGCACCTTTCGAAGGCTCCGACGGCACAAATATCTCACGGGGCACGAGACGCAGCCCCTCCCCAAAATCCCCGAACCTTCCGCTCCTTTCCTACCTGCCCGTCTCCTCGCAGAGCCGCCTGCACTTGGAGGGGGGGTCCCCGTCGTTGGCAGCGCTGTCCCCTCGGGGCTGACGCTTCTTCTGCGGGTGCAGCAGCTTGCAGCGGGCGCCCAGGGGGCAGACGCCCTTCTTGGCGAAGTCCGGGCAAACCAGGGTGTGCTTCTTCTTGCACTGCCAGGGAAAAAGACGGAGACGTTGGGAAATGCAGCGACGTGCCCCTCCCGAAACCCCTGCGAGGTGCAGGAGGTCTGCAGCACTCCGCAGGATTTGGGGCCTTTTGGGTACTTGTTGGCAGTGGGAAAGGATCGAAGAGATGCCTCTGGATGCGATTTCAGCCCCGAGACGCCCAAGGAACCCAGTCCCACCACGGATGCTCCCCTCCATCCTACCTGGTGCGAGCATTTTGGCTCTTGTAGGACAAATACCAGGCTGTGCCACCGCAGTGGGACAAATCCCCAACTCCCACGGTGCACAAAGGGTTTGCAACACGAGCAAACACCAACCAGGTCGCCTTTTCCAGGAGCAATGATGTTCTCTGCATGGCTCCTGCCTCACCTGAACACCCACACCGCAAAACCTTTTTGCTCCCGGGTAGTGCAGGCGCCAAAATTTTGCCCGGGTTTGGGGGAAAGCGGACAAATCCACGGGCACAGAAACACGGCGAGGGTTTGCAGCGCAAAATCACGGGGTCACGAGGCTCCTGCCCTTTTAATACCCCCAAAGTGAAGCCGTTTGGGAGCGGCTCCCTGCGGTGACCTCGGGGATGTGACGGCAGCCCCGCTGAGCCGCCGGAGCGGTCGAAAGGGCAGCGGGGCCGGCAGCTCGGCGGCCCCGGGGAAACGCCGACGTCGGAGCGAGGAGCTCGTCTTCTGGAGGCCAGGGAGGTCGCCAACGCGGCAGGAGGGCCGGGGATCCGGACAGACACACGGACACAAGCTCTGCGGGGGTGCAAGAACCGGGGAAAAACCCAGCAGGGATCAGGCCAGACACGGAAAAATCATAAAAACCATCTCCCTGCACTTCCCTCCTCTATTTCAACGAGCTGCCATGAGGTTCCAGCAAGTAAATCTAAAATCCAATGCGTAACCTGAAAGTAGAGCATCTCCAAACAGTGCCCTGGGTTTAGCACTACTCTATTTTTTTAAATAAAATCCCGTTTTTGCCCATGGATGGGTGCTGGAGAAGCACAACCAGACACAATCCGTTCTACACACGGTGCCAGCTCTCACGAGCTGGTAGGAACCTTAAATCTTCTCCTCAGCTTGCCATGGAAGAGTAGGTGAAAACCATCTCTTCCAGCAGCCAAAGCTTCTCTCGCCCTGGTTAAGCAGCCATTATCTTAACAAATCTAAAAACAAAAACAAACACTTAAAACAAGGGAATTTGGGGAAAACACCTTTCCTTTTCTCCACGCCTTCTTGCCAACTCGCAGTGCTTCAAACACCTCCGGCTGCCGAAGTCGTGGACCAACGGCAAGTGCTTGGAAAAGGCACCAAGAAGACAGCTTTCGGGTCATTTTTTCCCCAAATGTTAGGATCTGAGAGCAAAGCCCTCAACCTGATGAGTGCTTTGAAGGTACATGGCACTAAATCCTCGCTGTGAGCAGCACCCGAGCAGCGGTTCTCTTTGTGCTCTGCTTGTCCAGAGGCTTGAGCAACGGTGGAGGTGAAAAGAAGAGCGAAATGAAAGGAGCATCCCAAATTCTGGAGTAGCCAAGGATGCTGAACGTTCCTGGAAACGGCCTTCGGAAAGGTGTTGTCCGTATGGCTTTGGGACTACAAAGGGATGCCTCCGCCCATGGATGCGAAATCCTCGCCCGTACGGCGACGTCCAACGCAAAACCAGAGGTGGGAAGGAGAAGGGCAGGGAAAAGGAGCCCTCGCCTCCAAGGGCCACGTGGATGCACCACCCGAGCACTTGGTACTGCTGCCCCTACACCGAGGGATGACGGAGAACAGATTGGGGTTGGGGAAAAGCCAGGAAATGTGGTTGTTTTGTCCCGTATCCGCTTGGAGAGGCCGAGGGACAGCGCCACATCCCCGGCTGGGTGACACGCGCGTCCCCATCCCCGTTACACCTTGAGCTGGGACCCCAGCTGGTCGCTGGCTCCCCGGCGGACGCAGACTTAACATTAAGCAAACAAACCGCCCGCGACTAATTCGGCTCCCCGGCTCGTTTTTCTAATGACTTTTCCGCGCCGCTCGCCGTGCCAACACGCTTGGCCCTCCTCTCACGGTGGCCCCACTGTCCGTCCGTCCGTCACCGTCCATCACCATCGGGTCAAGGCTGCAGGGAGAGGCAGGGACCTGCTTAAAGCTCGCTGGATCCTCGGCTCCGGGCTCAAAGTCCCCTCTATTTATTTACGGGAGGGAAGGGGGAGCTCTTTTCCTCGTGCCCCCCGTGCCTTGAAGGCAGGCGAAGGCGAGGGTTGGGGTTACTGTAAAGCCGCTCGCCGCGTGTCGGCCGGGGTGAAGCAGCGCTGGGGGCTGCGGGGTGGCAGGAGCCACCCGATCCCTTCCACCTGTCAGGGCGGCTAATTATACCCCGCGGGACCCCCGCCAACGGGCAGGTTGGGCCATAAAAAGAGAAAAAGCATCTGGCTCCTTTCTTCAGGCAAGAGAAAACCCGGAGCACCCCCCTAAAACGCCCTCGGGGAGAAAGCCAGCGGCTGCGTCGGGCGCCCGGGTGATGCCACCACGGTGGGGACACCCCATGGAGCGGGGTCACCCCATGGAGAAGGGACGGGGATGAGCCCCAGGGGGGGGATTCTGCTGTTCCAGCCCCCCATCCATCTCCCTGCTCTGGGGTTTCCCCTGCAGCCTGCAGCAGCGGTGCCCGACGAGGGCACGGTGCCCGCTGGCAGCACCGCGGCCGGGACTCCTCCCCTGGCTGCCAGGGCACCCTGGGTGAAATTCGAGGTGCTGCTCAGCACCCAAAAAGCCTTAAATGGCCCCCGGCCCCATCACACAGCAGGAAGGGGTCGGGCACAAGGGTATTTGCAGATCGCTGCCTTCTTTAGCCCGGACCTGGCAAAGGAGGAGGCAGCAACTGGCAGGGCCGGTGGCAGATCCTCGCTCAGCGCCGGGAACGCCGTTAATGAACATTTTCCATCACCGACCTTGGCAGGAGGCTGGGGAGGGCGGGAGGAAGGTGAAGCTGGGTTACTGGGCCGACCGGCGAGCACCCGCTGACCCCACGGGGGGAGCAGTGGTCCCGTCCAGCTTGGCATTCCCGGCTCCGCACCACCAGCGGGGCTGCCCAGGTTGAACTTCTCAAATATCTCCGGGCTCGTCTCGCGCCCTCCGCTCGATCCCTTCTGTTCCAGTGCCAGGGGACAGCAGGTGACACAAGGGACGGTGGCTGGACGAGAGAGCAAACCTCTGGCGCATCCTTGCCCTGCTCTTCCCATCTCCTTGGGCTCGAGTCCTTCTCTCCGGACACAAGAGTGCGGCTCCTCGCCGGAAACCCAAGGGAATTCCCCTTCTGGGGAAGAGGAGCCTCGAAAGCCCAAGCTGAGCCCCAAAAAGCCAAGCACCTTGCTCTGCTGGAGCTGTTAGAGCTCTGGGGTGCAGGATTAAGAGGCTGGATCGATGTCAGGCTGCCTTCGTGCACCTCTTACCTGCGACTTCTCCGCGCTAAGCGGCTGGTGGGAAGCTCTCGCTGGAGGTGGCGGGGCTGCTTTCCGACGCCGCTCTGAGCTGACAGCCAGTAAACAGCTTTTTTTTGATGGCTTTTTTTTTTTTTTTTTTTTGGATAATTGGCTGCAGATGGAAGCAGCCTTAAAAATTGCAGCTCCCCGGCGTTAAAACCTGGAGGACAATGCCGCCGGAGCGTCATGTGTGCGGGGGAATAATAATGGGGGAAATTTAGCCAACACACGGAGCGGTGCTTGCGCCTTTTTGTCTCCGAGCTGCAAACAGCCCAAAACAAGGCTTTTTGATGCTGTTTTATCGTTTCTTCCCAGCAGCAAAATGCTGGTGAGGAAGCAAGGAACTCCTAGGGATGGAGGCTCTCTAGGATTTTGGATCTGTCTGCTCACTAGGACCTACCACAATGCGAACAGGACTGTGGACATCGGTCGCTAACATCCATCCAGGCACAGCACGAAGAGGTGCTCAGAGGGACACCGATCCCAAAGCCAAGCTGCTGAACCTGCCCCGTGGTATCCACAGGAGTGAAAGTGCCTCCGGAGCAAGAATGGGATGGCATTTCTGAAATCACAGCCATTTAAAAGAGGCAGCAAAGCAGCTGGGATGGATTGAAGGGGACAGGAAAAGACTTGTCCCTGCAGTGTGCGCTGCCCCGGCATAGTCCAGCCCAGATATAAATGACCTAAGGGCTGGGCTCCGTTCTGCATCCTTTCTCCACAGCGCCCTTATGGCCTCTCAATCACCATCAACTGTTTCTTCTCGTCTTGCTTATTCCTGGGTCAGAGGTGTCGTTTTGCTGATGCAAAACAAAATGCACGTGGCATTGTGGGCTCAGTGAGCATCTGCAGGGCCGGCTGTCCTGCAGCATCCTCCCCGACGCTTTCCCCTCTGCATCTGCTCGGACTTGCCCAGCACAGGGACTTTTTCAGCAGACAGGTCCTGTTACCGGCCAGATCCCTCCTTCTGCCAAAGCCCAAAGGGGAAACACCACGAACGAAAGAACTGTGAAACGTCCGAAGGAAAGAATTCACACAAGGAACTTGAAAAGCTTCAAACTTCCCCTCCCGGGGAGGCCAACAGCAGCGTCGCAGTCCCTTTTAACGTCGGGCAGTAGATCTGGAAACAGAGCACGAGCTGGCAGGAGCTGAGATCAACGAGGCAAAGCATCACGGGATCCGTTAGCAGAAGCCGACACTTGAGCTCGGGGTTTCCAAGCCAATGGTCCTTGTTTTGGAAAAAACTCTTTGTTTTGGAAAAAAAAAAAAAAAGGAAGGGAGAGCTTGAAATCTGCAGCCACTCGATGTCCCGGGAGTTCGGTGACACCACTCGAAGGGTGACAACAGCACTTGACAAACTGCCCCGCGAAGCACCGTAGCCCGGAGCGGCCGTTTGTGCCGCGGCCCTTGGCAGGCTCCGTGTAATTGGAATTTTCCATGTAGCAAAATGATGTCAAAGAGCAGTTAACCTCCCCGGCGTGAGTGCACGCGACAGCTCCGAGCAGGAGCCCGAGTACTGTAATTGAGCATTTCCAATGCTTTTTCTTTTTTTTTTTTTTAAATTTAATTCTCTCTTCCCTTGGGAATTGCTGCCGTGAGGTCCCACCACTCGCTCCCAGCTCCCTGCTTGGAGCTGCAACAAGCAGAGGTTGAATTTTCCAGGCTTGGCTTTTGGCTGTGTCCTGGATCAACCTGGAGGACAGCCACGTGGCTCTGACATTATAAGCCCCAGTATAAATAAAAGTAACAGAGCAAGCCTAGAAGATAGAGGAAAACTGGCCACTAACAGCAAGCACCTTGGTCCTACTCCAACCCCAAAGCAGCAAGGGCTGGTAGAGACACGGTGAAAGCGAAGCCATGGATGTAAGGAGGAAGGGGAATCCCAGCTGAAGAGCAAAGACCTGCAAAGACCAGCAAGGACACCCACGTGGGAATGCCTTCAGCATTTAATCCTTTCCTCGCTGCTTTGCTGAACTTGTTTCCGTCAGAGCCCCACGACAATCTCGTCCATTGCACCTCAAAGTCACGATGGAGCCGGTTTCATACGAAGAACCCATCAATGGTTGCCATGGAGAGTCCCTAACCCATCCATTACCAACCCCAAATCATTACCATTGGGGATGTAACGAACCAGAAACCCACCGTACATCCCCTACAATGGGGTCTGCATTGTGAACAGCCTTTCAGGTGGCCCGAGGAAACAGCTCATGGGATGCAGAGATCATCCAACAGCAGAGAACAAGTGGTATCGAAGGGGAATCCCGGTGCAGGAAGCAAAGATGAAGTCTGCCCCGCTTTGTGTCTGCCTCTACAGAAGTTCAGGCTGAAATCAAGAACTCTCTACCTCATCTACTCCCAGCCGGTAGCAGTGATTCTGTGACTGCTTTCCCCCAGACTTCCTAATTTTCATGTTTTGTGATGCATCTTCTTCTACAAAGATATTAAAGCGCGAGAGAAAAAAATCGCAGGCCGGTATTTATCTAGGCACTATTATCAACTAGCCCGGGCTATTAAGCAGTTCAAGTTTGCCCTGATAAGCAACATCTTTAATGTAAGCATCTGAGTGCCGTTGGAGATACTACAGTTAAATTAAAGTCGCAATAAGAGCCCTCATTATGCCATTACAGAGTACGGTAAATAAGATGCAACTGGAAACCCACAAAGATTTCTGCACAGATACGTGGGTAGGATGGGGCCAGGAAGAAACTTGATTAGTTTTAAACCTCTGCTGCAGGTTACGAAGCTTTTCGAAGAGAAAACTGCCATCACCAGCACTCAGGTTTATCACTTCCTATCAGTAGCACAGCCCTCGGTGATGTTTTAATTTCAGTCAAGAACACTCTGGTGTGCAAAGCAAAGCGGGCACAGAATGGCGGAGGTTGGAGGCACCTCAGGGCCATCAGGTCAACCCCTGCCATAGCAGGGTACCCAGCCCTGAGGCCTGGTGGGTTCAGGGAGCCCCCAAAGAGGAGCCCCCAGTCCCTGGTCCCCATGCCAGGGCTCCAGCACCCGTCCAGCCCAGCAGTGCTGCCTGGGAGCCAGGGGGAGCCTCCCAGGCTCCAGGCTGGGCCCATGGCCTCCACTGCTGGCCCTAGGCCCCCTTGAGCAGAGCCTGGCCCTGGCACCTCCCTGCAGGGCCACAGGAACGTGGGGAAGCTCCCCCGGAGCCAGGCCAAGCAGCCCCAGCTCTCGCAGCCTCTCCTCACGGCAGGGAGGCTTCAGGTCCTCCCAGCACCACCTACGGAACCACATTTATGTGTTTTGGGCCTTCACTTCCAGAGGAGAGGAGCCGGGCTTCGCCGCTTTCCGCCTCTCCCACAAGGACTCCACATCCCCAGTGGGGCACCCAGATCCCTGCCCTCTCGAATCGAGCCTGGCTGCTGCTTGTGATCCTAAGAGCAGACACATTCACAATCATTACTAAACCTCACCATTTATTTTTTTCCCCCCCAATAAAGAATTTACTTACTAATCAGTTTGTTGACTGAAAATTTCTGCTACACATCATGGGAGAAAAAAAAACAAAACACACAACAAATTAAATGGGCAACTGTAGCACGCAGAAAACATCTGTCAACCAAAGCCAAAATTAAAGATAAATGAAATGAAGTTGCCTTTGCAGATGATTTTCATACAGCTGCAGCGGACTATAAAAGAGCGATCAAAGGCAGCGCTGCCCCTCAGCTAATTCTGAACAAAGGGAGAAGGGGAACTGCAAACCTCCTGCGGCACCCCAAAGAGGGGGCTGGAGAAATCTCACTGTGGTGTTGTGTGGGCAGGCCACACAAAAATTGGCTGGAAGGTTTTGGTCCACTCAGTACGCCACGAACTCACAGCTGGAACAGGCGGATATGAGGCTACTGTCTACAGATATGCCTAAAATATCACTAGAAGACCCGGTGAACGTCCTCAAGGAGATCCAGGTCAAAATGAAGGTGAGGGAGCTAAAAATGGGTGAGAATTCGAGGTAAAATCAGAAAACCATCACCAGTGAGAAGGAATAAAGGATGAGGCAAGAGCGCAAGCAGGGCAGCAGTCCAGAGGCTCTTGGACATGACCTGGGAAGAAACCTCAAGGCTCCCGAGCCAAGAGTTGGACTTGGTGATCCTCATGGGTCCCTACCAACTCAGGATATTCTGTGGTTCCATGAAAATCAACACTGCAAGACTTGGCCCTTGGTGAACGTGAGCAAGCCCAGAGACCCACCCCTGCCTCCCTCATGCACCCCGTACAAAAGCAAAAGCAGAGGGAAAATGCCCTGGGATTTGTTTCATGCACATAAACAGCATTTCTGTAGCTAGGAATTGGTGTTTCTACCACCTGTCCTCCAGCTGAGCCCAAAACAGCTGTACACGAGACAGAGATAAATTTCAGTCTTCAGTGTCTCTTTCCCTCGTACAAGGGAGAAAAGGGGAAGAGAGGTTTCCGCGATGCTTTAATGCGACACCTCCGCAACGCTCCCTCCCCTGTTGCAAGTGTAGAAAATGGATCAGCTCTTTAGAAGAAGCAATTTGTCGATGTCCAGACCCCTAAACGTCCAACCTTCGTGAACGCAGGCAGTTAATCTGTTTGAGGTTTGATCCTTCTAATAGGAGCCCAACTCCTATTATACTCGGCGCAGAATGTGTTCGGTGACGAGGTACAGAGCAGGGCAGTGGGGCTCAGCAAAGCCATCCTTGCTTGGGTAGTGCTTAAAAATTTGATCAAGGTGGAAGAGATATCCCTGAGCTGCTCAATAGTGGAAGCCTTTTTCCTCTTCCTCCCCTTCCACCTTTGACCAGCTCACCCAATTTACTGATTTAGTGTTGATGAACACCCTGTTGCCTCCTGGTCATGATGAGAGGTCCATCAATCATATCACCGTTTCCCTCTGCTCAGGTCCAGCCCCATCCTGCACGTGTACAAGGTCCTGCTCTTCCCTACCCGTCGCTGCAAGCGCGTCCTGCCACCAGCAGCTCCCTCTGAATCAAAGGGGACTGGAAATTGGAAGCAGCTCTGATAGGATCATAAAAGAATTAAGACGGAGGAACGGCCAAGATAGAGAAAATTTGGGATGGCTCAAAGCTTAGCCTTCCCCATACCCCTCCCCGTGCTCATACAGAACAGAGAGGTTTTATATTAAGGCTTGTGGCACTTCAAACAGCCCCCCTGGTAGCTGGGCATGGAGGAGCTTCTCAGCTTGATTGGGTCTAATTCAGCATAACAGCATCATGGAGTTCGGAGATGAGCGCTTCAAGCCAGGAAATCTGCTCCTGCTGCGGCTGGTTCTCTCCAGGCATCAGCAGCAGGGCGATTTGAAAGAAAAACCGTCTGAATTTGAAGCCTTTTAAAAAAAAAAGTTAGTCTGTCCCAAACTAACAGCAAAAGCCAAATAATCCACACAGGGAGCAGATGCTTAAAGTCTCCCAGAGTATTTGAAGGGCCTCCAAGAGAGGAGCAAACCTTCGTTTACTTACAGAAGCGATGCCGAAGACCCACAGGTACAAATTTGCCCCCCCAGAAAAGTGATCTGGAAACACAGATGGAGAATACGGCCCCTCTCGGTGCTAGCACATCTGGATGGAAAGAGGAAGGCTGGGAGGAAGCTCTCCTGGTCATCACTCCCAGTGATCTCTTTTGCAACCCCCAGCACACCCAAAACCTCTCCCAGATCCAGCGTGGCCCCGGCCAGGACCAGCTTTGAGGATACAAGAAGGAGCAGTCTGGGGCTTTGGGATTTCCACAGCCAGAAGATATTTAACAATTCTCTATGCTTTTTTTTTCATCCAGGGCTGATTTGTCTGCGTGCTTCTCCGAAGTAGTAGCTCCAAGCCCTGAAGCAAGCAGTGCACGGAGCAGTTCCCGTCCCACCACGGCAGCGGGGACCTGGAGGAATGACACGGCCTTGCGGACAAGGAACACAGCCCAGCTTAAGAGCAAACTGGAGAAGAAATAAATTATTCCGAAAGAGTTTGTACACAGCTTAAGAACTCCCTGGGAGTCTCATTCCTACAGCCAAGAAGCTTCTGCCATGAAGCACCTCCGAGTGCTTTGCTGTCGCCGAGTCTCCCGATGATGCTGAAAGAGGAGAAACGTCTGACGGCTATTTTGGGGGGAAAATCACTATTTTAGCCGGCAGACAATACAAAGCAGCTAAATATGCAATATGAACAGTGGTTAACTTCACCTTTCTCTGCTAACAGGCCAAGGGGAGCTGCTCTCCATCCCAAACCAAGCACTGGATAATTACAAGAAAACCCCCAAGACGTGAAATTGGCAGCTGCCGCTAATACAGCTAAGGTGGCTTTTCCTAAAGCTCACTAACGTGTTAAATTTAACGTGTCAGACCCATGAAATGAAAAAAAAAAAAACAACAACACACAACTTTAGAGGGAACCCGTTAAACTTCCACCAGAAAAGGAGGAAAGAACCAACCTGACCCATCACCGGACGGGAGAAACACCAACAGGAACAAACCGTCCGCTATGAAAAAGTCCCCAAAATGGAGTTTTCTGCAAAAAAAAAATGAAACAGCTGCCGTGGTGAAAACCAACACGCTCCACCTTGGGGGCAAGAAATGATTTTCCCCAAGGAAGCGGCGCTTCCGCGGGTAGCGCCACCCAGAGCTGCCCTTACTGGCAGGATTATTGCGGGTATTTTAGGTGGATTTTAAGTCTCTTTCAGCCAAGACTCCCCAAAAGATTCTGGGGGATGACCAGGCAGCCCCAGTGCAGGTCAGGGATGAGCATCCTCGCTGTGACGGCTTGGCCAGGAGGGATTGGGGCCGGCAGAGCTCCCGGCCCCCGGTTCCCCCTGATTTATTCCACTACATTTCCCCCCGCGTTTTCAGAGCGGCTTCGTTGTTTAATCTCCCCGTGCCTTCCTGCTTAACAGCTCCCACAGGGGAACAATTTACCCACAGGCTTCAAAGCAGCTGATGGAAACAATCCGAAGATAGGTATTTAATGCAGCACGTTTGCTAATGTACGCCATGGGGGAAAAGCTTATTTAATACTGACCGATTTTACGGAGGCAGCAGTTACAGGGCACCGGGCTGACTCACTTGCCTTTGCTGCGACACGCTGCGAGGGCTGGAGAACACCCGTGATGCTGGGAAGCCGCACCAAAACCATGATTCTTCCAAACACGATTTATTTCCCCAAAAGGTCAAGTTTTGCTTCTTTACAGCAAATTGCAAGGTGCCTGCTCCGCTCCACCAGGACTCAGACAAGCGCTTGCTGTCACTCCTGGGTGCAAGCCCTCGGCTGCGCAATTAAATATTAATTAGCAGAGCGATGTGCAGTGCACATCATCACCTTCCGAGCGGCTTTGCATTGCGTATTATTTCGGGAGCCGGCGTGGGCACGGCCAGGGGAGCAGCCTGGCAGAGAAATTGCCTCTCGGACAACCTTGCAGACACTCAGCGTGCTCACAGCCACGGGATCCCTTCGGCACCTGGAGCAAAACCTGACGTGGAAAATTAATGTAGGGGAATTAGTTAGGCTGTAATGCTGGTGGTTAACTGCTAACGTGTCGTCAACGGTGGCAAGGACCAGGATTGTCCACCAGGACCCCGTGCTCCGCTGCAAACTGCTGTTGGGCTTCAACAACTTATCCAGGGAGCTGTGAAAACGAAATCTGTTTGGGGAACGACATTCATTTTTACCGTAGAGCAGCTCGTTAAAACATCTCATTTTAATGGCGAAAACTTGGTACGACAGCAAGCACCACGGCGCAGCCTTCATCAGAAGACCCTGGGGAGCACCTGCAAGCGGCCCCATTTCTCCTTCCTTCTCTCCCCACTTCCCCCTTGGGCTTCCTCTGGTGCAGGTGACCAGCCCAGGAGGATGAGCTTTGTCCAACGGGACCGTTTTGTGGTGTTGGAGAAGGTCTGCTCCATTTAGGAAGCTGTAGATCCACGTTCACGCACGTACGCTGAAGCAGCTTCCCGACCCGCAAGCCAGGAATGGGGAAGGATGTTGGAAACTGAGGTGCTCTGCTACCAGCAATCTCCTGGAAATGATGGACTTTGGGTGTTAAAATCCCTTAATTAAGGACATGGCCACGCACTCGTACAGGAGTCCTCTTTCCCCAAGGGCACAAGGACCCTTTATGGTCCGTGTCCCCGAAAAATGGAGTTGGGAATGCAAAATTAAAACATTCTCACTTTTTCTGAGCTCCTGATGAAGGCAGAGCAGGAACGACCAGCACGGTTTGTACGAGAAGTGTGCGCACAGTTAGAGCCCACACGATGGGCAAAGCTTGATCAGATCGGCCGGAGCATCCCGCAAGAAATTCTAGAAAACACACAAATAGTGACAGCGCCGACGACACGCCATCAATTATGAATACTAACGGGCATTTTTTATGAAGGTCTGATAAAAACCAGCTCCTTCGGCGGAGCGCGGAGAGGAAAACGCGACAGGCAGAAAGAGCCCAGAACAAATCAGGCACCGAAGGACCTCGATCGCTAATTCCTGAGCATCCTCCTCCGAATTTACCCTCCGAGGACGCTGCACGGCCGCCGAGCGCCTTCGCCAACCTCGCCCTCGGCGGCTCGGGCTGCAGGCAGACGGCTTCCGCGGCTCGTCGGACACGGCGACGCAGAACGAGAGAGAAGATTTACTCCTGGCCTAAATTATTCAAAAGAAAAGGGACTGCGCATCTTTAACAAGGCATCGTTTTATGAAGCAAGGTTAACATTTTTACTTGATTCAGGAGAATATTACAAACTCTCCGGGGTCCATTTGAGGACTTTCTACTTTGAGCAAAGGCACGGACTCAGCACTTTTTATATTATTTAGAGAATAAAATTAACCCTTAATGGCCCAAGCTGGTATTTCTCCTCCCCAGTTAAATATGGCCCGCTCAGCAATTTCTCCCCATATATAATTACAGGCTGCTATCCATCATCTGTAGGAGAATGCTTTTCTGACACTCTAAAAGTGACGCGGTAAGCACTTTTCCTAATAGAATAAATATTCTAAATATCTCTTTTATATTTTCATTTAAATTGGAATATTTTAAAATAATTGTCGGGGCCGCTGCCCGCGTGGCTGGTGCTGTGCTGGAGGGAGGAGGCAGGACAGCTCTGTTTTCCTTCACGGGAGATGTTTATCCTGCACGCAGTCCCCTCCGCTCGCGCCGCCGCAAGAAGTAATTAGGCAAGGGCTAATTTATTAGCCTTTCCCTCCGCTCCTGCTGATGTCCCGCTTTTCTTACGGCTCTAACTTTTGGGTTTTCATCCTCCCCTTTGCCTGCTTTTTGCTCCGTTGCTGTTTTTCCCTTTTCCCTGGGTTTGTTTCGCCGAAGGCGGTGTCCTCGGTTGTGTTGAGGTGCTGGGACAACTCGAGGGTGCCTGGTGGCTCTGCATGGTGACAGAGGTGACAGGCGACAGCTCCAACAGCTTCACCCTTATCCATCCACCCAACACGCCGTGGCTTCGCCTTCTCTTTGGGCAAAACCACCTCCTGGGCATCTCCTGCCAGCCTTCGAGCACCCGTGGGCTCTCCGACTCCCATATCCGCGCCCAAGGATGGTGCTGAGACCTCCCAGCACCTCGCTGGCGGTACCTCTGTCAACCCGAGCTCCTGGGATGGAGAAGGAGAAGAGCCCAAAGATCCGAGCTCCTGACTGCTCATCCTGGCAAATTCCCCGGTGAAAAGCAGCCCAAATCACGCAGGGGTTAGAAACCTCTCCGAGCAGCCGGTCTGCGAAACCAGGCTTAGGTTTACCCACACGTATCTATTAAATTCAATAAAATAATCTCGCTCTGTAGGCCCGCTGGGGCGCTTTTGGGATGGTGCCCTGCGATCTGGCAGCCTTCCTATAACCAAAATTATTGTTTCATTAGTGGCTCGTTCTTTTTTCAGCTGGAGAGCCGATTTCGAGCAGTGTTTGCAAAACTCCCGGCGTGTTCTGAGTGTAGGGGATCCAGCTCGGGGAGGAGATGTTCCCCAAAGTTTTTCTCGTCCTGCTTGCTTGCCGTTGGCTCATGGAAGAGGCTGAATCAAACCAGGACATTTATGTGATGTTCTCTTCCACGTAAAACAAACGCTTCCTCGAGGTTACGGACACCCCAGGGATGGGATGACGCTGCATAGAAAATGGTCAAAGGATGGACAGAAATCCCACCACGTCTACAAAAAGCTCTCCAGTACAGCAGAGAGCATCGTCTCCGTCAATCTCAGAGCCCACCTTGTCTAAATATTCAACCTGCTGGCAAATTTACTGGCTACCCCTCCTGAATTACCCCTCCTGCCCGCTGCGGAGCGCGGGGACCCTGATGTGATGGTGTCGCGGGTCTCACGAGTTTGGGATGGCACCGAGAGGAATGAAGTGAAGGTGGTCCTCACCGTGTTCACGGGACCCAGAAGAAAACCACGTGCTCTACTGATAAAAATACAAAAGTGGTCTACGCTCAGAGGCCAAACAAATTTTTAAATGAATAGAAAAGAGCAAAAATGAATCAAGAAGGTCAGAAACGCCCAGGAGGTACCAGGAACCTTCTCCAATGCAGCTACAGGAGGGAGCCCGGCCTCAGCAGGAGGCTAACGAGGTCTCCCCAGGAGCCAAAGCAGCATCACAAATTTCCTCTCATCCATTTTGTCCTCGGTCAACTCCCCCATGGCCCTGGCCGCGAAGCAAAGCATCCTAACTTAAACCACCCCGAAGTTAAATAACCCTGGGGAGGAATTAATTGCACGGCCAGCTCTCCCCCTTCCCACGAAGCGAGGGAAAAGGAGACCCTGCGGCATTTACAAGGAAGGGGGAAGATGTGAGATAAACCCCACATTTCTTTCTTTTTGGTAGGCAACTGCCCCCATGTTTCTTTGGAAATCAGCAGCTGTCAGCCAGCTCCAGGCCCTACGTTCGCTCGGGCTCCGCGTGTTACGTACGGTGCCGTAAGCTCGGGGACGTGTTGTGTCTACCCTGGGTGCACATCGAGTCCCTGCAGGACTTTGCCGTCTTGATCTAAGCAGAAGAACCCAGGGATGGAAGCCAGACTCAAGGAAACCCTAGGAAAACACCCGGGCACAGCTCGAGGCTCACGTGCTGCAGTTACCCCAGGAAGGGAGCTCCCGGTGCTAAAGCTGAGCCACAAGAGCTCGTGCTCCGCTTTAACGGAGCCAACGTGACTGCAAATAGCCATTAACCTCCCCGTTTGGTCTGTGTAAAGCCTCTCCCTTCACTTCTCATCCATTTCACCAAGCAGTGCCTGGGGTTGGGGCCATCTGCTCATGCTCCGGTATCACACCGGCAAGCAGAAAGGATGCACGGAGAAGCAGAAGACCGGGCACAACTGCCAGCCCCAGCCTCTTGCGTTTGTTCCCTTCCTATTTTTCCCTGCCTGCGAAGAAACAAAGCCGCTCTGCCCGTAAACCCTTTGGTTTTTGCTCATCCCATCCAGGTGTTCGGCAGCTTCCAGCTCTACGGCTCCCTTCGGTGCCGTAGCTCGAGTGAAAAACAGCTCGCGGCTCGCCGGCGTCCCGAACAGGAGGCGCGGGTCCCTTTTTACCTTTTCCTGCCTTTTTTTTTTTTACCTTTTCTCCCATGGGGCAATAGCCTTTGAGGAAATCCTGGCACACTTCAGCCTTCCGGGAGACGTAGACGTGGCTGTAGGGACAGTTGCTGTTGCTGCAGATCCCCTTCAGGAAGTAGGAGCACACCGGCATCTGCAGGGGGCAAGAGGACGACAAACCCGTTAGCGCCGCGATCCGGATCCGTGATGCCAACCTGAGCGTCACCGCGCTCCCAAGGACCACAAACACCGGTCCCAAGGGGCGATGCGTTGGCTGTAGCCGGAGCAGCAGCGCAGGGCTTACCCCAGCCCGGCCACCTTCTCCCTAAGGGGTTTTCCAGCACCCCAAGAGCCCAACCAGCGGCGTAGGGGTGCCCCCGCAATTCAACAAAGGGGTAAAAGTGCTTTTTTTAATTTTTTTTGTGCGAGTTGCGTCACACAAAGGCACCCCCCAGGGCTGCGAGCGAAGGGGGGACCCTGCACGCTGGAGGAGGGATCCTCCAGGAGCGAGGGAAAGGAGGAGGAGAACTCTGGCTCCTTCTGTCCCAGCACATAAATGCGTGGGGCACGGCCCCGCTCGCCGCTCCCCAGCTTCGGCATCGCTACAACCGGCGGAAAAAAACCACACAAGAGAGCAAGGATCCTCCTCGTCCTCCGCCTCAAACCACAAACTTCACCTTCCGCGCAGCTGCCCTAATTAAAAACCGAATTACCAGCAATATTTCACCGTCCTTAACTCACCGGCTACCGCGCGCCGCTTCAGTTCGTCCCCGCGCCCGGCTCCTGCTGCTCAGCCCCCTAAATGTAAAATTTACTTACTGCTCCATCCCTCTGCTCACCCGTCGCAGCCGGTTCGAGCGTCCCCAAACCAATATTTACAGCCCTGCGCTAAGCGCAGCCGACGCCGGGCGGAAAAGTCCCTTTCCCTGAAGGGCACCGTGGGGTTTTAACCAAATTGGCTCACTTGAGGAAAAGAGAGAGGGAGAAATCGCGGGAGGGGAGGGGGAAAGCCGAGAGAGGAAAGAAAACAAAGGGTGCTTTAAGAGAGAAGAGTTTATTTTTAATTGTCTTTTAACTGCAGGCATTAACATAAAGGACAGGGCTCTGGGGCTATCTTTTTTGTTGGTGGTGGTGTGACCGTAAATGATTCCCTTAATGCAGTTTTTGATATAGAGCCCAAATTAGCTCTAATAAAAAGGGATAATAAAGCCAGCTCTTAGACAAAAATAAACTCCTCCTAGCTGTCAAGCCTGAGCCATTATCAAGAGGAAGCAGCGCTCTCATTTCAATTAACCTTGTTTGCACCCCACTACGTCCACACAAATAACAATAACATTAATTCAAGGCACTGGTGCGGTGCGTCCATATTAGACAGCTTTGACTATGTACACGCTTTGGAGCCAGCAGCTAATGAACCCGAAACTCAACGTGAATTTCCAAATTGCTCACAACAGAGTTTTGAAGCTCTATTAGGGAGAAAAATGCTGATTCTTTTCGAGTTCCTCAAGGGGAAAAGCTGTTGTAGCAGCAGCAGGCGGCTGCCCGAGCCCTAGCCTCTCGCTAACCTTCAGTCACAAACCCATTCATTCACATTTAGCGGTTCCCCTAAATCACTGGGATGTGCTGGAGGCTCTGCCCCGCCGCACGGAAAGCCCCGAGCAGAGCCTCTGCGGCTGCTCCTCAGATGAGGGCGTTGCACGAAGTCCCCCCTGGGGTAAAAATCCCCGAGCTTCAGGTTCTCCTGTCCTCCAGAAAGGTTTTTCTGCTACGGTTTTTCCGCTGCTGGAGGGGCAGTTTTGCTTCCGAAGCCATCTGCGAGGCGCGGTGCCCATCTGGAGCAGCGCTCTGCTCCGGGGCAGCAGGCAGAGAGCATCCTTGGAGCGGCACCGCGGCTAGGAAAGGAAAGGATTTGGCTGTTTAGGATGAGGAAAAGCTCTCTGCTGCCTCACTACTGTCACAGCTGAATCCACAAAACCTCCATGTATAAAACACGGGGACCGTTCCCGGTTCTCAGTGGGGAAACTGAGGCACGCAAAGGTCGAGGAAGAGTTTTGTCCTCAAATTAACAGCTTGGGATCAGGCACAGGTCTCATCCCGGTGACTTCTCCCCCCGGTGGGACACACGATGACAGCACAACAGCAAACCCAATGACACCCCGAGCATCTGGGTGCCCCCCACATCTGCAAGGAGAAACGGAGAACAAATTAACGGGGCCATCAGCAAAACCTCAGGCACCGCCGGGGAGCCCCCAGCCACCACCTCCTTGTCGCTGAGCGCCAGCAGACAATAATTAACCTTATTAAAGCTCCAGGTTGAATAGAGGACCTGCCTGGCAAAAGGTGTGAGCGGGGAAAACGCTGTTTTCCTCTGCCGAACGGCTTCTCCTGTCTCCTTCTCCGGGTGTGCCGGTTGATAAATGAGGCTCCCAGCACCTCTGCTAGTAATCACCCGGGTTAACAGGGAGCTACGGGAGCTGAAGAGCAGAGTCGCCTCTCGCTTTGGGCAGCCGGCTCCCTGCGGCTATAAATCACCCTGAGCAGGCTTGAACTCCGCGGAGGAGCTTGTTTCTCTTCCAGCCCGCGCTGAGGATAAGCACGGGGCAAGCGGAGACCTCCGAAGCGCTCCGGGGGGCCTAATCCCGCGACAAGTAATCCTCCTTCCCTGCTGAGTGCGATGTGTTTGGCTAGAAAGCACCTGCTCTGAAATATATTTGTTTCTGAGGCACGTCAGAGGGCTGGCACCTGCCTGCTTCACACGGAGGAGCGTTGGTGTAAGCGCTCAGCCTGCGGTGACGACGCTTCATGAGAACACGCGTGCCTGCTAAGGAGAAAGGCGAGATGGGCAGAGACCCCCACACCTCATGGGGACCCTTTGGTTATCTCTAAGTCCCAAATCTTGCACAGATTTTTGCCCTGGGACCACAACCAGGCTCTAACACCTGCTGAAATATCCAGGAGCGCTGAACTCACTGGTACAGATGGAAGCTCATCACCCCACGCCATCTGGATCGGCGTCGATCTTTCGGCACAGGGGAATGGGCAGTGGGTCGCGTGCACGCCAGTTACTGCCGTGTAAAGAAGCAGCAGCACTTTTACAAACCATTTTAGCCCAATAGCCACTCCAAATTTCTGCTGCGATATGCCAACAGCCATGTGAACAGCCAGTCCCTTTGCAAGCCTTTCTTCTTTCTTGGCTTCTTTATTCCTAAAGTCTCGCTATATGTCATGGGGAAAAAAACTTCCACCAGCCCTCCTGCCTTCTATCAGTTCTCATCCCCATCCGTCCTCGTCGTGCCGTGAGTCAGGGAGTACAGCTGTCCCCAGTCGATCTCCTCTACTTTATATACTCATGATTAAGTGACTCTGAAGAGAGAGCCATGTAAAAAACATATGGTGCTTTGTGTCTCGCTCAGAGCGACTCCGCTCACCACCGGCATAACTTATGAGCTCCCCGCTGACAACGAGCATGCCGTATGCAGACAGGAGGAAAGGAGACAAGAAAAACTGCACGGCCAAAGGCAGCCGCTGTAGGAAAAGGTCTTGTTTCAGATGCTGATGAGAGCCAGTGTGCCCCAGGGGTTAAATCCTTTACAGGCAGTAATTGTGCTGTGGTTTACCTACATGATGCTGGATAGGGGAATGAGGGCAGTGACCAGAGAATCACAGGATGGCTGAGGCTGGGAGGCACCTCTGGGTCCATCTGCTCCAATCTGTGCATGCCCCAGTCCCTGCCATGCCCCAGGCACAGCCGTGAAAGCTTTGGCAAAGCCACTTTTGGCAAACAACGTGCCAAACCCACACCGACAGGGCCACAGGCTCATCACGTACCACGACAAATGACCAAGCTTTGTGGGTTTCTCCAGGAAAAATGGTTCTCCTTCCCATCCCAGCTTCTGGCATCTCCACCCCAACAGTGCGACCAGTCACAAAGCGCTCCCCCCACTCAGCGACCCCACTCACTGTATTTTTAATGTCCCAGTGGGATTGGCCTTCCTGCTCTTTTCTGGGTGATTCTCTGGCTGTAGTAGAGAAATGTTCCTGCAAATCCACTAAAACAACACGTAAACATGTGTTCGATGCACATCCCAGCTCGGTGAAGGACCCGAGGCCACACTTAACCTTCAGCACCAATTTCACCTCAGCTGAAAAGCCTGAGGTCTCCAAAGCTATGTCCGACTGGAAATCCTAGCTACCATTCAGAGGTTAACCTGCTAAATCGTCAGCTGATCATCACTAAAAGAAAACCTAATTGTTTTTCCACCTGGCACCGTGTAATAAAACCACACAGCCCCAGATACACCAAGCAGGATGAAAACGATGATGAAATTGAAAGCCGTTCTGTCAGGGAGTTTCTCTGCCTGGCTTTTTAGAAAGGTTAATTTATGCCTCAAAGCTCCCGGATGCTGCCAACACCGTCCTTGTCCGACCCCAGCACGGGCCGAGTTGGAAGGAAGGGTGATCTGGCAGAGGTAAATAAGGATTAGACATAGCAAACAATGCTCCCGTGCTCTTTCCCTCTGAGTTTAAGTACTCCTTAACCCAACACGTGTTATTGATACTTCCAGCAGCCCCAGGTGCTCTGGTTTCCAATCCGCTGCTTAGCGCACTAATCTACTGATTCACCACGCTGGTTTAAGAGGCGCACTCTGCTCCCATTATAAGCTCTGACCCCGTAATGAGCCTGAACAGCTTGGCAAGCAAACTACAAATGAACTCTATTTGAAGCACTCTATAACACAGGTTTCCCTACAGCCGTCATAAATGCTGCCTCTGTAGGTCAGCTCTCTAATAAAGCTGTGGCGAGCTCGTTAGGAAGCCATACAGACCTTGTCTTTGGAAACTTTGTGGGAAAATGGGCACTTCCCGTCCGTCTTCTTGCACGTGCCACGGAGAAACCTGCCAAAAGACCAGAGGAGAGGGCTGAGTGTGAGATCAGGTGGGTCACAAAATGGGACTTTTTAACATTGAGTCTCTTCCTGGCCCAATACTCCTGCAAATTAACATGACTGCTGCAGAGTTCATTGTTAAAGCCTGTAACAGGCCGTAAATCGGTTCCTTTCCTGACAGATTTTGCTCTTTCACTGTATTTGGCTAATTATTAGTAGGCAGAGCAAGGTACTGAATGACAGAGTGGTGGAGGGTGCAGGCATCTCTGGGCCATCAGGTCAACCCCTGCCACAGCAGGGGCCTACAGCAGGGTGCCCAGCCCCGAGGCCTGGTGGGTTCAGGGAGTCCCCATGAGGAGCCCCCAGTCCCTGGTCCCGGTGTTGGGGCTCTGGCACCCGCCTGGCCCAGCAGAGCTGCCTGGGGGTCAGGGGGAGCCTCCCAGGCTCCAGGCTGGGCCCATGGCCTCCGCTGCTGGCCCCAGGTCCCCCTGAGCAGAGCCTGGCCCCAGCCTCTCACAGCTCCCTGTAAGGCCACAGGGACGTGGGGGAGCTCCCCCAGAGCCTCCTCCTCTCCAGGCCGAGCAGCCCCAGCTCTTGGGGTCTCTCCTCATGGCAGGGGGGCTCCAGGCCCTGCCACCCCTCGAGGCCCTGTGCTGGGCTCTCCCCAGTGCGCCCAGGGCTCTCCATCTCAGGGTTGGATGGAGACTCAAAACAGCACAAGCAGCAGCATTTCCTAAGGCGGCAAGTAGCACAGCCAAGAACCAGATTTACCCCTTGAGATAAGAACGAAGGAGTCAAAATGAGGACTCAGTAGCCAGCATCTGTAATCCTCTGTGTCACCAGAAGTAATCCTCACACCTTGGACACATATGTCTTGGTGCTCATGAGGATGAAAAACTGAGTGCAAGCAAGTAAAATCAGTTTAAAAAAAATCATATATGTTTTTTTAAACTCACTTTTCCCTCTGTATTATCTCCCACGGAGCTTTGTGCAACCCACCAATCATTTCTAGCACAGCAGCACTTTTAAGGAGAAATTAAGAGTTCATCAGTGGAGTTGGCTTTTCTACGCTTTTTAAACGACTAATAATATAGTTTAATCAACTGTTGGGCAGGTATAATGAGCTGGCTACATTAATCAGCTCTCCTCTAATAAATTACCAAGTCTCTTCGCTGCCTGGCGTCACAGGTTGAAGGACTCAAACGTGTTGCACGGATCTGAGCTGGTCTGTGCAACACGTCAGCTCCAAACGACACAGGTGTTGTTGTAGGAGATAGCAGTAGGTGTAGTGGTAGTAGGGTGATGGTGGGACCAGATGATCTTAAAGGTCTTTTCCAACCCTTATGATTCTTATTACATTTTTAAAAATCTTTTTAGATCTTCTGCACTATGATATGATTACTTAGCAGGCATAAGTGTACTGGTGACGGCATCCACCTCCAAATTGTGAAGTAAGTATTTCTATAGTTCCTATAGGCTGCACCAAATATCTAAAGCATTTATACTTAACTTGGAGTCTGGCTGTGCAATGCTTAATTAACATGAATAGGTCTCAAATGTTGCATAAATTCAGAAAAAAAAAAAAAAAAAACACCAGAAGAGATTAAATAGATCGGGATTCTCTTGTCTGACAAGTTTGGATAGAAAAAGAAGACTATATAGAGTTATAAATGGTGCCTATAAGGTGATTAGGGAATTATTATCCTATTCTTCTCATGAACGAGGAGGTGCCTAAGGCAGCAGTCAAGCAGTCAGTTAAGGAAGCATTTTTCACACAGAGCCCAATTCCGTTATGCAACCCATTGCCACAAACATCATGCATTAAAGAAAGGACAAAATTCCTTCACAAAAGAAGAGAATTGCTGACTATTACAAGACGGTTTGGTGGCAACCTCTAGCAACTGCAAACCCTACCAGACAGAGCAGGGTTTCACTGCCAGAAGCTGAGATCCCAGAAAAAAGGAAGAGTCCTCTGTGAGCCTCATGTTGTCCTCCTCCTGAAGGCACCTTCCAACCCCAGAGAGATGGGCAGACCCTGGGCCTAACCCAGCACAGCAATTCTCATGGTCTTACATCTCCATTTTTGGGATGTTTCCCTGCAGAATGTCACAAGAGCAAGCACTGAAGCCAACTGATGACCCAGTTGATGACCAGTGATGGCTTAAAGCGTGTGGATGCTCAAAGCATTCATCCATACCTGGTGCAGACGGCCACCTTCTCTGGATCATGGATGTAGGGGCAGTTCGCCCCGCGATTACACTTGCCGAAGCGGTTATAGTACATGCAGTACTCCTTCTTCTTCTCTTTCTTCTGCTTGGCTTGACGAATGATGGCCAAACTCCGCTGAACGGCACGGCTAAATGGAGCAAGACAGACAGGTTGTGGTAACATTTCCAACTTCAGTGCAACGTCATACAATGACATAGAGAAAATGGGTCAATTGCACCCGAAGCACAGTCCCACTTTGAGAAGGGAGGGAGATATTCAGAAAATTGGGCCATAAGCTCTAGCTCTTTGTGACTTCTGGACAACTTCACCCCGAATCTTTAAAAATCTGCAAGACGAGGCCAATTTCCTAGGAATTTGGTACAGAACTGCCACATGCTTTGATCAACCTGATCTAGTGAAAGAGGGGTTGAACCAGCTGGTCTTCAAGGGTCCTTTCCAACCCATGCTGGAATGCAACTCTGCAGAAGATGACTTGGGGACCCTGGGGAACAGGAAGACACCGAGTAGTAGTCAGCCAGGTGCTCTTGAGGTAGAGTAGAGTAGGGTAGAGTAGAGGACAGTACGGTAGGGTAGAGTAGGGTAGAGAAGAGTAGAGTAGAGCCTGTACAGAGACCTTCAGAGATCCCTCCATGAGCATGACCATCTCCAATGACTTTGTGAACATGGAGAGAGCTCCGCGCAGTTTTTATGAACACAGGGAGACAGAAAATATCCTTTTTTTTTGTGGTGGGCTCATGAAGACCAGGCTGCAAACACCAAGCAGCTCAGGGGTACATCAGCCCAGGTCACTGGCCTAGGGGTCACAGTAACATTATCCACGATAAACTCGCTCAAGGAAACTCCTTTAGGGGGAATGCATATTTTTACCTCTATATTGATCATCTCCAGTTAAAATGTACTAAGAAAACTTCATGCAACCAAAATTCTGATTATGAAAGCCCCTCTCCAGCCCTCTCTCTGCTTCACCACTGCCACCACCACTGTGCATGGATGTGGGGACAGCCACATCGTGCCTCCTGGTACCCGTGGTGTTTCTGAGGCTATCGCAAGGCAAGCCACTACATGGCATGATAAACATGTCGAAAAAGAGTCTTTCCTTGCTGAAATCATGATACTGATAAACACTGTGACTACCTGAGATACTCAGCCAGGCCACCAGCACGTGGACCTCTGTGACCAGCGCTGAATTGGGACTCTACCATCAATTAACTTTGACAGCAGGTTTTAAATCAGTTGGTGTAAATGAGAGGGGATGATAAAATATAGCTCGAATCTGGCACTATGTCTGTGTAGACATCTGGAACCAACACGCTTCAGGGATAAATTTCAGTCTACTACAATTAAGAGGGGCTTGCCTGCAAGAGCTCACGCTTAAGGACGCGATGATATGCGGCACATCTGTGGCACAGAAGCAAGGCGATGGGAAAGTCAGGAGGGCGCCGAGCGGCGGCGACGTGCCGTTGTGCTCAGGGTACTTCCCTGCTGGTGCTGGAGGTTACTGGTTTGCAGGGGCTGAGCATCCATCCAGCTGGTTCCCGGCTGGAAAAGCTGAGCAGAGCCAGCAAGAAGGAAAACCTGCAAGTTTACTGGGCTGAACGGGGATTGACTTCTTTGGATCAGAGGAATAAAATAAACTGCTGTGATACAGGTGACGGTGAGGCTGCTGCCCTCGAGAACAATACGGTTTTTGTCTTAAAAAGGGACTTTCAGAGAGGGCTGGAGCAGGATTTGGCGTTCCTTGCCCGGAGAAAGGTGCTGATATCCATTACTAACCTTTCACAGCCTTTCAAGAGAACCTTTCAAAGCAGGAACCAGTGCTTTTTGCTGAGTTTACAGCCGCCTCGTGGCAGAGGATGGGGGAAAACCAGCAGTCCTCTGGTCAGAGCTTCACTGAGCCAGTGAAACAGCCACATCCCAAGCTTCTGACCCCATCCTGAGCGTAAACCACGCGTAGCAGTAGGAGAAGCGTGCTGATCCTCCCCGCGGGTACAGACCTGGCAATGTAGCGGCTCGTAGCGGATCGGTTCAGGATACCAGACGGGGAGAAGCCAGTACTGCCGGGCGTGCCGCTCAACCTCGCTGTTCGAAACAGAGAAAGAAACACAGACACGTTCAGGACAATTGGCTCCCGAGAAATTCAGCTTGAACTCATGTGGTCCTTGGCTAACACACAGCAGCAGCCCCGAGAGCTGAGGATGCTCTTTGCAGACCTGCCTGCTGCTGGCACCTCTGGACCGGCCACAGCAAGGATGAGCCCTGACAAAAAGGAGCTCCTTGTTGGCTCCTGAAGCATCGGGTGCCCTTTTCCTCTGTGCTCAAACCTTTTGGGAACCCCCCCGGAGAACCCTCATGCACCGGAGCAACCTTGGAGGCTCAACAGAGGCAGCTCACGCTCCCTGCAGCAGCCCGGGGAAGCCCAGCAGCTGCCTCGAGTCCGTGCGTGCACATAATTAAATCGTCCTCGAGCGGCGCAGGGAAGAGCGAATCGAAAATAAAGGCTCGGCTCGCAGCTTTCCAGGTGGCACGAGAGCGGCTCAGTCACTCACCTGCCAGCCCGGGCGTGCTGGGGAGTGAGTGAGCGGGATTTGATAGCTCCCCCCGCGCTCGAGCTGTCACTCTGGCTGCTGGCACCGGCAAAACCCCAGCTGTTCCCTCTGAAAATCAAAAGCGACGGCGCCGGCGCGATGCCGGCGCGGGAGGCACATGCGTGTCCATCGGGGGCATCGGGCAGCCCTGCTAAGGGATGCAAGTACGGGTCTTTGCCCGTGGCAGACTTGTATGGCACGAGATTTCAAGCTTGCCGCACAACCATCTAAAATTAACTGGGGGTTTGAGCCACCTTTGCTAAATTATTTTGATTTTTTTGTTGTTGTTTTTTTTTTGGCTTGCAGCTGGGGTCCCGCGTCCCCTCCATCGCTTGCATCGCGCTCACGCAAAACTGACCTCCCAAACAATGCGGGGACAGAGAATCAAATTAAAAGCAGTCGTTAGGGTCGGGATAGAGCCTCCCTCAGCCCTCTGCAATTACTTTTAATGATCTTTAAAGCAAGCTCAGCAGGACAAACTATCCCAGGAGTGGGCTCCCCCGGGGCAGAAAAGCAGACTCTCAGGTACGCGTGCGTTGCCGTGCCCGTGCGCCGTCCTTTTAGCTAAAACAGCCTGCCAGCCACATCCTTGCCAGAGAAAGGGAACCACTAAATAAATCGATAGATAAATAAAAAAGGCTGCAACGGTCTCACGCAGCTGGTTTTAAGCGTATATTTACCCAGGAGGAGCCAACCCATCGGCCGCGTAATGCCGCCGGTTCGGAAGCTCCGTGATTACGCGCGGAGCCCGTTAACGCGTAGCAGGTTGGAAAGGGGTGAAGCCTCATTTTTCTCTTCCATCTCCTGGGATTTACGGAGGAGACGCAGGGTGTTGTTTTTAGAAGCCTTCCCATCGTGCAAAAAGAAGTCGAAATGCTCTGCAGACCTCAAAGCAACGAGCGAGGGGATGCAGGCCGGGGGATTTATCGCCTCACCCCTGTCCAAGATGCCCAAGTTTTTCTTCGAAGCAACGCAATAAAATGTTAAGTGATTAATGTCAGAGCAGGACAGAAGCGAGGTGGAGATTTGGGGTCTCTCTGCATTGCCAGAGGTACCCACGCGGTGTGAAACTGGGGCAGTGCAAGGACACGGAGGATTGGAGAGGGGTTAAATGTAAAAACAGGAGCTGAGACGCGCTGGTGTGCGATCCCCCGGGGAGCACGGCAGCAGGCTCCGGATTAAACGGAACAAAATGCTGAAACCATGCCCTCAGGGCTTGACTCTGATCATGGGGGGGGTGGTCTCACGGGGTCCTTTCTTCAGACGCAACACGATTTTGCACAGGAGGACCTCAGCACGCCGGGACCGAGTGCTGCCGGTCCTATAAAAGTCCCTTGCTGCAGAGATGGAACCAAGCGGCACGGCGAGTTCCTCCGTGAGCACATTCAGAAGGCAGCAAGGAAAAAAAAAAAAAAAAAAAGGATGAAATAAATAAATAAATAAATAAATAAGCTGCTGGGGAGAGCATCAAGGAACTGCACATTAAGGGCTTTTTAACTGATTACACCCAGCACGGCGGCGTCAGGCTTGATATTTTACACCCCGCGTAAGGGACAGGTGTTTTTCTCTCCCTCCGCCTTTTTTTTTTTTTTTATTTTTATTTTTTCATCCCTTAATGATTTAGTCGGGTTGAGGCGCATCATCTGTAAGGAAACACGCAGCCCGTGCAAACGAGGCTGCTCCTCTCCATGCATCACCCGCAGCCGACGCTGGCTGCTCCGGCAGCTCGCGGTGACGGCAAGCGCTGGGAAGTGATTGTTGTACCTAACCCAGCCGGGAGGCTCGGCGCGTCTCTCCGGAGGGAACGGGAGCTGTCATGTTCATTAAATGCATGATTACAGCTATGATTAATAGCAGGGGCTACAGCCTAACTACTTTTTTTTTTTTTTTTTCCTTCTTGCTTTCTTTCCTTTCCCTCCGCTCCGAAGGAATCCGCAGGCGAGCAGCACGACAGCCTGGCTCCGGTCCCTCGACGCGGGGTTTTCCGCAGTGCCTGCTTCTGCCCAGCCTGTCCTGCTCCAAAATTAGGATTTGGATCAGAAAAGGGTAAAAAGAAACAACTCAGCCCTGCCGAATGGGCTCCCCAAGCACCAAACGTGGTTAAAATGAGCAGGTTGGAGGCTGTGCCCCTCCGCCAGCACCCCCACCTTAGCCCTGATGTTTTTCTCCGGAACACAAACCCAGCTCGGAGCTCGTGGCTTCCCTCCCCGGTCCCTGATCCCGCTCCTCCAGGGGAAGATTTCCCCTAAAATTCTTCCGAATTTTGCCTGGGAGCAAAGCTCGTTGCTCCCAGGACGCGGCGCGGGATGCACGAGGCACCCGGCCCTCGGCTCCTCTCGCCCCAGGGCTCCTCCTGCAGCAAAACAGACGCTCAGCATCTTCCCTCGCATTCAGGTCAGCCACAAATATCACAAAGGGAGCGCTGTTAATTATTACCTCCTTAATTATTTAGGAACGACTTCAGCGCTCGTATCGGGGGTCCCTTTATCGGGACCTCGGCACAGCTGCGGTGGAAAGGCGGAAAGAAGCGTGCGTGCCTCCGATGTGGGTCGTTTGTTGGGTTTTGTTGGTTTTTCTTTTGTTTTTTTAATACCGTGCAGCAACTGGAACAGCCTGGGAGGGAGCACTGGAGACACTGGGACGCGCTGGGGACGTGTGGCACTGCTGGGCAAAGGGATGCCTCGCGCGGAGCAGGAGCCATTCGTTTCGCCGGGCTCTCCTGCTTTTAGTGCTGAACCGAAAGTTTTGAGGCCGGCACTCGGGAAATTTATTTCTTTAATTATCAGTCGTTTAAGTGGCTTCCACCGTTGCAGACGATCAGCACCAGCAGCTGCCGGGGGTAATTTATTTCACTCACCGGACGGCTCGAGCCCTCTGGAAGGGAACAACGTTAAAGGGGATGCGCTGGCGCTGCGGGAGAGCAGCTGGGCACGCTTCTCCCCCCGCCTGCCTGCAGCCCGGCTCCCAACAGGAACGA
>CM021766.1:149486547-149570391 GCA_011076525.1 Nettapus auritus
CAATGGGACATGGGATCGAGAAATCCCAGCCCCAAGGGATTAAGCTCTAATGGGATATGGGATAGAGAAATCCCAGCCCCAAGGGATTAAGCTCCAATGGGACATAGGATCGAGTGATCCCAACCCCAAGGGATTAAGCTCAAAGGGGACATGGGATCGAGCAATCCTAGACCCAAGGAATCAAGCTCCAATGGGACATGGGATCGAGCAGTCCCAACCCCAAGGGATTAAGCTCCAATGGGACATGGGATCGAGCAGTCCCAACCCCAAGGGATTAAGCTCTAATGGGACATGGGATAGAGAAATCCCAGCCCCAAAGGATACATCCCCATGACACGGAGGACGCATCCTTCCCGCAAGGCCCCGGAACCGTTGCCGGTTTGATGGCAGCGCTGAGCGTTTTGCCACCTGTGCAAATGCAGAAAGGGAGTTTCTGCGGCGCTCAGCACTTCTAAAATTAGTTGGTGAAAAGGAGCCGAGAGTAGCACTTTTCTCAGCCACGTGCCTCCCCGCATCAGAGCCTGATGGCCCTGCGTAGGGCTGTTCTCCCCCTCCTTTTACCAAGATCTCCTGTCCCATCCGAAATCCCCTTTCCTAGCACCAGTGGGGATGTCGCTGAGCTCCTCGCCCTGCCACGACGGCAGAATGGGGAAACCGAGGCAGGAACAGCTGTTACACACCGGGATGGAGGGAGGGAACGTGTTGAGATTGGGGGAAAGCCTCCCAGGCCCCGTAGGCTTGAACTGAGCCGTGAGTTTGAGAAACAATTCGCCCTCCTGCTGTCAGAGGCACCGCCGTGAAACCACCACGGCTGCATTAGGGGGCACGTGGCGAGAACCCGAAGCTCCTCTTCGACCTCCACCACTGGGAGCTCAGCCATCATGGGAGAAGACAGGGATCTTGAAGCCTTCCGAGTTTATAAAAAACAAATAAATAAATAAATAAATAAATTTTTCGACAATAAATACGACCTTACCACCAGAGGAGCTGCCGAGGTCTGGCCGACAGCCACGAGCATCCCTCCAGCATTCAGAACCCAGTGTCCTGACAGACACCAGCACCATGAGCACGAGCTGTTGGCTTCCCTGGGCATCTGTTGGAGTCGTGCAGGGGGAAATTTCCCCACGGGAAGCATCCGGATGCTGCCGAAAACCCTCTGGAGTGAGCCCACGTCACGGGCCGCAATAGCTCGGCCCCCACGGCGGCAGCTCGTGCCCATAGCGGGGTCAGGGCTGCTCTCCGGCCGATGGCAAGCCTTCATTTTGTTCCTGCTGCTTTCAATCCGCTCTCTGCTCATTTATTTATTACTTCCCCTTGCAGATTTACTGTCGAAATGCTGTGATGCCATTTCGTTTGGGCAGGGGAATCCCTCACGTGCCCCAACAACGTCTTAGCGGTTGTAGAAGGAATTGAAGGGAAGGTTTGTTGCGAGCACAGGAATTTGCTTATTCCTTTTGCTTAATTAAAGCCACATCTAATTGCGATGTATCAAACACTTCCCGCACCGTCCTGCTGCCACGTTTCCTAATATTTCTTCAAAGTGAAAAATGTATCCTGGCAAAACCAGCTAAAACACAAGCACAGGGCTTGCCCCATGGACGTCTCCAGGTGCTCCCCAGACCGGAACCCGGCACCAATCCCACGTCCCACGGGCTGTAGGCACACGTCTGGGAGCTTTATGGCATTTCTGATTGTAACTGGAGCTCAAAAAGACTAAACACCAGCCCAATAAATTCGGGTGAGAAGCAAAATTATCTCACCATAACCAAACTCCAAGCTGTTAAATTGTCAGGAGCATTTCCCACCTCTTGCTACCCCACCAAGCAGTGTCTACCTCTGGTCTAGCTCCAACCCTCTCCCAGAAATCCCACTCTAGGATGGTGTTTTTCTGTCTGAAACAGAAATGTTTCTCATTTCTCCAGCCCAGAACTGGATATTCACTGGCAGGATGAATCCGTCAGCCCGTGCTGAGTTGCCGAAGAATGAATTTGTTGTTTCCCAGTGGCTAAACAAAGGTAGAGACTTCTTCACTCAGATGAATGAAAAAAAATCCACCACCAACAAAAAGAAACAGGTCAGAACTAGGGTTTTAAACATGGGATGTGCAAGATCCCTGTTTGGGAAGGGCTGCCTACAAAAGGTCTCACCTCCACTAAAAGGCTTCCCATTTTTTCATGCCGTTTCCTCCATTTCCTCCATTTGCTCTGAATTTAACGCATCCCCTGGCAGCACGTAAGAAGTCTCCAGGAGCTCTCCGAAGTGCCTGGTCCCGTGGAAAGGCAGTAGGAGTTCAAGGATTCGGACACTTCGGAAAATCCCATCCCAAATCTTGTGCAAAGAACCAGACGTCGCTGACCCCAGGCTTTGCTTGGTCCATGACCAAGTGAGATTTACGGAGCCTTTTTCCAAGCCTCCCAAGGCTGATCCTTGCCCAGCCTCCTCGACACTCAATCCCAAAGCCAAGCTGTAGGATTGCAGACTCCAGAAGAAGACATATGGGTATATTTTTTCTCCTATACCCCTTACAGGCCACGGATGAGCATCAGGGGAGTTATTTACTCTTTGTTGCCTTTTGCTCCTAATTTTCTTCACGGTTTCCAACCTTGCCGGAGTTGCTCAGTCCTCCTGCTGACGGCATTTTTGTTTCCCCTCCCACCCGTGCCTCCTAATCCTGCTTTTTGTGGGTTTGTTTGATGGAACCGGTATCCAGGGGGTGCCAGGAATAACCCAGGAATAACCAGTTCGGGAGCAAAACCATTTGACCCCAGGCAGAAACTCAAAAACCACTTTAGGAGCAGCTCAAACACCCGGTCCTGCCTGAGAGCTGCACTTGAGCATCAAGTACCGGGGGGAGCTAAACGACAAATTGAATTGAAGCTAAATGGAAAGCCAGGAACTGTGTCGAAACGCCTGTTCCATCCGCACAACGATCCTCCTGGTTTTCTTAGGTCAATATTGAACGGGATTTGATGAGCATATCAAATATATTTAACCTCGTGCTGCCATTTCAAGTTTCAAAACTTAGCAATCCTCATTGCGGTTAGAAAAAGAAACGTATCAAGGTGTCCTGAAAAGAAAAACTAGATTGTCTTAACTCTTTCCTGAAGCTTTTGTTTCTTTTACGTTACTTTTCTGCTACAAACAGCTGGGGGATGCCCAGTGGGAGCGAGGGGGAGCCCAACGCCGTTGGGTTGGGGCTGTGCAAGCCCTGCGCTCCGCCACTCGGCCGTGCCCAGGTGCTGAACAAACTCAGAGCAATAAAACTCAGAATTTCACTTTCTAAAAAGCTTCTTTTTTTCCCCAAAAACATCTCGGGAACCTCGGTGAGAGGTGGATCCTCTCGCAAGGCAGCAAACTAGGGGACGGCGACGAGCCGCAGCCACGCAACCGGGGAACGAGCGGCTAAAAGCCGACGTCGGCACAAAGCTTGGGGCCCGCTGGTCTTTGGTGCACACCAAGACAATTTCTCACTGCTCACCTGCTCTGCCGGGGCTCTTGGTGCTCAGATCCCTGCCCCGGCTGGGGGTGCTGGATGTCTTGGAGAGCTTGTTGGCCGACACGCGGTACATCACCCCTCCGATGCAGCGGTAGCCTTTGCTCCTCCAGCCCTGAGGCATGGGCTGGGACTTGCTGCCCTGCGGCGAGGGGCGCGCTTGGTTTAAGAGAGGGGACCTGTAAGAAAAGGATAAAGGCACGGTGAGCACCAGGTCAGGAAGGTATTGCAAGGAGATGCTGCTTGGTGAGCAAACCCAGGGCTGCCTGATAATAAAGGGGATACAGATAGCAGCCAGGGATGCTCTTGCTTTGGAAGAGTGAAAATTGGTGGCAATCCCCCAGGGGAATCGGCAGCGTGGGACCTTCCTGAAGCTTAGCCACACTTTATGGACCTCCAAAGGTTTGGATGTTCTCGCAGCCTCACCCCAAGACCGGCTCTTGTGGGGTTTTTACCACATCCTTGCATGGGATGAGCTGTTCAAGAGTACTGCTGGTCCCCGTTTAACAGATGGAGGCAATGCTGGGACCCAAATTGGACCCTGGCAGCACCCAGCAACCTTCTCCAGGCCCCCAACCCCCCGTTACACCACCAAGGGGACACGTTCCTCCTCCATCTCCGCAGCAATGGGGCAGAAGCTGTGCTACGGCCATGCTTTTTAGCGTCTCCAAGACATGAGCATCACCATGACGTCCTCGGGCTGTCCCCAACGGGCAAAGGACAGCTTCAGGAATTTCCCAAGCATCCCCCTGGGGACAAATCCCTCTTGGACGGGCTCCTCTGCCCCCAAAAAACCCCAAACCCGTTTCCCTACACGATGCCTCCCAATCCACAGGAATCTCCCCCCCCCCCCCCCCAGCTCACTGCGGTACAGATGCCGTTATGCAAACAGAAGCCGTTGCAGCCAAATCAAATCTACGCCGATATCAGTCGTCTTCACCATTTAGCGCTAATCCAAACAGTAATTTGTTTATGCAAATCAGAGCCCTAATTTTGTATTAGCACAAACTATGCTCATAATGCTATTAGCGGAACGTATATAAAGCGCGCATTACCGGCGACTATCTGTAAATTAAGGGCTGCTATCCTATCAGCAGAATGCAAACCCCGGAGAGCATTACCTTTAAATGAACATGTGCCGCAAAGAGAAAGGGAATTGTAAAATGTAATAGTTACATTTCTTGGTGCTTAGTGTGACAGCCGATTCATTTAATAGGGCTGTTGCCACTGGCTACCAAGCTCGGGCGAATTCCTGCCAGGCGGCGCGCGGTGGGGATGGGGACCTCGCAGAGCGGCGTTGGGCTGCGCCTGGTGAAGGCTGCTCGGGGTTCGGTACCTGGGTAACCCCTAACCTTGCTCTGGAGATGAGCACAGAGCCTGAAATGTTGCAAAAGCAGCAGAAGGCAGCACCGCAAAGCTTGGATTGCACACTGAAGGTCCCGAGGGCTTTCCCCAGCTCCCCATGTCCCCAGATTTGCAACTCCCCAGCTCGCAGCAAACCTCGGCACACCCCAGCCCGTGTAGACCCCAAAAAAGTCTCCCTGGAGAAGCTCCCACACATCTTGTAGAGGTTGTCCTCTGGCATATTGTGTGTGCCAATCCCTCCGAGCCCCTCCAGCCTTCCCGAGGGAAGAGGAGGTACGGGATGCTCGGTGCCGATGGTTTTTGCGCTCACGTTCTCCGTGCCATTGAGCTCTAAGCATCAGTCCCCTAGAAATCTGCACCCCTGTACTGCTGACGCGGGTACATCAGGTCCTGGCAAGGCAGTTTTGGTATTAGCTCCCTGTAAAAAAATTAGCATCCTGTGAAAAAAATTCATTTCTGCTCTCTGCAGCCCAGCAGCAAAGTATTTTGAAAGGTCTTGTGTACGGGGAGACGCTGCGAGAAACCAGAGCATCTCCCACGCCGGGTGCCTTGAATACAAGCTCCAAAAAAAAGAGGTTTGTCTAAAAAAGCAGGAATATGACCCAAAAGTGACCCTCTGCAGACCACTGCCATGACCCAGGGGTGTGCTGCAAACTTGGATTTGGGTAGAAACAGAGTGTTTGCTTGCTCAGAAAGATCCGGCTGTATCCCTAATCCCCGCACGCACGCCGCATTAGGGGAACGGTTAGCGACATGAGATTTATTTCCTTCGATTTCAACCCAGAAAGCGCAGCACGACACCGAGAAAACCCTACTGATGGAGACACAGAGCCCAGATGCTACAATATCACTCCAATCCTGCCCATCGCTCGTTGCCTCTCTCCTGTGGTATTTCCAGCGCCGTTTTCTGCCTTGGGGTCTACGAAAAATAACTCAGAGCAATGCTCCTGTGCCCAGCGCGCTTCTCCGAAGAAAACATCACCGGGATGCAAAATAAAAGGCTGGGGAAAAACCCGCCTGGTTTAAGCAGCAGCTCAGAGCCGGGGTGGATGCAACCGTAGAGCATCAGCCACCGTTCCCGCTTCTCCCCCCATATCCTCCAGGTATTTATTTTCTCTGAAGTGGCCGCGCGCCGCAGCGGCCCCCGGTAGGAAGTCACCGTTTCTCAAGAGTTATTACCCGGTGGCATCTGACCCCTCGTATGTGAGCTGAGAGCGAGCAGGGAGCGGCTGCCGGCAAACGCCAAGCAGCAAGAGCTGCAGATTATAAAACATTTGATGCTTTTTAAATCAATATTGAATAAAAAGAGGAAGAAAAGCAACAAGCCAGCCCACAGGGAGCAGAGCGGCGACGCGCACAGCAGGGCTATGAGTCCCACGTCTCTACCTGCAGAGAATTTTCAAGGATTTCTACGGCTGAAGGCATTGCCTTCACCAAGACCTCCTCCAATTTGCATTTCTGAGAGAGAAAAATGTCCTGTGAGTCCCAGTGGACCAAGACTTGACCCCACGGGAGGCTTGGCCACCTCCGCTTCCACCCTCTGGTTGTTGGGGCAGCGGTGCGGGGACGGCCCTTGCACCCCCTGGTTCCTCGCCTGGAAACTCAGTGCTAAGAAGTCCAAAAGTTAACAGAGAGAAGGAAAAAAGAAGAAAAAAACTCTCAAAAGGAGTTGTAATCTGCTCCAGTAACCTTTACAGCTGTTTTCCCTGCTGGAGACAGACAGACGGAGCGAAAGGCGCCAGGAGGTTGCAGCACCGCTTCAGCAGTTTTATTGTCCATCTTCGCCCTGCTTGCAAAAGATACGGCCCAAACCTTTGCGGGGAGAGATCCCAAATCCCGCAGTACCTCAGGCTGGGTACGGCGTCCACCCGAAATCCCAACAAACCTGGCCTTACTCATACCGTGCGAGCGCACGGCAGAGGAGACGCCATGGTCCTGGAGATGCTTCGCGGGGACTTTTGCCTGCTGAACACGTTAGGCTGAGCTCTGGCCACTTCTGTTATTTACCTCCAGAAGCCCTAGGACATTCAGAATCGAAGGTAAAATATGTTCTGTAAAGAAATCTCGTTGGTAACCTTTGCCCGCACAGAAGAATGGGGAAAGGGAATTGGCCGAGCAGATGAAAAGCCGCGACCACTTCAGGTGCTGCTCGCACGCGGTGGCGTCACCCCAACATCCTCGTGCCACCAACATCACCTTCACCCCTCTGAGGTGACACTCGACCTGAGGACGGCCACCACTGGGCCGGGAGAAGGGGACGAGGCCTCCAACGGAGAGCAAGGAGCCTGGCAAAACCCCTCGTTGCTTTTCATCCCCGGCGGTGTCACGGCACTCCGCTGAATTGTTACCCTAATGGAAAGGACGGCCTTTGGAAATGAACTGTATTGAGAAGAGAGGATAAAATTAATGAGATAATAGCCAGGCCAAGGACCTGAAGAATACGCCGGCCCTCGACACGAGGGGCTTGTAATTCCCTTTCTGCAGCACAAGCCCTCGGATCTAAAGAGTTCTCCCGTCCATCCAGAAGACCCGCTCCGGCAGGAAATTTCATTAACGCTGGAAAATAGGAAAGGTATTAAGCGTGGATAATGAAGGCCAGAGTGTGAACAGTGCCTTAAGATAGTCTTCTTTCTAGCCTTTGTAATGGGAGGCATGAACTTTCCCTTCAAATCCATTTCTAATCCATTTGAAATACTACAGCAAATTATCTTCCCTTCAGCCCGAAAGCGGCCAGCCAATTTACTCCGAATAGAAGTGACAATGCTACAGAATTTATCGCCATAACCTTGACTACACAAGGTTGAGGGTTGTCTTTCCCCCACCCCAAGGTGGACAGGGGAATGAAAATTTTTAATGAAAAGAGGGTAGAGGGACACTATAAAAATGTTTTAAAACAGCGTAGCAGCTGTTGGAGGTCCAGCACCCACACCAGGACCAGGCTTGACGGCGAAATCTCAGCACCTACACTAAAAATGCAGGTCCCGGGCTAATAAAACTCTCTGCAGTTGGAGACTTGGGCTCTTCTATGCATCCCTCGAAGAAGCAGCAACTTTGATTGAGTCAGACAATTTCACGCAACCTCTTCCCAAATGCCCGTCTTGACCAAGTCTTGGCTTTCTTCTTCTCTTTCTTGTGGTTAAACACCAAGCGGCTTCTTCACGTCTCTTCTGCAAGACTTGAACTTCCAAATGCTCTGAAGCCGATGTCTCATTTCTTCCAACAGCAAGCCCAAAGCAAGAACTGGAGCGAATGAGGGAGAAAAGGGCTCAACCAGGCAACAGGGACCCAATGGTCAGCGGCTGCACAGCTTCTAAACACAGCAAAACTGCTGAAAATGAAACAAAACTGCCAAAACCTCATCCAGGAGCCAGCAGATGACACTACTGAAATGTACTTCTCTTAGATAAAGGCCAATAAAAAGAAAAAAAAAAGGAGATTTCCAAGCCAAAATCTTGGGAAGGAAGAGTTAGAAACAAGGACGGTTCACCCCGGAGCGCGGTGGATGTTCATGTTTGACACCCACATGCAAGCAGGGACAAGAACATCTCACCCAAACCCCCACAAGCACACACAAACCCACCTGTATTCGAAACACAAAAATGCCTGATGCATACAAAACCTAATACAAAACTGAGAGCAGGGTAAGAGCATCCCGACGGCATTTCAACCAGCTGAAACGGAGAGGATTTCTTGGAGCTAACGGCAATACAAGTGCCTCTTAAAGGCTGGTTTTCTTTTACTTCTGGATATCTTCTTTAGGCTTAGCTTATTTTTATTTATTTATTTATTTTTTTAAAGTAATCCTTACATAGTAAGAAATCGCATTTGCATGCTGGCATTCGATTCCCGAGGAAAGAGCGGATCACACGGGGGCCAGGCGCGCTCCAGGGCCAGGCTAGGAAGGAGGGGCAAAACACTGATCTGGGAGAAATGGTGGAAAAAAACACAGGACCTTTGTTCTTTAGCACGCAGCAAAACAAAATCCAGGATTTAGGCTCCGAGTGCTCTTCAAACACACGTCTGAGCTTCAACGGTATTGCGCTTTGGAAGCCGCCCCCATCACCCGCAACGTCTCTATCCCCAGCTGCCCGCTGCTCAAGTACCTGCCCAAATCTGCAGGGAAAAACAAGCGATTCCATTGAAATGTTGGATTTTCAGAATATTATCAAAGTTATTGCTTTATCTTCTTAAATTCTCTTATCTTCTTCAAAGTAAAAACGTGAATACTCAAATAAACGCTTCCTACTTCAAGAGCCAACTTTTATAAAAAGAACCCGATGTGGGTTATTCGGATAATTCAGTTCATAAACGAATATTTGAGGTTGAAAAAGTGATTGCAAACTGAAAGGAAGAAAACCACACGTCTTCTTCCAGTATATAAACAAACGCAGAATCTACTAGCTTTCAAACCGTAGTTACCGGCAATAATCTAATTGATCTGTAAACAAATCTCTATTTTTAACAATCAGTTCTCATTAGGAAATTTGTGCTCAGAAGCTCAGGTCGGCTTCCCGTGCATCCAGCATATTTCAGGTAACGCAAGGAACGCTTCAAAAAACTCCTCGAGTTCAGCTGGATCAAATCTGAATTTCCATTCACATGCAGCTCAACGATAATCTCAAGAAAAAAATAATCCAGCACAGATCTCATTTACCATTTTCAAACCCTGAGAAAAATTACGGACCTCGATGAGTGCCTATGAAGCCACATAATTACCTAAATAAAGATGTACCCACCTAATAAATCCTCCTGATTCGGGAAGGAAAAATAGTTGCGAGTGTATTATAACGGTTCTCAACCACAAGAGTAGGGATTCCTCCAGAAACACATCCGGGATTAAAAACATGGAACAAAACCAGATAATATTAAACCAAGGGTTTCTACCTCGTGGCTTTCAATCCTGATTAACCTCAGCAATTAAATCAGCGCGAGCTGCGACGGTGCCACACAGCCACAGGCGAAGAAGGGTTGGCACGACGGGGCTGCCAGCAGCTCTCTGCGAGCCACCAGGACCATCTGCAAACCACACAATTGTTTAGTGTTTCCTCCATCTATTTAAAAGCTTTGGGCTTCCACCATGTGCTGTTGCAACACTATGATCAAAGCTATCCAACTGGATTTCTTCTTCGCAGTTCATCCCATGACTTAATCCTGCAGTCAAAACCATCGCAGTCACTTTTACGGCCGCATGGCGTAGAAGAAACGTTTGATTATACCTGCAGTGCAGGGCTGTTGGTGTTTTGTTGTTTGTTTTTGTGTGGTTTCCCCATCTTCCACCTATCCTAGGTGTGAAACCTCCTCCCAGCCCTTGCACAAGCTGGGGAAGCTCCCTCCTCAAGCAATTACACTCAGAAAGACCAGGGGACAAAAATATTATTCTTGCGGCGTCTTCCCAATAGGCCATAAAACTGAGAGCCAAGCTCGTGCTAAACTGATGGGGAATACTTGCAAGAGTTCAATCTTTCAACCAAAATTAAGACTGGAGCAATCACATTGATCCTCTTTGCAAAGACAGGACTGAGCCATGGGATGGCGAGCGACGTTTCGGGGCCAGCAGCAGAGTGCGGGCACTGGGGCAGTACCAGAAAGAGCCAAAGATTTGGGAACAAAAAGCTTTGAGGATGGAGGTGGGAGGAAATGCCGAGCCCAAAGCCTCCATCCCCAGAAGCCATCCAGTAACCAGAGAGCAGCTCCAGACAGAGACGGCGATGGCATGAACCAAGGAAGCCTTCATTCTGGACTGCGAATGGCTGATGGGAGAAGGGAAGAAGCACCAGATGTTTTTGGGGTTCCTCACCTGTTCCCAGCATCAGCCTCTGCTTCTTTTTGCCCCATCCTTTCCTCTGGACCTCAAGCCCATCAGCTCACCTTCTCTGGGTATGGAACCACAACCAGGAGCAGCCAACAAAAGCTCCCTCCTCACCAACCCCAACATTACCCCAAGCAATCAGCAGCAGCTCCCTCTGGGCTGCAAAACTCATCCAAAACCTCACATTTCAGCCAATATTTTAAATACTTTGTGTTTTCACTCCAAGAGCCACGCTGGTCTTCCCTCACCACCCACACAGCTTGGGAAAGGAGGCAGAAACATGGCCAACACCATAAATCCCGCTCCAAGCTGGGGATTAAAAACTGGAGCATTAAGCCTGTAAAAAAGCCTAATTAAGGCTGCAGAAGGAGATACAGTTTGGGCTCCACGTGAGCCACGGGCAAGTCAGGAGCTGGCTCATGCACTCCCTTCCCCAGGAGCTCCGAGCGGGAGCAGAGGGAAGTCCTGCGTTGCCCCTTCTCCAGAGCCTTGGCTGGCCAAGCACCGAAATCCTACGGGATTTATTCCCATTTCTCTCTCAAATGCCTTTCATTCCCACCTTCCCTTTAATTTTTCTTCGGTCCCAAGAAAAATCACAGCCAAGGAACCGCGCTTGGCAGCCCCGCGGCGCGCCGGGCACGCTGCCTTGGCCGCACGGCAAGGGAAAGCTAGGAGCCAGGAAAGGCACTTAAATCACTCCAGGATCTCACAAAACGCAGAGAAGATACTGTTATCGCCTTCAAGGAGCTTATCGCCGTGTTAGGGACTGCTCTTCTTCCTGCCCCAAATCACTCCTGTGTGCTAAACGGCTGCTATTGTTTGCAGCCCCATTCATCCCTGCACAAAAGATAAAGAGCGTGGAGAGCAAAGCATCTGCCTCAGTGCTGAGGGATGGGAAGAGAAAGCAGGGATGGATCAAGCCCTTTTAGGGCAGTTTGGTTGTGGTCAGAGAGGGTTTGAGCTGGAGTGCCGGGAGGGCAGCCTGGAGGGCTCGAAATCCTCGCTGTCATCGGGCTCACACCGCGCTCCCTTTTTGCCCATAGTCCAGTTACCCAAAGCCTGTTCCTTGGTCCTCCGGGCAAGCAGGGTGGTGGGATGCTCATTCAGGGGAGGTGAAGGCAGGGGTCACAGCCCCATAAAGGGCACCACGGGTCCTCATGAGCAGGTTTGCTCCAGTGGCTTCACTGAGCTATGGGCTGGGCAGCGGGGAGCAACCAAAACTGAGAGCCCTGGGCCAGGAGCAGGTCTGTGCACGGCCATCTCCTTCTACAAACATCCTCCTGGAAGAGCAAACTGTGATCAAGGTGAAACCCGGGGCAATAAAGAGAGATTTCAGGACAAAGGACAAAGGTTTGCTGCTTAACTAAGCAAGCGAACCAAACGAAAGCATCCTGCACCCTTGCCACCAACCCTAGATCGCTTTGAGACACCAGCGGGAGACTCCGCAAGGGAGCACGCAAACCACAACTAAACCCACGGCTTCAAGCCATGGAGGATCATCACCTCCTCTTTGAAAGAGGTGCAAAAGTCCCAGCTTTGGTTAAATTGGCCCAATTGTCTGTGTAGATCAACCTCAGACAGATGACAGGGACATGGTTTAGTGGTTTAGTGACAGGGACGTGGCTTAGCCATTGGTAGTAGGGTGACGGTTAGACCAGATGAGCTTGAAGGTCTTTTCCAACCTCAACGATTCTAGGATTTGGGATCATAGCATCATTATACGGGCCATATCTCACCGCAGGCAAAGCCTCACCCAACGTCTCACCCTGTTTTTCTAGGGAAGAGCAAAGAGCTGGTAGACATCAGCACTGACGTCTACCCCGAGGCTGTATCCGCTTCGGTTATCACTTGTTGGTCAACAACCACCAAAAAGCACCGGAGAGGTTAATGGCTTGAGCAGCAAAAAAAACCCCACAAATTGAAAGGAGCAAATAACCTTTAATGTCCCGTGACATGTTCAGCCTCCCAACGACTGCATTTCCTCTCCAGACCCTTCATTTTCAACTATTATGCAAGACAGCCGCATGTCAACAGGCTTTCTACCGCCTCGGCAATCTCCGGGCCGTTATTCCCACTCCCGGCGGTGTCACACACAGCCTGAACTGTGTATTTAGGCAATTTATGGTAATGTTGCAAACCGCCTTTAGGACAGGTCCATTCTCATTTATAAACGCATTAAAATTCTTGGAAAACACTCTTACCCAGCAGCACGCCCCTTCCCAGTGCTGGCAGGCCAGGGGATAGGCTGGGAGGGACTCCAGATGAGTTGTTTTATACCGTTTTTAGCGTTTTCTCCACAAAAAGCAGGACACCACGCTATATAAATCATAAAATATCTCAAGTTGGAAGTGACCGAAATAAGGGGTAATGTGTCTGCCCCAACCTCATCTCCATTCCCGCAGCGTTGGAGCTCGGCAGTCTCAAGTTGCTTTATTTCTTCTCTCCGCGGGCTGGAAGGAAGGATGTATTCCTGCCTGAAAGAGCTTGAATCTGAAGGACAGGATGGGATGGGAAGATGAAAAGAAGAAAAACCCATCGGGATGATGACGGAAGGTGGTCCAAGCATGACAGCCTCCTACCCTGCAAATGCAGCAGAGCATCAGACAAGGGGATATGAAAAAAGGGGTAGCTAACGACGCCGGGAAGGGCCAAGGCACCCACAGGTGGGATGTTTCGGAAGCTGATCCAGGCACAGCATCCATCACCCAAATCCCGACCCACCACGAGCGGGGTGGCTCCGCGCTGATCCCGCAGAGCCCCCTGGTAGAGCCGGAGGGGATTACTGCAGACGGATATCGACTGAGGGCTTAATTACTCGGGGATAACAAGAGAGTTCTCCTGTTCAATTTGAAAGCGTCGCTAATGCCAAGAGTTTAATTGGCATCTCCTTTTCTAATGTAACTGGAATTGAGCAATCAGCTGCTGGTGACAGAGGGACAAGCGAAAAGCCCTCGCTTGTTACGGGCACAGTCCTATTTTAAGATCAAACACATTACCGGATGCATCAAAAGCTCTGTCCCTACAACAAAGCTAAATAAGATTTTACTGAGGCACTGGGGTCATCGTGGCCTTTGCACAAGGGCAAATTTCACCCCTGGTGTGCAAACACGACCAGCTTTTCCTTGAGGTGTGAGGCATTTACGGGGCACCACGGCTCTTCCTTTCCCACCTACAAGGACAGAAGAAGGAAGAGGATTGCCCAAGATGACTGTGGGTTCTCTGTCCACTCTGTACAAGATTACGACCTACATCTGAGTAAAGCAGGTCTAAAATCACTTCTGGCCTCTCCTCAAAGCCTTACACCTTGCTACACCTCCAAAGCACCAGGCCAAAGCCACCCCGACGTCCTGGTGGCCCCTTCGTATCACACGTACCTTGTGGGAGATATTGTTCCACCCAGGAGCTGGACTCGATGATCCTTGTGGGTCACTTCCAACTCAGACATTCTACAATTCTGATTCATTCCTTGCCACAAACCCTTCATCCAGACCTGCGACCAGGTTTCCATCCTGCTTTTCTTCCTGCCCTTTCCGCATCCCCATCACATCCCCTCGCCCGTGCGAAGGTGCCCGGCTCCGCCAGCTAAATGCATCTTTGCAGAGCTGCCAGCAGGACAATATTACTCTCGGCAGGATGCCGCCTCTGCCTGTAATTAATGTTTCATCATCATCCCTGAAAGCAAACAGCTGCTGCGGTCTCAATCACTCATCTTCTCGTGGCGCTCGCTCTCCTAAAGGCTGCCTGGCATCACAGGGCCTCTTCTTCTCCGTCTTCACCCACAAATTTCGCCGTGGCCAACAACAGCTTGGTTCACCTCGCAGCCTCCTGGGCAGCAGGGCTCGGCCAAGATGCCTGTAGTCAGACCCTTTGCCAAATTTTGGGTTCTTGGGGATTTGGGCACGGTGTTGCTGGCCAGGGCCACCACCGTGTCTACCCCAGTGACCTCCAGGTTGGACTTCTCTGGTCAGGCATGGACGAAGGGAGCTTTTTGCTGAGTCTGCTGCTCTGCTGGCTTCATAATTTCTGAAATGTTGCCCTGTTAAAGGGGAACTTCTGTTCCCCTTCATCCTCCATCTCCCCAGCTGTTTCATTTCCATGTGCTTCACCTCTTGCACGCCTCTCCTCCAGAGCCTCCAGCTGGTTGCACACCTTTGGAAGTCCTCCTCACATCCAACCCCAGCCCAAAGCTGTTCTCAGCTCACCTGAAAGCCTGACTCAAAACCCTCTTGCTCGGCTTCTCTCCAGGACAAGGCCTGATCCCGGGGTCATCGAAGGATCTTCTGAAACGTTTCAAAGTTAAAAAAAATTTCCAGTAAAGTCCTAACACCGTAAAAACTTCTCCACTGCAACAGTGGCCTGGAGAAAAGACAAAAGGACCGCTCTAGAAGACGTGATAGTCCAGATGAAGCTGTTTTCAAGGTAGGTCAACTTTCAGCCTAAAACCCCATGACAGCGTCCCGTTAAACCGCTTAAGCCAAGACTGAGAATGGAAATGCTGACGGCCCCTAATGCACGGCTTTCCAACCCGCTGCTCTAATGCTGCAGCACATCACTAATTCTACCGGGAGGACCGGGGGACCATTGTCCCGTTAATTAGATTCCTTTTACCCCCATTAGCTCAAGTGATTGGACGAAGTTCATTAGGGTTTAATTCCGATTAGCTGAAACGGAGCTCCCGAGGCAGGCAGGTGTTAGCGGCTTCAGCGCCTGAGTCGCGATGTGCCGATGTCCCAGCCCACATGGGATGGGACAGAAACGTTTCATCCCCCCCAAGCACGCACCTACCACCTCGGAGATGCTCTAAAACGGGCCAGGAAGCTCACGGACAATCTCCTGCGGAGGCACAGAAGTGACACTTAACTCATCGGCACCGCCTGCTCATCCTGCAGTGAGCAGAGCCTCCTGCACCACCTGCAAAAGCCAAAACCCAAATATTTTCTGAAACACTCAGCCAGACGCGCAGCCCAACCCCAGCCGAGGCTTCCCCTCCTGCCTGCTTCCCAAAAAACCACCCAGCGTAATTGCTTTTCGCAGAGACGGCTCCCTTTTGAAACGTTCTTTTTTTCTCACGCGGGAAATAATAATAATAATAATAGTAACAGCAGCAGCAGCAGCAAGAGCAGCTGATAGGTTTTAATTAAAGACAACTAATAACTCAGTCGGGCAGCGGGGCTCGATAGGAAGCGACGCGGCGGGGCCGGACGCGTGGAAGAGGTGAGCCGGGTTGCTGCAGGGAATTTACCCACATGCCCACAGGGACAGAAGTAGATGCAGAACTGAAAACCAAGCATCCTGCTGCCGTGTTCGTGTCACTGCTCCAGCAAACGGGCAGAGAGGGACGGATCCGGCCCCTTTCTGGCTCCTCTTCCCACCCACCACAAAGTGGTGCTGCCCGTAGTTCCTCCGCCTGACGGTCCCGTATGGGACGGGGAACACATCCCAAAGCAGGTCGGGGATAGAGAAATATCCAAACTGCATTTTAAATTCGAACTAATTCACCTCTTAGGGCACAAAAAATATCGCCTAAGTGCTGCTCCTGGTTTTCTACCCTCGCAAGAGAATCGGGTTTGCTGCCTTCTTCCCGTCCGCAGGAATAAATCAACTCGTGTTTCTCCTCCAAGCTTACTTCTCTAGGTTTAAAGCAGGCAGTTGTTACGTACCCATGCACGTAGCTGGTTATCGGGGCTTTTGGGAACCTTTTAGGAGCCAAAGCCCAAAACCGGGCTCAGGAAGGAACCGGAGCAGCCCCGTCAAACTCCTGGATCTCCTACATGGAACGAGCCCGGCAGTAAATGCACGAATCCAAGCGTTGGCTCTGTCTGTATAAGTACATACACATGCATATTTTATAAACGTGTGCATGCATATTTTATGCATAAACGCACAGAAATACACGGATAAAGGCTTTAGATCCACTCGGAAGCGAAAGTACAAGAGGTGAAGCCTGAGAGCATCGGGCTATCGGCAGCTGATCCGAGGAAGCCTGCCTGGGCTCCGTGGACTCTGCAAGGTATAAAAATGATTCAAAGGCACCCATCAAGGGGCAGCGTATTGGTTAGCAATACTAATTGCATCGCCTACATTACAAATGATATCGCTCCATTATTAAAGGGTCGGGCCGATTTTATGGGCTCCCGTCCCTTCAATTGGTATTTCGATCAATGGATGCATTACAAGCTTCCCCTTTAAGAGCCTAATAAACAACAAGATGGAAAGTAAAAATCTCCGTAAAATGACGCTTTTAAAAATCCATTTCGAGGGGAGCTGGTGGTGCTTGGCGTAGCAGGCTGCAGCCGTGGAGGGAAGGAGTTCAAGAGGCGAGGGCACGGGAACGTGCCCTGGGCTCCGGGAAAACGGGCTACGTCCTCCCCCACCGAAATTCAGCTCCTAACGATCCTCCCAGGCTCCGAAAGGAGGCGGAAATCTCCCCAGAAATCTCCCCATCTGCTATTTGCTCGGACGGAGCAAGCAAAGACAATTCCGAGAGCCCCCCGATCTCGGCTCGCTGTCGCAGGGAGCGGCGTTGGGGTTTTTTGGGGTAACGTCCCCATCGGCCGGCACCTATTTAGGGGTTATCTAGACAAAAAGCACACGCGGTGACCACATAGGATGGGTCCTCGATATGTCCCCAAGGTGTTCGTGGGAGCAGCTGCTGAAGGTGTCCCTCGAGCCCAGCTCCAGAGCACCTCCCGCGCGCCTCCCACCAGCGCCGAGATGCCCAGAGCTGGGGGCTCGGTGCTGGGATTAGGGGACAAAACAAAACAATGTGTAAGAAACAAAACGATGTGCACGATGGTTGTGATATTATTTTGGAGATACAAGCTCTGGGGGTCTGTACCCATGCAGCACATCGGATGCAGGATGCACAGACAGAGGTCATCGAGGATTTCTAAAGACCCCGGTCCCCGATTTTGGCATCCCGAAGCAACGCGTGTTCAACAAACGAACAAATTCACTGTCACTCTCCCATTAAAGCTGAATTCGCCTTCAGCCTCCCCCGCGCCGGACTCGTACAGAGCTGTCTCCCTCTGCTGGCATCAGACCCAGAGCGACTCAGGGCTCCAGAACAAAAAAAAAAAATAGGAAAAACTTCGGAAAAATCGGAAAAAATAGTATTTTTTCCAGCACCCCGCTCCCGAGACCCCAAAGCTGCTTGCCCAAGCTGCTTTCCCTCGATTTACCATGGGGAAATGAAGGTAGGGGTTCCCCAAACGGCCTGGGAACAAGGCGCTTTGGGACCCACCTCTGTCCTCCTTCCCTCCTCCCAGGTCTCTGCTACAATTCCACATGGGATCGCTGACTTTTGGGAGCTTTTCTTTCATTTTTGACTCCTGGACTTACACCAGAAAGCCAGATCACCCATTTTAAAGCCAGAAAACCCCAAAACAAGGAGATGAGGGATCGACCACGGGTCACCCAGGATCCAAAGACTCATTTCCAAGCCACCACCAGGGAGATGCAAGAAGAGGGCATGAGCTATGCTCCCTCTCACTCCCATTAAGGTGAAACTGAACATTTTTCGTTTCCTTTCCCCCATCCCAGCTTTTATTTTAATTTATCCATCACGAAAAACAAACCCTGCTTGTGGAAGCGGGGGGAACAGACGCTTCACCCCATGCATCACGAAGCCCAAACCCCAAGGAAGATTTCCTCCCGTGCCACTGCAAAGCACCTCGCTGCTCCTGTCCCCCCAAAAATTGTCACGGTCGGACCCCAACGAGAGCCACCACGGGCTGGGAGAGGTCCAGCAGGGCTGGGGAAGGAGGCAAAGCAGAGCCTGAAGAAGACACGGCGAGATGGTTGTAATTTATACTCTCCTGCCTATACTTTATGGCTTTCTTAATTCGGCTCCTGCTACTATTAATGTAGTTAATGTTGAGATTATATCTATTTTCTGGCGTCAGGCAGTGATTTATTCGAGCCATTTTTCCGGTGCCGGCTCCCACGCTGTTAAATCAAGCGACTTGCCAATTAAGTGCTGACTGGGGAAGTGGATGCAATCTGAACAGATATCTAACCGCAAATTAAACCGGGCCCCTCGGCCGCTTCGCGGTGCGCGCGGCCAGCCCGCCCAACCTTGCTGAGCTCGGGGAAAAAGAAAAACAACCTCCAAAACAAAGGGGAAAAGCGTGAAAGTTGCAAGAGAAGGGAAAAAAAATTAAAAAAAGGAGGTTTTTCTCGGCCGGCAGGGCTGTCGCGAGGGCTGTCCCCAGGGGCAGGGGAGGTGGCGGCGATGCTCTCGGTCGGTGACACCGGTGCGGAGCAGCCCGGGTGGCCGGATCCTGGTTTGTCCCCAGCAAGGTCTGAGGGTGGTGGCTTGGTGCGGGGCCAGGAGGCTGTCAGCAGCCCTTTTAGCTGCTGACATGGCCCCGACAGCAGGTGACAACCCGCTCGGGAAGCGTTTGTCACCCACGCTTCGGGGCTCGGGCTCGAGACGAGCGCCGGCTGGTGACAAACACCAAGCAGAGGAGAGGGGCGCGGGGTGGAAAATTGGGACTGGGGGATGCCAGGATGGTTCCAAAACTCACATTTTGGATATTCCTGTTTTCGTACAGCGAAGACGGGAGCTCTCTGACCCACTGGCACCTCCAGGTCTCCTGGGGTTCGCTCGAGACAAAGCCACCTTGTCAGGTGGGCCAGCAGGAAGGCAAGCCCAGTGACCTACCTGGAACTAATTTTTGGTGTGAAATCTTAAATATCCCATATCCCCTACCCTGTGATGTGCCGCAGTCAGCAACAGCAATGGCCAGGGGGCTCATGGGGAGACGAAGCACGTCCCAAAAGCTTGGGTGGTCTTGGGGCTGCCCAACACCTCGGTGGGTTGTGTCACCTTCTCGGGGCTTGGCAGCACGGGGACACGTCGTGACGGGGTGGATATGAGGAATATCTGCCCTCTTCTTCCCCCACATGCTGCAAAAGGGGGGAAACAAAATACCTGATGTATATCCTCCGCTCTGGAACATCTTCACAGGTGTCCACGTGTGGTCCCAACCTTCAAGAAGGACTCAGCGCGGTGCAGAGCAGCACATCCAGAGGGACACAGGGCTGCTTTTCGGTAAGTGACCTCCAGGAACCTCAAAAAAAATTAAGTCACCATCCCTGGAGGTCTTTAAAAGACGTTTAGATGTAGAGCTTAGGGATATGGTTTAGGGGATGATTTGTTAGTGTTAGGTCAGAGGTTGGACTCGGTGATCTTGTAGGTCTCTTCCAACCTAGACTTTCTGTGATCAATTCCCTTGCCCTCCAAGTGAGGCGATGAGGGCTCTCCTGCTTCCTTCTTTATTATTAAAAACGGGGAGGAGCCGTTGTGATAACACCTCTTGGTAAGTGGCGAGCGGGTTTATGCTACTTGAATACTGAGCAGGCATTAAAAAATAAATAAAAAATGAAAAGGGAAGGAGAAACCCAAACGTATGGGGTAGAAATGCCCAGAAATGCCATCGATCCCCAGGGACGGGCTGTGCCGATGACCCCCGAGGGAAACCAAGGATGAGAGCCAACAGGTAAGATGTTGTCGTGCCTTAAAAGCAAGAGCAACCACCGGGGCCGACCGGAGCGATCCTTGCCAGCTGATGAAATTCAAGCTAAGGGAAACACCACCCGGAGCTCCCATCATAAATACTCCATCAACGAGGACAAATGACTTTCGTGAGCCGGCGTCGCAATAAAAGGATCGTGTTCCTGGGTGGCACAGCCACATTAAAGGAAAATCTCCTCTCTGCTAGCATGCTTCGGGAAGCCCGAATCCCTTCCCCGGCACAAGATAAACCGCACCAGGAGAACGCAGAGCAAACCATACGTTATTTACCATTGTTGAAAGAGTCCAGAATGTTTTACAAAGCAATTAAAGATCCTAAAAAGGTTCGATCCATTGCAACGAGGTCTGGGGAGGTCGGTACCCAATTTCCATCGGTCTCGGGCAGAAGCTGCCTGACCGGCTCCAAAAATCCCAGCTGCGAGAGCATTGAAACGTTACGCAGAAATATCATTAAACACAAATATATTCTTCAAATATTGGCAAAAATACTTTCAGCAGGACTCCAGAACCCCCTTTTCAAACCGATCTTTATATTACTGTTATTAAAATGCTACTCTTTCATCTCCAGCGCGATCCCAAAAACCCGACAAGCCTCTAAGGGACTGCTGCAAAAAAAAACCCACGATGAATTGCTCAGGTTTTGCAGGAACGAACCCACAAACACAAAGGCGTTCTGGCAAAGCCGCTCGCGGTCACCTTCACCGTAACGGACTCAATCACACTGCACCAAATGGGTAAGATCGGCTCCTGAACGCTGCGGGAAGTCGGGCTGGCAAGGCTGAAATACGCACGTAGTCTACAACCACACCGATTAGTGCAACGGGAGTTTACTGCTACCCTTAGAAGTGGCCAAAGAGCGGTGTTTAAAGTAGTGTTTAATTATCTAAGCTGGCTGGATGCACAGCAGTGAGGTCTTAGTTTGGTCTTCTCCCACGTGAAGGGTCTTTTTGGCCACGTTTTTTGGCTTTTGGGCTTATTTTGGGGGGAGGCCACTGAGGGTTAAGTGCTGCGCAACGCACAAAGCACGAAACGTCTTGGCCCGAGAAATACAACCTGGGCCAAACGCTCCCTTCCCCTGCCGATGTGTTTTAAATCATTAATTAACGCAGCTCTGGCTAACCCGGATGATTTCCGAGCCTCCTCCTGGCCGTCACACGGCCTCAGTTGCATTTGGAAGGAGCCAAGAGCTTGAAACCGATCTCCGCAGGCCCTTCTTCTCCTCTTCAAGGCACTGGGCAACAAAATCGTGGTTCCTTCCTCACCTCTCTCTTTTGGGTTAACCCCCAAAATCGGATGTTCAACCACTGGATGTGGGGATATTCCCCTAGGTCTGAAATATTTGGTTTCTTTCCGACTCACCAAAGCCTTCGGAAGACGTACGAAGATCTAAAACTCTTCCTAGGTGCAGCATCCCCATCGCGATACCCTGAACCCATTCTTGCCCTCCTTCCACGGTAGCTTCAGGATGGATAAGCGGGAGGAGAAACAGGATCTGGTTGCCCCCAGGGCCACCCTGGTCTCTGTCCTTCCACTGGGGAGACACCAAGTCTGGGCGGGAAGCGCCCGCAGCCTGCAGCCAGGTGGTACTGAATAAATTTTCCAAAGGTTTGTCTTTCCGAAGGCTTTTTTATTTAATTCAGTCCCCACCAAGACACGCTTCGTGCCCCCTGAAGCATCCCTTGGAGGGTTCACGCAATGTTTCAACATGAGCATACGGATTGCCCATAGGTTGTCGGCATCAAGCAGCCTCTCGGCAGCTAACGATGCCCTTGCACGAGCTCTAATCATGCTTCGTTCCCCCAAACCTCCTTTTTTGTCCCTGAAAATGTATGCGAAGGGCTCCTTTGAGTTCACAAAGTGCCCAGAGACCCGACGGTGGGAGCACCTGGGACGCAGGGGCTTTGAACCAGGCATCCCGGCTCTCGGTCAGGGGCTCCGCCGAGGCCGAGGAATCGGAGGAAGAGCCCTCCACGTCTCAAAACACAAACTGCAGAAGCCTTTGAAAGCGGCTCCAAATTAAGAGCTGCACCGAGGCTGTCAAGCCCCCGCTAGCTGAGTCTCCAGCACCTTGCGTGCAAAAAGGGAGCTTAGCCCATTTATTAGAGTGATGAAAGCAAAGGGATCTAAAAATTGCACTCCTTCGTTAATGAGCAGCCGAAGGGATCGGTAAGCATAATTTCAGAGGCTAGTAATATTTTATATAATCGCCGAGTGGTTTAAATTGAAAACCCCCAACTGAATCAATATTTACTGCATTGAAACGAAATGAATAGTAATAAGTCACTAAGCTCCCTGTCCTGTTTCATAAAATAAAAAATTATAAAAATGAGCACAGGCGCAGAGAGACTATCGCATTAACTTTTACAGCACTCGGGGAGTCATAACCGACTCTTCTCATCAAATAAAAATTTTAAAAAACCTGCCGGAGGACGCCTGGCTTCAGCATCGCCGACGGAAAAAGCCGAGCGGGAGGCGGGAGGAGAGGGAGGGAAGGCGGTGCTGGCTCCCCCAGCACCTTTCCAAGCAGAATTTCATCCCAAATTTCACGTCGATGTCAAGGCTCCGGACAAACCCCGGCATCCAGATCCCATCTGGCAGTGTCTTTGGGGCAGCGTGATGCCACGCTCCGGTCCCGGAGTGGCCAAAAAGCTTTGCAGAATAGATTGAGGCTTCCCAAAAAAGCTTTGCAGGATAGATTGAGGCTTCCCAGGCAGGGCAGCTCACCTCCATCACTTGAGGCTGGAGGTCTGAAAGCTGGGGGCAGCATCTCCCGAAGCCCCCACTTCTTGAAGAGGTGTTTGGAAGCTGGGCAGCGCGATCCGTTTCTTGATGCAGCCCTGGCAATTCACTAGGGTGTAATTACGAGAGGTGTAATTAAAACAAAACACCTACAGCACCTTGGTCCACATACAAATGCTACATTTCAGCCCTAAAATGGGGAGAAAAGAACCCGACCCTTGTAGGTTTTGGAGAACCAACCTCCCAAAGACCACGTCCAAGACCGATGCCACCAGTTGAGGACACCAAGAGCTTCCCCCAACACCATCAGTCAACATCTCCTCTTCCAAGCACTGCTCAAAGCCATTTGGGTGTTTTTCATCACTTAGAAGGAATAACCCGACGAAGGAGCATTGCCTCCTGCCACGGTGCCGAAGCGCACGGGAGGCAGCCCGGATGCGCGCCCGTCTTCACATTTCACCTTTTCGAGCTCTTTCTTGACCCTTCGTGTTTCTGCTCTCTTCCCGAAGCTGCTTGCCCGGATTCCCGATCTTCTTGTCCATGTTTAAAAACAAGATGCGAGTCTTGCAAATATTAACAAAGCCGGCAGACGGTAATTCAGAGAAATTCGAAAAATACAAATTATGTTTTTTAGCTCACTTCGCCAAAGCCAGCGCCCGTCCCGTCCACACTTTGACAGCGATAGGGGAAAAAATAAATTATAAATAAATAAATAACACCTCTCATTGCTTGGGACCTCGGACTGGGAGCTTCCCAGCACCTTCCCACCACCCTGAACGTGTGCCCATGTGCCCCGATCCCCCCATGGTGGTGCTGAGCCATTAACCCGATAAACCATTATGAAATCCAGATTCGTTAGGAGGGGATGGATTAAAGCCGCAGGAAATTATTTGTAATCAAAACATACTCCGGGCTGTGAAAACCGTTGATGCCTCCGGACAGGTGGCCACGGCACTCGTGCCAAGTTTGGGAACCCCCCTGGCCCCTTTTTCTTCCCATTTTCCCAGCGTTAACAGCTGTGACCTCTCAGACCTCCCCCTGTCCTTCTGCAAATCCTTCTTCCAGGCGGGTCCGGCCACAGATGTCGGCGAGGGTCCCCAGCTTCTCGGGGAGCTCGGCCGTTCCCCTACAAAAGCAGGGAGCTGCCAGGGGTTGATCCGGATCTCAGCCCCGTGCTCGGTGCTGGGAAGGAGGGATCTAGGGGCAAGGTGGTTAAACAGGAGGATAAATCCAGATATTAAACAAAAGCGGGGTTATTTCCAGCAGCTACAGGAAGAATTTCATAGAGAAGTTGTTAGGGCACTGCCCAGGATGAGACCCACGGGGAGCGTCCCAGCCGGCAGCCGAGGAGGGTTTGCACCTCGCAAATGCCTCAAGATGAAAAAATTGAGTTATTTTTATAGGTATCAGTCAACTCCTCGCATCCAAACTGCCACACGTGAAAGCCCAGCATCAAAAGGGGGTGTGATAACGAGGGGCCGCATCCTGCAGCGGTCACCGATCCACGAGCGGCTTTCCAGCCCCGTTGGGGAGCGCGTTTATCTCTCACGCCGGGACGAAGCAGATGGAGCCATCCTCCGGCCCGAAAGAGAGCTCGACGTCTGCTCAGCCTGGAAAGAATTAATCAGCCACAAACGAAGCTCGAGCGCCTGCCAAGCGAAGCGACCTCCGTGCCCTCGCAAAACCGCTTCGCCCTCTCCTTTCCCCGGGTCCCGAGGCGCCCGCGGGCGCGCGGCGCGGGGCAGCCCGGCTGCCGGCAGCATTTGGCCGCGGCTCAGCGCAGGAGCTAACGAGAAGCCATCGGGGTCAGACCCGCGGAGCACGGAGCTGCCACTCAGCACAACCCGGAGCTCTTCTGCTTTCTACATGCAAGGCTTTTTTTTTGTTGTTGTTGTTGCTGTTTCCATCCCAAATTTCGCGGCAGCGCTCGGCACGGCGAAAACTTCTCGCGCCGAGCGAAAGGGGCTTGGAGGAGTCGCAGGTTTTTAGCAAAAATTATTCGGGGGAAAAGGGAAGGGAAAGAAAAAAAAAAAAAAAATAACAGCCCTGCCATTGCTGATCTCCTAGGAGGGCAGAAATTTAGAAATTAAATCCATCGCTCGTGCAGCTGTCACTGGCAGGTGAAAAAGCAGTGACACTTGAAAATGCCCGGCGCCAGAAAAAAATATCCTCCAACTGCTCCGCCGTTAGGTGGGATTTACCAGCCCGGGAAAAAACCGCTTCCAGAGGTTAAGAACTGCTTCAAAATGAGCTGAAAATACCAAGCGTGTGCAATTTTGTTAACTATATCCCCAAGCAGATTTCATCTTTCCAGGACTGCTTGCTTGCTGCTGAAGCCTGGGCTAAATAGGGTGAACGCCGTAAAAAGGCCTAAAAAAAGGCATAAAAAGGCTCCTATTGTGTGAGAATTTATTTTATATATATTTTTTAAGAGAGGATTTGGATGGAGGAAAGGACCAGCGATATCAGGAACCTCACGGCCCCGTGAGATATTTTATGCTGGAGTACCCAGGAACAAAAAGAGATGTCCCAGGGAGAATGGGGCCAAAGGGGTCTGGAGATGTGCTCCTGTCCCCAGTGTCACCACGCTCGGTCCTGGTGTGACAGACGAAGAGCAATGGCAAGCCCCAGCCTCCTGAATGCCTCATGTACCATCACTTGTAGGGTGGGACAGAGGAAACCCATAGGACCCTGCCCCGCAGAGGAAGAGCAAACCTTCCCAAAAGCCAACGGAGAGGAAGATGCTGGTGCTCGCCCGTTTCAGGGTCCCAGCACTTGAAAATAGGCTCCCGAAATCGGTGCTGAGGCTCCACGTGAACCCTTGTGGTTCTCTTGCGCCGGACGATCTGGCCCCGATCCGAAACTGCTGACCCGCAGTTCAAAATCCTCTACTTTTAATCCTCCTTGTTCGGGATATCCGACTTTTCTCCGATAGCTGAAAGCCGCCTGAAAGCAAGACGAGGCGATGACAAAAGAGGGGGGAAGAAATCCTGCCTCATGAATCAGCTCATCAGCAAATCCTCCGGCAACCGTGCGCGCGTTCTCTGCCCGTTATAAACCCTAAGGAAAACATTTCAGCTTCATACCCAACGGGGTGGGATGAGCAGGGACCTGTTAAGAAGCAGCACATCCCCTTGTGAACAACTTCCAGCTCCTGAGGCATCTTTTCGCTCGGCGAAAAGAGCTGGGAAAGGTTGTGCCGTGCCTCAAAGCAACCGCCCATTCCTCTGGAAGATGGTTTGAAAGCCCTAAAAACCCTGATTATTCCCATGTGGCTCCCCAAAAGGAGCCCTGCTTGCAGCCTTAGCGAGATTCGGAATATTTGGCTCTTTTTTAGCTTGCGTTTCCATTGGGTTCATCCTTTTCTACATGACTTTTGCCTCCTTGGAGAGCCAACATCCCCACCACAAACGCACTTTATTTCAGCCAAACCATTTGTTTTGTCTCACTTGGGATGTCTTGGGGCTTGAGAGCATCTTTGGGGTCAGTTCCGTCCACCAGGAGACTCCAGACCTGCCCTGTGAAGGACCCCAAAGCAACCGGGATGCTCCATGCACGCACCCAACCTCAAAGCGCCGTCCTGAGCCAGCCTAAAATCCTACTGGGGATGCCACAAGGGACAGCACCGAGGCTGCAGACTGCTATAGAAAAGCACAAACTCTGCTTTTGGGGGGAAAAAAGAAAAGAAAGAAGGAAGACACGTTACCCTTTTACACGTAACCCAGGGTCTGGAGTGGCTGTGCATCCGTACGAGTCGCCGGCACCCGAACCATGGCCTTCTGCATCTCCGTCCCTACACCCACAGAACAAGAGGTATTCTGGGCTACGGATCTCTGGCCACATTTAAACAGCCAAAGAAGAAGCCTGGTCGTCTCGAGGTGCCTTAAACCCACGGGATTTTATGGCTTTTAGGAAAAAAATTGTTATTTTTGGTACCTGTGCAGGAAACGCAGGGCGCTTCCCCTAAATAACGCAACGCGAGGGCTTCCAGCTGTACCCCACTAGCTCAGAGAAGGAGGAAAATCAGCAGAAATTCTCCAGTTTTGGAGTCAAACAAGTCCCACACCTCCTCTCTGTTCTCAAAATAAGCCGCTGCAGATCCAGCACGCGATGAATCCACAAGATCTCCCCAAAAGACCAGGTCCTGCTTTGGGGATTTGCGAGCTGAGCAGGGAAGGATGTGCCCGGCGCAGGGCAGCTGGAGATCTCTTTTCTGCCTGTACCAGGCTCTGGGAGGATCTGCAAGAGGGGCTGATCCAAGATTAACACAATCCCGAGTAAATAACCCATAATTGCCTCCCCAGGTTGGGAAGTGACACTTTTATTTTTAATCGAATCAATTCCAAACTCCCCTAACTCCATTAAGCAAAATTAAAAAAAGAAAATCCCATTATTCTTAAGCATTTCCATATGCATTTAAAGCTGGTCGTTAACCTCTGAGTCCCGCTTTTATTTTGTTTTCATTAGTTCCTCTGAAGTAGAGCTCAATTACTGCGGCCGTCCCTTCGAGGAGGAGCGCGGCGCCGCCGGCGAGCACCAGCACAAAATGCTCTGAAACGTGGGGAGGGGAAGCAGGGGGAGATGCTCGACCCCACCAGGGCACTGGGTGCTCCCGCAGGACCTCGGGAGGTTTGTCCAGGTGGAGGATGAGGCGTGGGGACACGGAGGACGGGGCACGGGGACAAGGAGGACGAGCGGGGACGGTGCCCGGGAGCGGCACCGCCGCAGAGCCGCGCGGCTCGGAGCCAACGAGGGATGCTTGCCTGGGAAATCAGGGCGAGATGATCACACCCCGATGCCAGCTCTGAGGGAAATAGAAGGGAAAAAAAAAAAGAAAAAAGGGAAAAAAAAAGAGATTGAACGGTATAAAGCGTCTTTCTTTCTGTAAGGGGGGAGCGGGGAGAGCATGAAAGATTAATCCCGAGCTTTGCTGAGAAGAGGGGACATTGTTTTTTAAAGCCTCTAACTAGTCCCGAACAGAAACTGGATTACGTTAGGCCAGATGTCAGGACTTCTCCGAAACAATGCAGGGTTGTGTATCTCATACCATCCTCATTAAAAAGATTAAAAGTACTTCCCATAGAAAAAAAAAAACACGTTTTCAGACGGAAGCCCCGGTTTCCTCCTGCCTTTAACGCCTCCAATCCGGGCAGATGAATTTCCCTGTAATGAGATGTCAGTTTGGAGAATGGTTTCACATCCCTTCAAAAAAAATCTTATCCCTAAACCTCGTAAAACCACGTCGAGATTATTAAAAGAAAATTTACCACACAGACAAAAAAATAATAAAATAAAAAAATAATAAAATAAAACAAAATAGAAGCCGCCAATTCGCAGAATCCATGACACGGCCGTTTTTAAATGTGATGGAAAAGGCTTTCCAAGTTATCTGCTTCAACGCAGGCTTTCTGTTTACTTCTCACTTTCATGTCAAATGAATTTGGGGAGAAAAAAATTGACAGGAGCTTTAAGGACATTAGTCACATTTCGACTCCTTTTCAGCTTAACGCAGCGGAAGCCGGGGAGGACCGGAGCGAGACCGCTCGTCTTGATAAAAGGAAATTAACCCTGGTGCCACAGCCTCTGGCCGTCGGGTTATGATGTCCCCGGTCCTTCGTGGTCGGATATCCAGGAGCTATCGGCACCGCGGAGGCAAAAAAAATCCCATCCCCTGACGAGGCATCGAGATAAAAACCTCGGCGCCCCCGCCCAGCTCGCTTAAAACAAGGGGATAAAATACGCGGAGCGAGGAGAAAAGGCAGCCTTTGCTGAGATCAAGATAAAAACCCAACAATCCCTGTCTCCTCGCAATATACGGTGGCTTCGATTAGAGCCTCTGCCCCCGCAGCACTCGGCAATTAGCAGCGGCAGCCGCCGACGTTAACATTTTTCTCCGGATTCTCTGCGACTTTTGCCGTGACGTCCCGGCCCCGCAGAAATACGGCTTTGCTCTCCCCCCGTGCATTACAGCCCCGAATGGGGCTCGTAGCAGCTCTCATCCCCCACTCCAGGCTCATTAACACACCGTGATTTAATGAGTTTTCCTCCTGGCACGCTGCACCAGCATCTCCGGACCGTCCCAGAGACACCCGCGCGCGTTTTGGTGGAGAAACCCAAGGAAAACGCTCAGCCATTCCCCATCTCCCATTCCCCGTATGGCTGGGATGGAGACATCAAGGTTTGCCCAGCATGAGGGTGTCAAAGGAAACAGGAGAAGCCCTAAAAGACGTCAATTTATCTGCCAGGCTGCGTCCTGCACTGTTCTCCAAAAAAAAAAACGTGCTGACTTCTCCTGGCGGTGCGTCGGAGAGAGCACCCGAGAGCGGCTCCTGCTTAGCAACACGGAGAAATAATTACGTGTAATTTATTTGCCTCTGGCTTCTCCTGGATGTCTTTGAGACGTTGGGGTTGGGAATGGAGGGAGAGGGATCCAAGGGAAGCTGCCTCTGCCTGTCCCAGCTCCGCGCACGTGGGGCGTCCACACCTCCTGCTATGAAACGCACTTGGTTTTCAGGAAAACCAACATCAAACCCCAAATGTCCAAGATAAAATCCCAAGATTCAAAGACCAAGACCCCTACAAATGGCTTCTCCACCCCATAACACCATGACGATGGTGGATTTTGCTTTCTCATGGCTGGATCGGGACTAATATTTTTACCAAGTCCTCTCCGACCAAGCCATCAGTTCAGGACCCCTCTGGTTCCTACACCCACCACCTCCAGGAGCCTTTCAAGAAGAGCTGCGAATCCCTCGAACAGAAGCAGCAGAATGAGCTGAGGGAGGTGTCTCCATACATAATTAACGTAATTATATGTAGACCCTGGTCTCAAAGCCTTAAATCTTAAAATCCTGAACACCGTGAGGTGGTGACCTCCAAAGGAGGTTGGGCTCCTCACCCAGCAAGAACCCAGCAGGCAAAGCATAGATGAGGCCCACGTCTCCCACTCGCTCACCCGTCCTTCAGCAAGGCACCACAAATAGGGGACAGCACCCCCAAAAAGGGCTCAGCACCCCAACGTGGGACTGGGGGAGGAAGTGATGATGTTGCACGAGACAGAAGGAAGGAACAGCGGCCTCCACATACCCTGACTTGATAGATTTGCTGGTCAGCAGAAGCTAGAGAGGCAGTATTGGATCAACTGGACAACGAGTTGGGTTGAGCAACTGGTGGTGGATATTTAAACATCTTGGGGAGGAGAGCAAAAGAAGTCAGAAACCCAAAATTTGCCCACCATGAAGGAAAGGAAGGGATGCAACGGGGAGGTTGGCACGCTCGTGCCACCTGGAGCACGGCACCCCAACCTCCTGGAAGGCCAGGGACTGGCAGATATAGGGCAGGTTTTCCTCCTCCGACCACATCTCCACCCGCAGCCACGCTACCCAATGCATGACAGCAGGACAGAAATCAAAAAAAAATCAAAATCAACTCAAAAGACATCACCATGGAAGCAGCACTGGCACCCAAAGCAGAGGTTGAGCACCCATTTCGCAGCTCTAACCACCTGCTGAAAGGTAAAACCCCAAAAGTTGCACACGGTGAGGGCACGACTCGAGCCAACGAGGCTCCTCTTCCAGCCCGGTCCTTCCACATCACTCCAGGCCAAGGAACAGAAAGAAAAGAAGAAAACAAAACTAAAATACACAAGCTTATCCTCTGCTGACGAGCCTTTTCTACTGAGCAGGCACTTTCCCTGACAAATGTTTTATTACCTTGTTCTTTACTTATTTATAACGCTGGAGGGTGAAGTTTGTCCCTCAAGAGGAGCTGCAAAGTTTTCTGAAGGAAATATCTGAGCTTTCCCACCAGCGCCAGACAATATTTGCAGACAGGTTACTTTTCTTTTAAACACATGCATCATTATTTTCAAAGAAAACTGTTCAAAGTGGGTCAGCGCTTAAGTTGCCCGTAACTAGGATCTCTAAACGCAACATCAACCCATCTGCTCCCAAAAAATTGTCTTAAATTGGGTTTGTCTCTCCGTAAATGAGTGAGTTGGGGTCTCCTTCTCCTGGTCCATGTTCTTGGGACAGTTCCTGGCTGAGCCCACCACACAGCAGCCAGGCACGTTGTCCCCTAAAGGGTAACAGGGACATTTCCCACTGCTACCTTAGGTTGCGTACTCAAGGATTTTGGCTTTCTCTGGCTGGCAAGAAGACCTTCACTTCCGTGGAGCAAGTGGATTTGCAAGGGGGAGTATCTCCAACAGCCAGGAGCATCCTCCTGCCGTCATCTTCATCCTCCAGCCCCAACCAAAATGCACCGGGGTGCAGCAGCCCGGCCACGAGGAAAGACACCCTACCTTCTCCTCTAGTAGTTTCCCCAATCCTACAGCACCCTCAACCCCACAAGGCCTCTGGGTATCTCCCACCTGGGCAAAGCAGGCACAGTTTTGGCCCCGTGAGCCACAGAAGATGCCAGGAGCAGCATCTCATCCAAGGAAGGCACCGTAGAAGGACTGAAGACGTTTCCAGGACCTGCGAACATCGCCATCACTCATCCATCCCGATTCGTCCGTGTCAAGCAGCTCGGCCCCCTCCTGGCCACACAGAAGATGTCCCTGCACGACTTCCAAGCGATGGCCGACCGCCACGTCAATAGGAGAAAATGAAATTTAAGGCAAGCAAATCAGAGCCCTCCCGCGCTGCGCTCCTGCAAAGCGCCGAGAGATAAGGGGGAGGAGTGAAAAGGAGGATCAATAAATCTTCACCTCATTCACAATGATCTGGAGCTCTTATTAAGTAAATTAATTTAAGTTAATTTAACTCGATCATGACTCCCGATCACGGTGATTTAGTGAGGGGGAAATTGCATTAGGAAAGGCCACACTCACTAGATAGAAGAACGGAAGAAAATTAGATCCACTTAGCAATGTGAATTAATATGGAAATAGCAGGTGTAAATTTAACCTTATCAAGAGAGCGAAAATTATCTTCATAAATTTGGAGAAATAGCCCCCAAGTTGCTTATAAATCTATTTAAAACAAAAATATTACAAAAAGTGGAGTAAAATTAATTTAAAATATACTCCCGCCTATCGCCTCCAGAAAAGTCGGCAGCGGGGCCAAGTTTAAGGCGACCCAGAGGTAAAGGGGAGAAAGAAGCTCATCCCCAAGGGATCCGCAGTGACTCTCTCCATCACTTGGACACATCCATCTTCTCTTTCGTTGGATAATTTGGGGCTTGTTCGCAACTGAGGCAATGCCCCAGATGCCCCAGCAAAGGTTTTCTGGCTACGTACCCAAAAAGAGGAGGGAAATCTCCAAGACGGGGTTCACGAGATGGACAGAAACCCAGTTTGCTGCCTGAAGCCTATAAAGTATGAAATCAGAAAAGGTCACCAACCACATAAGACCCCCCGCCCATCGTTTTTGGAGTCTCAATAACCTGAGTTTCACAGCAGGAATTTCCCCATAGCCTCAGCCTGAAACAGGCTCGGGAGCAGCGCTCGAGCACGGCACCACCCGCCCTTTAACGCCGTGCTCCTGGCTTCGGGCCAGAAGGGCATTGAAACGAAAAAGAAAAGTTGGCTGCTCGATCCGACATGCACCGAAACGTGAAACGGGAGAGGGGACAAAGCCCGGGCTATAAAATGGCCCGGGGAGAGCTGCGCAGTCCCCAGGGGGATGACGCGTGGGCATGCCCCGTGTTTCTTCCCCGTCCTGTTTTGACAAAGCCGTTACTTTATTTGTTTGACAACAGCACAGCAAAGCGGCTGGAAAAGCAGCTCCCAGCCCCCTGGATCGTTTCCTTGCTACTGGTCCAAAGGGATGCTGTGAGCACAAGGGAAAAAAATAAAACTAAAAAGTAGAGGAGAAGCATTTGCCATGTGCTTCCCCCCGCCAGGAGGGATGATGGATCGCACACACCAAAGGTACTAGGGAGACGGAGCAGGAGATTTATGGCTTCTTGAAAATATAATTGTTTTTAATTTGCTGATGGCATTTTATCAAGATTTGCCTGAAACAGCCGTAAGATCCAAAGCACGTTATTTAATGAAGTCGAAGATTAATACGGATAAAATTATCCTCCAAGCGGGAGCTCGCGGCCGATTGCAGCAGGATGACGGGGTCCCTCCTCGCAGCCAATGGGGCCAGACCCCAAAACCCTTGCTCCAGGCCCCCTCCCCTCCAGTGTAATTAGTCTCACTGTCATTAAACACATCCATGATGCTGTGAGGTTCACCTCGTCATGGGGCAGGAGAGGATATGATGCCAAGATGACTCCCTGCATGCCGATGCCCCGATGGGTTTTGGAGTCAGGCTCAGGCATCGGAGGGTAAAAGTTTGGGCAATTTCACAATACAACACCATGATACTCTACAGAAAGCCCCCCAGGTTGCAAAACCTCATCTTTCACTGGCTGTGAGTGATCGCAGAACTTAATCAGCACGTCCCAGACACAACTTCCCCTCCCAGCAATAAAATGGGACGATGCCAGGGCGGGACGAGCCCAGCCTGGCTCACTTTTCTCTCTCCAGACCCCGGTTAGGGGCACATTACCTACGGAGAGACCCTAAAGCAGCAGTTTGGCCCGGATCCCTCACAAAATGTTTCACGGAGATGGGAACTAGAAATAAAAACCCATCTTCTGCCAGCGTCTGCCAAGAGCGCGGGGATGGAGGAGAGCAGTGATTTTACCGCCAGCAGCTCTTTGCACCAAATTTCCCCTTATCGGACTTAAATAAAGAAGCAAGATGTGCTCAAAGTGGCTGGTTCGGGGCGAAAAAAGCAGCCACTTCCCAGGCGAACCGAGGCAGAGACGGGAAGGGCAAGACTGCAGGAGGAAACGGGAGATTACAAGGTGGAGAAACAAATCCTCACCTGCACACAAAACAGCCGGGTACTGTAGTTATCAGCAGCAAACTACGAGCCTCTGAGACTACCATTGCAGCTTTTACCATAATAAAATTCACAGAACAAAAGATGTACTTTAAATAATAATAAATAATAATATTTTAAAGAAGCTTCTATCTGGGCTAAAGAAGAAACGGGAGAATTACGTTATTTGACGGTCTGGCTTTTCTATCACTGCTTGACAGCGGCGAGCACGCGAGGAATTTATCTGTTGGGTAACAAGCACACACGTCTGCTAGCTCGATTCAACACAAATACGAGATGAGGGAGCAGGAACAAGAGCTTGTGGTTTGTCTGGGGAAAGGACAACGCAAGGATTTGCCCCCAGGGGCCCGAAAACGGAGGTAGGACTTAGAAGCAGAGCAGGAATTGCAGCAAAAGAGGCAAAGCAGATGCTCGTGGAGGGGAGTAAGAGGAGATGTGTCGATCTCAGGACTGCCAAAAAGGGACTGGATGTGTAGATATAAGTAGAAGGTAAAGAAAGAGGAGGAGGAGGTGGTTCAGGTAAGACTGAATGCAGAAAATTTGGGTACAAGTCCCACATTAGTCCCAACCAAACCCATGTTTTCTATAGAAGAAGCACTTTGAAACGGAGGTCAGTGCAGTACAGAGCAGACCAGGAGCTTCCGAACTACAAGCTTTTGAAAGGAGAAGAAAAAATATTAAATTTAATTTTAGATTTTTTAAAATAATTTGAAAATAAACACGTCTTTTTTTTTAAATTCCCTTCTTTTCCTGGAACTTCGCCTCGCCACCCTTGAGTCTCTCAAAACCAGCCTTCCCTTCCGATAGGAACGTTTGTGAAACTCTGTGCCAACCCCACTTAGAGCAGGGGAAAAATCAGGCAAAGTCAAGCTTTACAAACAACCCCCACAACCTTTTGGCTCTCCACAGCAGCCAGCACTCACCAGAAAAGCAGTCAGCCCTTGGAACGCGGCGTGAAGACGAAGGAAATCACTTTTGGAGGAAACCACCCTGATGCCAACCCATGTAGGTGTGCCAACGGAAGGGGACAGCCCACACCGCGTCCCCCAACTCCTTGGGTCTACCCAAGGCGTGAATAACGGAATGGGCAGAGCAAAGCAGACTCTTTTGCCCCAAAATATTGCCCCTGACAAGGCAAACCAGCATTTCAGGAGGAGGATGAGAACTCATTCTCCTCTCAGGAGCAGCCACGATTGACCGTGCCCCATTAGCAGGATGTGTCTCTCTCCGAGCACGCAGTAAGTCTACTTAGGTCTGATATTGAGAGCTGCGTGCATTTACTCAGCATCCTTACGGCTTATTTAACCACAATGAATTCAAAGAGGGAACAGATACGAAGGAGCAGGCTGCGGGAAGCCGTTTGCCACCAGCCCGGCTCAGGCTAACGTGATTACTAACACGATTTTACACTTTAAGTCAATAAACTCTGCGTGGAAGCGGCTAAACAAATAGAGAAATTAAGTGATTCTTGCAAACGATGTGCCGCAGTAACGGCACGGAGCGCTCGCGGCTCTCGGGTCCTGCATCCGAGGGCTGGCAGGATTACCTGGATGTCCCGAGACGCCTCGTCTTCCAGCTGGGGACAGGGCTGCTGAAGGACGAGGAGGGGAAGACCACGTTCTTCTTCACTATCCTGTAGCGCGTCTTTATCACCTTGTTGGCCGGGGGGCTCCTTGCGAAGAGCAAGCTGGCACCTGCGGGCAAGCAGAAGGGGAAAACGGGATGAAATTCAGACATTCCCAGACAACACCTCGATCCCCGACGTCTCCGTTCGGAGTAGATTTCTACACCAAAACCATCCTCATTTCGAGAATATTTTACGGGACGATCTACACGCCAGTTTATCCCGCGGAACGTTTCACGCCATTACCAGTTGTGTGTTCGACTGGTTTCCTCCGTGTGAGTGCAATTTTTTTTTTGCAGCTTTAAGGAAGACGTCTAATTGCCTGACTTTTATAACATACAGCCATAACTGCCCGGCTAATTAAAGCTGACACTCCATGCTGAGACTAAGTCTTCTGGTTTTAGAACTGATTTAAAGGGCTGGCTGTTTTTCTTGAAGATGCTCTCGTTAAAATTATTGCAGGGTTGAGAGGGGAAAAGCAGAAGCATTATTTTTCCCTGAAAACGTTGTACCCATCCCCACGGCTGCCTTGGAGAAGAGCGGGGCCTCCCGGATAACCCGGTCCTCGCCGGGACATTGAGATTAAAAAACAATAAAAGAAAGGAAAAGGAATTTGGAAGTGGCTCTTGGCTGCCGGAGCAATCTGCATCTCCCCAGTTTAACACAGGGAATATTATAGCGTCCAAACACCGGGATTTTTTCAAACTAAGGATGAAGATCATAGAATCACCGAATATCCCGAGTTGGAACGGATCCATAAGGATCATCGAGTCCAAGATCACGAGGCTCCTTGGTGCTACGGTGTAAAGATGAACGGGTGCTGAGCACAGGGCACTCAGAGGGACTCAAAGTCTTCAACTTTGCCTATGAAGTGCCAGGCATGCTCACGACACGGTTTGGGATAAAAATTAAACAAGATGTATTCAATAAAGACTCCCCGGGATTAGGAAAGGAGGATGACAAATTCCCTTTTTCTTTCCTTTTGGTCCTAAAAGCTCTTCATTTCCCAGGTAGTTATCTGTCCTTCACTGTGCCAGCCTCTAAATGTAGGAGATTTGGGAGATGCTCGCAATAAAGATTTAAAATATAAGCTAAAAAGCTCACGCAGGAGCAACCGGAGGAACTGCAAATGCCCACAGCTTTAAGGGAGAAGGAGGAAGAGAGAGGAAAGGACAAAAAGCAAAGTCACTTTCCACCACTATTTCTATGCCCTGGGACTTTTTCCTACAAAATTCTTCAGGGCAACGATCGTGCCATGGGTCTTTAAGGCCCTTTGCAAGGTTTGAGCACTGATTGCAATTAGAATTGCGTAAAACAACAGCAAAGTTGGACAAATTTGCTTCTGAGAATTGTTTTTGGGATTGCAACATAAAATGGGATGGGAAAGGGAGGGAAGGGGAGGGACAGCCCTGCAGCCTCCCCAAACAGCACCAGCACCCCCTCGCCTCCACCGCTCCAACCTTACAAAATTATGAAGCTGGGAATTTGTTGATTGCGTTATTAACTCATTTTTTTTGCCCCTACTCAAGCTTCGGTTGCCGTTAATGAGCCCAGAACCCAATCAAGCTCCTGTTGCCATCTCCCCCTGCCCCACGCTCGCACGAGACGCGGAGGTCTCGGATTGTTGGGGCACACAGGCGTCCCCGGTGCCGGCACACGCAGACGGGCTGGCACCTGGTCTAAACTCTATTCCCCGGCAGTAATTGGATGTTGTATTCATGCCGGAGCTCCTCTTCGGAAGCCGCCTGCCTGCACGGCTCCAGCATTAAGCACCTCGTGAAAGCGGCTCTCCGAAGAGCTCGGTTTTCTATTATTACTTGCTAGCTGAGGGGTTTTGTGTAGATAATCATGTTATTTAGATAGGATGTTGGTTTAATTCCCTTCATTACAGGCTCCCAGGGTTGTAATTTTTTTTCTCCGCATGATGTATTCCCCGTGGCACATTTCACTCAAATCAAACACTTCAGGCTTTTATTACAAACAATACCCCGGCGTCCCCCGTTATCAGCCCGGCACACGCGCGCGCGCTCCTCGCGGAGATCCAGAGGTCACTTCTAATGACTAATCGATCTCATTAGCTTTCCTAATTAAAAACTTTACTACCGCAATGGAAGACAAACTACAAAAAAAAAAAAAAAAAAAAAAAAACTGCTTGCATCATATTTGAATGGGATATGAGCACCATTTATCAGGCCCGCGCCGCGCTGCTGAGCTTGGGGCTTTGCTCGGTGCCGCGCTTCCCCCGGGTACCGCTTGCTGGGGGCTCCAAAAAAACCTGGCCCGGGGACCCCAACGCCTCAAACCGACCTTCAGATGGGAAACCCAGCTCCAAAAAGCCTCCCCGAGGTGTGCCAGCACCCATCCTGCTTCTGAGCTGATGTGGTCCAGGATCCAGCGCACGCATCCTATAAGAAAGGGGCTGAATGCCGCAGGGTGATGTAAGGCATTATTTCAGCTCGTATTTTGCCCTGAGAGGTTCCAGGAGCTGGCACCGCTTCAGGAAGGGGATGTTTGAGGCAGGGAGAGGAAAACAGCTCTTGGGATGCCTGCAGGAGAGCTGGAGACAACACGAGGTCCCGCTGCCTTGCGGCGGCCTTAAATCGTACACTCCCAGGTGTGCCCCGAGCTTTCACAGCCCCAAGCACCCCGAAGAGCCTCTTACTGCTATTCTGTGCCTCCCCCAAACCAAAGAAGTTTATAAAAGTGATAGCTTAAGCTTTTTTTTTCTTGTTTTTTTTATTCCTCCCTCAATGCAAAATTAAGATGGCTCGCAAGTACGTCTCAACAAAAATGTAAAAGCTTTTGTAGAAACATTAAAAAAAAAAACACGGAAAATCCGTTTTTTGTAGAAACAGAAACATATATTTTCTTCCATGGCAAGAAAAATCAAGGGAAAACATTGACCTGCTGTTAATTTCAACAAATCTCCTGCTCCTAGGGCTGCCATCAAATTGTAAGCCTCCACATCTGCCAAAAAGACGAGCGAGAAGAAGGGGAGGAAGCTACCGGGTAATTTTGCCTGCTTCTTCTTCCAGCCAGGTCTTCCAGAGAGTTTTCTGCCCCTTTTCCTGCTGTGGTTTTAAACTAAACAATGGGAATCGCATCCCTTTGGGGGATATTCCACAAAAAGGGAAAAACTATCCAAATTCTCCCTTGCTTCTCCCCTCCACATGATTGGTAACTTCGGCACCCGGCTGAGCCCCGAGGCGCTGCCACTCGGAAACTGCAGCATCGGCAGAGCAAATCCTGCACTGCTGGGTAGAGTTAAAAGAGCAAGGATACATTTCCAGGAGCACAGATTCCTAAATTCAAGAGGTTATTGCTGCTTTTAGAAGAGGATGCCCAATGGAGAGGAAAATATCGAGCCGAACGGAACGGCGGAGAAAGGAGATGGGATAAAACACGAGGGCAGCAGCTGGACACGGGACCTGCCGTGGGAGCACGGAGCGCGTAATAGCAATTATGCTGAGTAATTTGCCAGAAAAAGGAAGGGTCCCAGCAGCTAAAAGCTGAGAGTCACTAAGAGCCAAAGTAGCCCTGCCTCCGATGGCCTTAAAAACCAAAATAAATTTAAAAAAAAACAGCCCTGTGGGGCTCCAGAAGAGGTTGGGGACCTCCCCAACTCATCCTTCAAGAGCGATGTGAAGTGGTTCCGTACAAAATGGCCTTCCCAGAAGGACAGATCTATACAGATTCATGTGCACAAGGTTTCAGCACAACCCTACACACCTCTCTCCCCAGCTCACATTGTTTTGGTGTTTCACAGGACGCCGGGAACAGCTGCACAAGGCCAGCCCGAGCCACGCGGCCCCAACGCCTTTTGTTGTGCTTCCCATCTTGGCCAAGTCCCGCCCGTTAACAAAAGGCTTTGGGATTACCGTAATGCTGTTACGAATGGAGTGTGAAAGCAGACACCAGTATTAGGGGGTGATTATCACCGAGCGCGTTCAATATGTTCCCGCTGAATGGCACAGCAAGAGGTTAATTATATTGCTGCTGGAATCGGCTTCCACAAGGACCATCCTTCGGTTTTAAGAGGGGAATTGAATTTTCACACCCGTTCGGTTCTGAGCTCTTTCGAGAGACGGCGGCTATTTATGCCGGAATGTAAACGATGGTTTATGATCACGAACTGCTGCTTAATAGCAAGTAAATCCCATTGATCTACCTGCGACCCCAATGAGACTGCTGCCGGGTCTGCGGCGCTCGCGGAGGACGAGAGAAGCACGGGCTTCGCCGCTGAAACATTTCAGTGGGATCCAAGAGCGCTGCGATTTCTGCCTAGCACAGCAGCCGCTTTCAGCTGGGCCCATGTGGGAAATTAATACCGAATCTGCTTCCCTAATTCCTTGTATCGAACGGGCCACAGGCAAGGATGAAGTCAACGGAAGCCATCGGGCACGACAATGCATGGGTACGGTGGCACTTGCTAGAAATCAACGTTAAGGAAATTATAACATTAACATTTCAGCAGGGAAGGTTTTAACATTCACAACCGCTATTAAAAGACTTGGGTGTGTCTGTGTCTGCACCCGAATTTCCAGGTTAGAAGCAAAAAGAATCGAACCTTGTTTCCTGGAGATACAGCATGGGAGCAAGGGGAAAGCATCACCCACCTTCGAGGGGAAAATAAAGTTGTCAAAAGCTCACCGAGCCCAAGTTTATTAAAAGAGTGCCTTGGGGAAACTATTTCATGTGACATTTCTGGAAGAGAACCATTTCTAGAAGTTGTAGTTCTGTTAGTCCTGTAGTTCTGTTAGTCACATCGTGCAGTGTTGGAAGTGCCGGGGATGCTTTCCTTCTGGATAGTAAGGAGCAGGACCGCAATGCCTCCTTGGCACAGAAACTAAGGGAAAGGGAATCACCGTGCAGTCCTGGAAACTGGGAATCCTGCCTCCGCGGTGGAAAAACCCCAAGGGTGACGCAAGCAGCGAGGCTGACGGCTGGATTTTCCATCACACAACTGCAGCCAGCTGGGTTCACGGCTGGCCTTGGCAAAGCAGGGCTCGAGTTGGCAAATCTGAACAGTGACGAGCAAGGCAGAGCCGGAGCAAAGCAGTCCCCAGAGAAAAACCACCACGCTCACCCCTCTGACCCTTCTTCCCGAACTAAACTTGTGCCAGTGAGCGCATCTGGATGTACATCTGCACCGGGGAAGTTGGTAGGGCAGCAATTTAGTTCATCCATCTCTCAGATCTACCCATCCGTCTTTCTGATTGATGCACCCGTCCGGTGAATCCAACCGAGCTCCTCCGCAGCCTCCTCTGCCATCCGTCTGGGGGCTTTCTGCCAGGGAACTGTCGCTCCCAATTCCTCCAACACCAGGGCCGAGGCTTTGACACCCCTGGCATTTTGGTGACTTTCCTAAAACACCCCCAGAGCGTTCACACACTCGTTTTAAAGGAGTAGGGGGAAAAACGGGAACTGTTATAAAAGTGTAGCCACGTACCAGTGTTTGCTCTTTCCCATTAGCATCCCCGCCTGGAAGTGAGTAGATGCTTCCTTTCCCCGTCTCCAACCCATGCTGTGATGCTGCCTACAAAGGAGGTTTATTGAATCCGGTTTCTTTGCGTGAGTTTGCTCTTCCTACCTTCCAGCTCCAGATTAGAGGTGCTTGGGGCCAGCATCTCCATTCAGCAAGGCAACTGTGAGCACAAGGTGCTGCAAGAACCAGCCAGCAGAAAGGCACCAAGCGAGCTCTCAGCACTGCTCTCGGAGCTGCTGCAATCCCTGCCCTACCCAAAACAGCACGAAAACAAGACCAGAGAGAGACTTTCTGCCTTAGAAAGACCAAAAATCCTCAGGACTCGGAGCACAGCTCCCCTGAACCGCACTGCGAGCTTTTATTTTTCAACACAGTAAATGAAGCATTTAAATCCCGCATGTAGCACTGAAGATTCACGATGTGTGTCTGCCGGTCCTGGAAAGGCTAACGCTGATTTAACACGCAGAGATCTTTCCTGGTGCTTGGTGGCCCGTTACACCGTGACCGTTAGCAGGCTGTATGGCACAGTCCATGCTCCCATCCCCCAGGACTTCACATCCCTCGCAGTGACGGATTCCCAATGCTCTGCAGACCTGCATAGATGAGTTATCTCCTCTTGTAACGCAAGCAGCCCTTCAAATATTTCTGTCTCGCATCAAACAGGGCCACTTAAGTGGCTTCAGCAGCAAGACGAACTTCTCCTTGAGCAATACTTGCCACCTACTTGTCTTCTTATTTGACCCAGAGGTCCCTGCAGTGAATGGTGCTTGCAGGCAGACAGAGACCTCACTGCAACTGCCTGGGTTAATTCATGCACCCCGTGTCCCGAAGGAAAGGAAAGCATTTTAAAACTATTTCCAGTCACTAGAATCAGAAGCAGACAGCTCGTGGATTGGTTTATAATGCAAAATCAGGATGACCTCTTCCAGCTGAGGGATAGCAATCTGCCAAGGCTGCTCCTCTAGTCAAAGGAAAGGGCAAGGAGCACGTGCCGAAGCCTCTGTTGAAGTGCAGTGGGAAGCAAATCCCTTCCCAGCACCTGCACACACTCCCAGCCCTTCCAATGGTCTTCTGCAATGGCTCCTGGCCTCTCTGAGATGCTTGGTGGATTTCAAATGCATTTGGGCTGCAGTCAAGATTTGCAGACACTGCACCACTGTCAGACACACCAGTGAGTCAAAAAACATATAGCCCTGTGCTGACCACTTATGTGGTCCAAAGAGGCTGCCAAAAGCCACCCTCATTGCCCACCTAAGGTCCAGCTTGAGGTCACGGTTGGCATGCTTTGGAGAACCACCAGCACCAGGTTTCGGGAAGCCCAGAGGAATAACCCACAGGAGAGCGGCTTGGACTCAGCTCTACAGGATTCAGTTTTAATATCAAATCCTGGCGAGAACTTGTGTTTATCCTCTCCAGTCCCAAAATACAGAGGGAGACAGACCGAGGTCCTGCAGGGGACAGGAAGACATCATCTACCCCATCATCTACCTTGTCGAAAGCCGGGTGGATGCACGGTCCCGAAGCCACGCTCACAGCCCCTGGTGGCTGGGCACAACCTCGAGGTCCACAAACCAATTCCTGGCTCTGCTGCATCCCTGTCTGAACATCATGGGAGCTGATGAGCCCACTAACGAGGAGGAAAGGCTTCGTTACCTACATCTCCACCAGGACCACCAAGGGGCGGCCACACTTAGGCCCCACTAGGCCGCACCTTTCCCCGCCGCAGCCCCCGAACGGCTCTCCAGAGCGCTGGGCCTTGTTCAAACACAACCCTTATATTATTCTAACAAAAGAGGGATTTTTTTTCGCCCCCCACCTTCCGTCGGTGAATGATTATGGATGTGTTGCCAGGAGCCGGCTCCATTTCTCTAAATGAGAGCGGGCTGGCAGCCGAGGCGGGCGGGAGGCTGATAAATGCCCTCCTCCCCCCCGGCCTCGCGGCGGGAGCTGCCAGGGGTCCTCCTTCTAACAAGCTGCAGATGGAAGATGACTGGAATAACAAAGTATGAATTTTTATGAGCCTAATAAATCACTCCACTTTTCCCGCTCTTGATCGTTTTCAGCACTTCACACGGCAGCGAAACCCTGGCTATAATCAAATGGCTTCGTGGATCCTGCGCTAGCGCGGGGAGGCCGCTCCGCCGCGGCAGACAACAGAGAGAACTCGTCAGGCTGCAAACCCATCTGCATTTGGCCTTTAGGACAGACTCCGTACCTCTTTTTTTAATTTAATGATGAGAGATTTGAATCCCACAGGATCTCGCCCACCCTCAGAGGCCCTTCTCAAAGCGAAGGCCAGCCTCCTTCCCCCCGCTTTTACCTCTCGTAACTAGCCTGTTAAAAAGACTCTGACCCGACTCCAGCATCAGCAGAGAAACATGGGGAAAGTCCCAAAGAATGGAGGGAAACTTTGCAGGCAGCAGGTTTAAGATCCTTTTAAACCCCCTTTCTAAACTTATAAATAAAGAAGGCGGCGAATGGGCTCCAAAAAAGGTTTCAGCTTCAAGTTGCTATCCCAGAGCACATGCACATGTATCTGCCAAGGAAAATACATGCCCCGAAGCCCCAAAACAGTGTCTAAACCCCAGAGAACACCACGTCAGTCTGAAGTACATTAAGACTTTGCTCTCCCTACCAAAGAATTACTCTCGAAGCCGCCAGGACAGCGACTGGCGGAGGAGAACAGGACCAAAGTCAGAGAGCATGGTTGCATGAGGCAGCACACAGGCACCAAAATGCTCTGAAACACCCCAAAAGCAGACCAGAAACCCAGCCCGCAACTCTGGGGAGCTCTGAAAATGGAAAAGACAGTCTGTAAAATGGATAGATTCCTCTCAGGCCACCGGCATCTTGCTGATGGCAAACTCTCCTAAGGACAGGCATGGCCCTGATACCCCAAAGCATACTGAATCCCCCCTAAGCATCCTGATCCCAAGGTCTGCAGGTTCACCTCCCCGAAGCAAGGAGGACAAGCTAGCAGGGAAACCTGTTGTTTTCGTCATCCTCCTCCTGCCCCATTCCTCAATCCCTCCACTACGTTCCCCCGCGCGCAGCTTTTCATTTGCTTTTCCAGCACGGCACTGAATCAGGGAGGGAATTCATCTTTGACAAACATTTACCGATTATCAAATCACAACTGCAGCCACAGACAGGGGCAATAAGTCACTTTAAGCAGCCGTCCGTACTGCAGTCTGAGGAGTTTGGGCAGCTCGGCGATGACAAATAACTCCTGTCAAAGCCGCATGTTCCCTCGCGCTCCGAATCCGTGTTCTCTGTTGTTCCACGCTACCTGGTGTTTAATGACAACACTGTCAGACTAAGACGAAGCCTCTGCGCTGCGGACTGTCAAAGACCTATTAGAGGAAAGATTGAGACCCTACTCTTCTTAAACTCACTCAAGCAACACAACCTGCTAGTTTTTATAATTATTGTACGAGAGCCATCGATCGCGCGCTGACACCTAACCTATCTGTATGAAATGGGAGTAGTTTGCTGGGTGACAGTTGCTATAGATTATTGCGGGTGGGTTTTTTTTCCCCCCTTTTATCCATTGCTCTACAAAGCCTAAAATGGATGGGAAGGAAGAAGGGAAAAGTGTGTGCCTTCGCTTAGACGCCTTCTCTATCCCCGCTCTTTGCCTTCAAGAAGTTTGCCACTTGTCTCTTCCCCATTGGAAAAACTAACCAAGCTCATCGGATTCGCACATCTCATGGTGTGAACAACACGCAGATTACCCCAAAAAGCATTTAACGCCAGGACAGTGCTTCAGGAGAGCATCCTTGTACGGAAACGCTCACGTAGGGATTGTGGAAATACAAACCAACAGTGGGCAAGGCCAGCATGGCTCAGGATGCAGGGGGAATCCCAGCTTGAAACCTACCAGCCTCAGGAGACAGATGTGCCATGCAGACAAGCCCCAGGCTGTCCTGGAGAGGACTTTCACCAGGACTTTCAACCAGTCTACACCACGCTTCAAAGCTTCCTTCATGCATGAAATTTTCCCCGTCTAACGATACAGCTGCGACCCCAGTCCTGGCAAGGGCTGGGAGGTTGAATTTCGTTGCAAATGCATGTTAACCTTGCCTCTTTGCATGTAACTCAGCTTCTACTGGTTCATTTTGTTCCACTCCCGGAGAAGGACTGGACTAAATTAGGGGTTGGCACCAAGGAAAAGCTTCTCCCCGCCCAGAAACTTGGTTCAGGCGGAATTCCCAGCAGTACAAAGGAAGGAAATCGGAGTCTAGGGGTGCTGGGAAGCTGCTTCTGAGCCAGAAAAAGAGGCAGAAAGGGAAGGAGATCAGAGCCATGGATGCATTCAACCACACCAAGGGAAATTTGGGCTGGAGAAGAGGAGGCATCTTGTAGCAAGACCCTGGGAAGCAGCACCTTCCCCACGGATAGATGCTTCTCCCAGTCCATTACACGCAAGCAATGGTTTTGTTTCTCAGGAGCTCCATCCTCCAAACCAAGTTCGGGGCCATTTTGCCATCAATTATTTTGGAACCGGTACACGCGCGGCTTAGCACCACGTGGACACCCCAGCAGCAAACACAGACTGGAAACTCATGAGGGTTTGGAGGGGTGAGGAGGAAGAAAATTGCTTTTGCTTTACAGAAATGGCCTCATTTGTTTAGAGCAGCTACTGGATCCAATAAGTTACTATAAATAAATATTTTCACGGCCTAAGCTATGCGTAAGCATCACTGCATGGGGTTTATTTGCTTGGATTACCCATTTGGGTGACACAGCCGGGTGAGTTTGGCACACATCCATGTCTTCCCCTCCCCAAAGAGCACAGCTTCATCCACGCTAGAGGAGAAGAAACCCACCGGCACTCCAAAAAGAGGCACCAAGAGGCACCCAAGCCCTACCTCACCTCCCCAGTCCATCTTTGCCCGGTCCTAAGTGGGATCCAAAGAGCCCAAACCACTGAACCAACGGTGAAACCTCCTCATGGGTCTGATCCAAAGGGGAGGAGTGTGAGAGAGATTAAACCATGGGAACATTTCAACCAGACCTCTGCCTGGTTGAAATCCACGTGGGATTTACAGTCATCTAAATGTATCGTGTGGAAAACATAACAGATGGTCATGAGAAAGCCCATTGGCTAACTGGATGGCAACAAGATCTGAGATAAGCATCATAGCCCCTCAGATTCCATCCACGTTCATTTTGACACCATTACAGCCACAATTATTAGTACAATGGGACAAAAATGACCCCAGGTTGTCCATTTAGGAAAGGGGGGAAAAGAAAGCTTTGGTGTCATTGGCCGTTTAGCTTCTGAAGACAGCGATGAAGTTGACCATAATTGGCTGGTACCAAATAACTTCTCCAACCCACCAGAGGTTGTTAATGAAGAGGGGACCAAAACTGCCAAAATGGAGAAAAGTTTCCATTTCTGGTTGAAAACAAGCGCTGTTTTCATCCACACAACAACAACCCTACCGTTGACCTCCCATCAAGTGCTTTACGTCCAAGTTCAGTCCCTGCAGACCAGCAGAGTCCTTCTCCTACAGCACACGTCGAAGGAAACGGCATCTTGTTGCACGATGAAAAACTTACAGAAGCACCCAGCTTCTGCCTCCGATAAACACCTCATTTTCTAAACCCTGAGTGACAGGAGCAGAACGCTTCCCTTGCATCGTCCTCGGGATCACCCGGGGATGTCAGAGCAGGAAAAGGAAAGAAGAACAAGAAATCTCACTTCTCCTGCCTCCGAGTTTGACAAGTCGTCCTAGACAGGGGCGGTAATATTTGATAAATTTTCATTTTCCTTCCAAGGCTGTCAGGTAATCTTTTTATTGACAGCACTCCAGGGGTTTTCTGTAGTCTCAGGGAAAAAGGACTCGTGCTCCTGCTTGTTATTAAACCAAGTATGTTATTTCGGACGGAGAAAAAGCTACGAGCCACCTCCACCTCTAAACAAGTCCTCGGGGTGCGAGTGTACCCAAGGCTGGTTCACTACACAGAGCCCTTGGAAAATCCCCGGCAGAAATCCAGAGCCAAAACCACCTCTAAGGCCTGGTCTCCTTTCACACCGGAGCGATCGTGCTTCCCCCTCTCTCTTCGGGGGATAATTTTACAGTTAACGGGCCTCAAATGCCAAGGGACGTTTCTGCGGCTTAAGGGTGACCACGTCGCTTCTAATAATACCCTCTGGAGTCAAAGTGGGGTGGTGGTTCCCAAACCACCACGCGAGGCCATTGCATCGAGATCCTGGCCATGTGAGGAACTGCACCAAGCCTTGTCTTCGAGGACAACGCCGCCCCGTAAGGGTCGGTATCCTGACCCCAAGCAGGCACAGCCCCGCATCGTGATGACCAAGGGAAGATGAACACGGGATGAAGAGCAGCCTGCTCTCCCTCTCGCTTCTCCACAAGGCTAAGGGAGGACGCCCAAGGAGGGCACGAGCAGCATCACAGGAGGAAGACTTATTAAAGAAAATGAAATTTGCAAAGGGAAATGTCTCGGAAACGGTGTCCTCTTTTCTCTCACCGCACCGTCAGTGCTTCCCTGCAGAGCAAGTTGAGAAATATGGACCCATTTTGAAGGGAGAGGACAAATAGTTTCTCTCAGCATTGGTTAAATCAATAAAAGAAGTTCATTTAAGTTAGAGGAGTCTTCCCTTAAAGCTCTTTTTCCTTGATATTTCATTACCGCACTTGGAGAAAGGTCACCCGCAGAGAAGCCCAAGGTGTCGACTTCCCAGTGCCACGAGCATTCGATCCAGGAAAAGAAATTAAAGCAGGGCCAGAAATACCACCGACGATGACGCCAACAAGAAATAAGTTGCAAGAATCATAAATAAAATTGTCAAGGCTCCATTTCATCGTCAAGCACTGGTTTTATACCTCTCGCTCCGATCGCCGTGAGATGCTGAGCCCTGCCTGCATGCCTCCCACCAGCCTGAGGACGTGGCCACGACCAACCTGCACCAGGCTACCAGATTTTGGGTGTCTGCAGCCTGTCTCAGGTGAGAAAATCCAGTTTAGTTTCATCTTTTGAGCAAGTTTGTCTTCTGGGCATTCAGAGAAAAGAGGCTTGGGAACAACAAGCTGGAAGGAAAAGCTGGAGAGGAACCCCTCCAAGCAGAGGCAGGTCCACAAAAGCTTTCTGCTCCCCAGCACAGGCTCAGTTGAAGCCTTGCTGGATTCCTGTTCGTTTTGTGACTGCCAGATGTTTTTCTTCTAATTTCTAAGTCCAACAGGAGACTAAGGATGGACACATTTGGTGACGAGCCATCAATGAGCAGAGCTGTGGTTTCCAAGAAGAGCCAGGTGAGCCAAAGCCCGGAGAGGTGCTTCTGAAAACCCCATCCTCTGACTTTTAACACCCTGCTCGTGCAAAAAGTCAGGAGAGAAACTTGGCCGCGAAGGCGAATTCTATCAAACACCCGACACCGCGGCAGGAGTGACGCTCGCCACATTCCCAGCCCGGCCTCCTCCTGTTACCGAGCCGTTCCAGCACAAACAACTGTCCTAGTTCACAGAAGTTATTTCGGGTCTCCTCCTCTGCAGTCCTTTTGGTGAAAGCCTGTTCCTTTCTCCTCCTTATCTCCTAGTCCTACAGGACGTGCAGCCTCGTCCTCGCCCGTCCTGCAAGCTCGTGCCGCGTGGTCTCAGCCCTCGGGGGCTGGAGGACCTCTTGCAAACCGTGCAGGTTATGCAGAGGGATGCTCTAAACTCCTAAGCTCCACGTTCTCACCTTATCCTACCTCTCAAGCAAGCTTTCAGCTCCTCGTTACCTCACCTGCCACCTGCCAAAGGATGGAGAGATGATACGGCAAGGACTTGAGTCTTTCCCTCTGGCAGTTCTCTCCTTACCACCAGAGTCAGTTTCAGGTTGGGGTTTCTCTAGGAAAAGCCAAAGCGCCTTCCTGCCATCCTGTTCCTTCTTTTCCTGCTTTACAAAGCACAGTTTGGATTGATTATCTTTTTTTTTTAAAAAAGTACAATTTGTGATCGCACTAAAAGCTCACCTTGCAATAGGTCACGGTAGTTCTGCCAGCACTCCTGCTCTGGATTAAAAAACTAGAAGAAAAGACACAGCACAGGGCTTCTTGTGAGGAGGTTCACTAACAGCCCGACCCAAATTCGCAGGACTCCTTGGGACTCCACGGGACTCCAAATCCTCATCCCCAGGCTCCTGCCTGCCCTAAAATCATTCCCCAAGGGGCCGTCACCAACTCAAGTCAACCCAAAGGTGCATCTCATTGCACAACAACAGGCTCAGAGGGGTCTCAGGGCTTTTGCACCCTCTCCGACAACACCAAGACACGAGGCAAGCACAAGCAAGAGGCCACCACCAACAAATCACCCCAACTGGCAACATCCTAGCCCATGAAATAGCTGAGTTTCATCAAGAATCCCTCCAACTAGCAATGTCCCAGCCCACAAAACAGCCAAGTTTCAACAAGAATCCCTCCAACCATGTCCTAGCCCAAAAAATAGTTGAGTTTCAACAAGAACCGCTGCCCACGTCACTTTGGCTTTTCTGGTTATCTGTGCCGCTCCGCGACTCGACAGCTTCGCGTTCAAAGGTCAGAAATCCCCTTGCAGGAATACCCCGAGAATAGCAGCGCTATAAAAAGAAACGAGAGCTCACAGCGAATCCCACGTGCAAACCGTAAAACCGTCATCCTCCGCGGGGATTCTGCTCCGAAGGCGTGCGAGGTGCTGAGCTCGGAGCCCGGCTCTGAACTTCGCCAGCGCCTCCCAGGTTTTCACGTTGGCTCGGGAACAGGACCCGGCTTCACCATCCGAGACCGTCCGACAAACCTTGTGCTGATTTGGGAGGGCTTAAGCATGAAGAATGAAAGGTTTCAGGTGATGTCCAAGAGTCCCACGCAGCTCGGTAGAGGTTTGACGAAGCATCCTCGTAATTTCCTTGACAACGTCGCGATGCGAGCCGTGTTTTTGGAGAACCACACATTACCCTTCTAAGTCCCCTCTGCAGAAAAATCAAGCCAAGTAACGTAAGCAGCTAAAATAAACAGAAAATTTAGCAGGAGGGCGTAAGATAAAGGAAATCCTGTACAATGCCTTTTAATGAAAGCATGTTAGGAAAGAGAATTCCCCGCAAACACTTCCCAAAGGCCACCCTGCTGTTACAAAGCCTCAAAAATCCTTTGCAGTGAGAGCAAACCTCGTCCTTGCGGGCTGGATGGCTGAGCTACTCGCAGGGAGGGAGAAATGATAACCACGGCTCGGGCCAAGCTCTCATCGTTCCCCACCTTTGCATAAAAACAAGAATTTGCAAGCGAAGAGCCCAGGAAAAATTTGTCCTGCTCTCCCCGTGCCCCCCCTGAGCTCTTTGGGGCGCAGGCGCAGCGGCACGAGACGCGGTGCCTGATGTTCCGCACCCCGCGAGCTCCTGGGTAATCCCCCAAAGCGCTTCCCGAAACCAGCTGCAGCTCTCCTTAATTAGTCTCCGCGGGCATTAATGAATCCAGATTAATGACTCCGTTAATGAACCCCACGACGTGAGGACCCCACTTCGGGCAGCGCCGGGGGAAGCCGTGCACGATGTAGGGCCGAAGGCACGGCCCCGAGCACGCCGTGATCCCCGGCAGGAGCTCGCCGTGTTCGCTCGAGGGCCCTTTTAACCCGAGCTGCTGCCTTCCAACTTCTCCTCCCAAGCAAATGGGGCTCGAGGGTCTGAACAGAAGGCGGCGGGGAAGACGTTAGCGCATCAAGCCGTTGCCTTGACTCAGCACTTCGCTGGCAGCCTTCAGCAGAAATAACTTCCCCGGCAAGAGCGGGTTGGGTAATAAAAACCTCACCAGCGTGTCCGCCCGGTCCTCTTAGCGGGGGCCAGGTTTTAAAGGCAGTCGTAACAATTAATAACAGCCAAAAAAAAAAAAAAACGGCTGGGAACGGCAACGCTGCCAATGCAAAGGGAGCGATCGCAGGACTCCAGCTCACCGCAGAGGTCGCCTTGAGAAAAAAGAGCCACGTGCCCGGGGACTTTCCCACTGCCATCGTTGCTTTCGAGGCAGAAAACGCAAGAAGTTCCCAGGGAAAGCTGCCCTGGGTGCCGATGCCCAACTGCAGGTGGATGCGAGGCTCAAATCCATTTGTCTGGCAGCCAAAATGCCCCAGTATGGGCTCGTACTGGAGGGAAAAGCCTGCGGCCATGTGGTTCTGAGCTTGGATCACAGCAAAATTTATATGTTAGGCCACATCTGGGCAGCATTCGGGGAAAAAGAGCATGGTGCGGGTTAGGTGGGGTGCAGATCCAGGTGGGAATGACCTCCAGCGTTCGGATATGTGCCAGGGGACTGGTTTTATCACGGCCGGTCCCCAGTTTCTGCCCATCTCCCTGTTTTAGCAGCAGCCAGCCTTCCAGCCGGGCTTAGAAAGCACTGGAGAAAACAGAAGACAAGAAACGAAGCGAAATCTTCCTCCAAGCTCAGCAAAACCTTTCGAAGCCGCTTCTCGGGGATGATTCTCTCCCCTTGATGTACCCTGGGCGAGTCCCAGATTCGGCAGAGAGGTCCCCAGACGTCGGGGAAGCAGCGCAACTCCTCCGGGTTGGTGGCTCCCAGGGGCGGACGGCACCGGCGCGATGTCTCTGGGCAATCAGAAGCTGAAGGGAGCAAGCAGAGGACGAGGCAAATTCCTCCTCTTATCCTCTGCCTCTTTCGTCTTTTCCCTTCCTGCACCCAAGGGAGGGTGCCTGGGTGCCCGCAGGATCGCCGCTTATTTTAGCAAGAAGCCCGGAGGCAGCAGGAAGGAGGAGCAGCACCTTCCCCTCGATTAATTCGAGCGGTTTCGGATGTGAAACAACACAAGCGGGCTCCGAGCTCTTTAAAACAATAAACCGCCTTTGATTTTTCGCGTTCGGAAAAGCCGCGACAACATGGCAGCCCGGGAGGACGCCCATCAATAAAGCCGAAGCGGAATATCAATATTCAGCCACGCGGCAATTTATAACAAGCCGGGAAGCAATGATTAAGGCAGGGCTGGGTAATTGGCACCAAAGCAATGGGAAGCCTGGCCGGGGACAAGAGCTTTGTGCCTCCGCCGGGTTTATTTCTAGGGAGAGGAGTTGGGCACAAGGCAAGCGCCAAGGCAGCAGGAAGGGTTGTCCTCAATCTCCGTACTTGCATTTGAGGAAATGCAACTGGATTTTCGAGGCACTATTTTCTCTGAAATCACCGTAAAGCACATGTGGTTTCTTTATTTTATCCGGTTTTTGTAGGGGAGGATGTTGTAATTAGTCTTGGAAGGAGCAAAACCTTCGGGTGGGTTCGTGCCACGTTGCAGCCCAAGAGCTGCAGAGGCACATGAGGTGAGACAGGTCTCAACTCTTGTTCTCGGAGCATTTACATGGAGATTTTCAGGAAAAAATGAGAAAAAAAGGGACAATAAGCAAGGATCTGCAGTGATATCAACTCAGGAGAGCCTCTCAAGGCAAAGAAACCTCAGCCTCATCCTTCGCAGGGGGTTCTTCGCGTGGAGATCGATAAATGACAATACCCAAGATTGGGTCAAGATCTTTTCACCCAAAACACGAGGTGACGAGCAGAGGAGCCCAGGAACGCCACGGCACAGCTCCTGGTGTCCCAAAGCTGGGGAACCCCATGGGTTTTGCACCTCGAGGAGCTTTGAACCGGCCAAAAACAGCTCGGAGAGCCCCGACAGGGCTTTGTGAGGAGGCGCCAAGGAGCAGATGGCCACGTTGAGCAAGGGACGGTCAACGGGGTCAACGGGGAACATAGTGGGGAACGCAGCTCCCACGAGAGGCTGGAAGACCCCAGCACCCCCCGTCTAATCCTGCCTCAAATCCACGTGGAAAAGCCTCCAGATGAGACTTGAAAGTGCTTCAACCACTGCCAAGCCGAGATGCAGGTTAAAAAGCAGCTCTGCTTAAACCTCACATCCAATTAATCCCATGCCAATAACCCTCTGGTGCCTCCTCCCCCCCCAAAAAAAAACAATCCATTGCATGAATTTTACCCCAAAACCGAGAGAGGCTCCTCCAGCATCTCGGCAGCTCTTCCCTGACCCCAAAACTCTGCTCGGGGTGGTGCTGGCACCCCGACCCCGCTCTACCAAACTGTGCTGATGGATGCCACCTGAACTCCTGGCTCAATTTATTTTTCCCCTTAATTATTTCCCTGCTTTCCCAAGTCTTTCCCGGGCGTTATTTTCAAAGCCGAGATCCGCGGGCGCCTTCTCTCCCTGCCTCTCTGGGGGAAGAGCACGGCGAATATTTTGTCCTTCCCTTAGGACAGCCCCGAGAAATTTCGGAGCATCAGTCCTCAACCCCCCCAAAGCGTCTTCTCCTTAAAATAAAGGGAAATGGAGGGGGGACAGACTCCTCCTACACCACCCAAATGGTTCAACGGCAGAAACAAGGGGGGGAAAAACTTAAATAAAAGCAGCAACTAACCTTTTTCTTCCTTCCAAAGCTGCTTTGACATTTCTCCTACCGTCCGAAGCGGAGCTGCCTGCTCGGAAATCATCCCCCAGGGCACCCCCGACAGCCGTTTGGCCATCACCAAGCCTCCTGCCTCCAGCTAAAATGAATTATTTTTAAATCAAAGGCTGGAAAAAACGCCCTGAAAAGGGCAGCAGCAAGCATGCAGCGGAGAGATTTCCAACTGCACACGAGGTTGGGATGGGACGTTGGCTTGGTTTGAGTTGGGTTTGGGGGGGAATCCCCCACATTAAGGTTTCACCCCGTAACTTCACCTCTTGTCTACAGATCTTTGGGGATCCGTGAATGATTCGGGGAGAGGCTGACAGATCCCTGAACCCCGCGGATGAATTGCTCCCTACAGCGAGACGGTCGCGGCCGTCAGCACTTCTGATCCATCTCCACAGCCCGGAGCTGCCGGCGGGGAGCTAATCCTCCCCGTTTTCCTCCTCGCCAGGCATGGAGTTCATTTCCACTTCATTACTTGGCCACGTAGCGATCCGGAGAGCATCTTACTTAGCGGCCACGGCCTGTGGGCTGTGCCGAGCCCAAGTCCAGCTCCAAAGCCAGCATCCTCACCTCCCCGAGCACAAAAAACCCAGCTGGCACCGTTTAAAAAGGGATAAAGGGTGGGAGAAGGGTGAGATGAACCCCTGGTAATGCTCTGTCCTCAACCACCCTCCCTTTTGGGTGCTGAAGGTGGGGAAAAAAGGTGTTCTGTGAAGCCCGGAGCTGGCAGGACCGCACACAAGGACACCCTAAAGGGTCTGCCCGCTCCTTTGGGTGGCTCTGTATAAGCTGAGCCGGATCCTTTCCACTCTAAATGCATGGATTTGGCACCCTAAACCACAGGAGCACCCAAATTTGCCCTGAAGTAATGCAAGCTGCCTGGCAACATGTCCCAAAAATCACACCAGGGCACCGGCGCAGCACCGGCACCATCAACTTCCTCCCCAGGAACCCTTGTGCCATTAAACCAAGACCCAGAAAAGTCCTCAAGAGCCCTCCCCACAGCTCCAAGCCCTCCCCTACGAGCTGAGGGATGCCGAAACCAAAAGTTTGGGTGCTCTGTGCCGGATGAACGCGGCGTTGCTCTCAGCTTCCAGGTCATTTCCTTCATCCCGCTTCATCCCAACCAGCTGCTAAGGCGATTACGAGCTGAGGAAAAGCTGAAACGGCAGCAAAAGTGGGGAAGGAGGCAACAGAATCGGGCTCGAGGTGAGTTTCAGAGCGGTGCCTGTACCTCGCCGTTCCCCTCGCCAGAAAAAGTCCTCGGGGGCAAGCGTAAAAGAGAAGGAAGGGAAAAAAAAAATCCAGGGAAATGAGGGATGACAACGTAAAGCGATGCTCCCGAGGGCACGGGAAGGCTGTTATTTAACTACAACCCCAAATAAGAGCGACCGGTCCGTTCCCGTGGGTATTAGGAATCAATTAACGGGGCGGAAAAGAAAATATCGCCGCCGCAGCACAAAAGCAACGCGGCGATCGGCCACGGCGAGGCTGGAAAAGAGGATTTACTCCGAAATCACCGCTCACGGAGTCGCTCGCCCTGCGTGTTAACGCTCCCAGATCTCGTGCCCGGCAGCTCGAGAAGTCAGGGAAAAAGAAAAAGAGGGAAAAAAAAAAAAAAAAAAAAAGCAGCTGGTTGTTTAAAATCAGGAGCCCCAAAGCTTTTCGAGGTTCCTTGGGCACGCGCAAACCGCCGGTCCCCGGTTTTGCGCAGCCCCATCCTTTATTTGCCAAGCTCGGTTTGGGAAATCTGACTTTGTTTCTTCAGCTATTAGAAAAAGAAAGAAAAGCTTTAAAATTTTGGCTGGTTTTCGGGCGATTTTTACACCTCCCGGACTGGTTAAAAAACCGATTCAGGAGCAGCTCCCTTTGCAAGCCTTAAATCCCGAGCAATGTTTAAAAAGCCCTACAAAAAGCAAAGCCGGAGCCTCACAAACAGGCAAAAAGCCCTCAGCCCCAGCCATGCCCCTCTTCCTGCTGACCACGAGGGTCTTTTGCTGCTTCTTTTGACTCTTTCCCCACTACCGTTTCGCAGGGAAAAACCCTTTTCTGCTGGAAAAATCGCTCGGGTCTTGGGAGACGCGCGGAGCAATCGCAGACTCATCGTGCCCCCTAGAGGGGACCGCGGCGGCTCCCCACCGCTCCAAGGTCCTCAAACGCCGGTGTCCTCATCGTATCGGGGTCCTCATCGCAGCGGGGTCCTCGTGTGCCGCAGCCCGCTCGAGTTTTGGCTCTGAATTTGAAAAAAAAACGGGTTTAAAGAGATGGGGGAATGCAAAATTTTGCCGAAGAGGCCGGGCTTGGGCGCGTACCGCTCAACTTTTCGCTCTCTGGTTGGATGTGTTGATAAATCCCGGCCTGATGCCAACCTCAGGGAGCCCCTCGAAGGCCATTTCTTGATTTTGATGATTTTTTGAGTCGAGATTTGTGCAGAGTTCATCACCTTGGGGTGGCTGGGGGAGCCGGCGGAGCCCTGCTACTTCTAAAACTCATCCAGAAATGATGCCTGGAGGCTTCGCCCTCTCTCTCCCGTGGGCTGAACCCCCCCAGGAAAGCCCCTTTGACCTTAGGAGAAGCCATAAACCCTCCAGAAACCCCTCCAGAAATGTCTCCCTGTGCCTGGAAACGTCTCCCAGCCTGGAAAGATGCTGAGTTAAACAGGACTGCAACCACGATGCGAACTGGAAGGAAAAAAGGAGGCGAAAGCCCAAAGGAACACGGGGACGGCCGCAGCCGGCAGCTGAAAGCAGGCGGAGGAGCAAGGAGGCAGGGAAAAAAAGAGGCAGGGAGGCTGCTCCTGCCCGAAGGAGCTGCCAAGGTGACGGGGTCCCGGCACGAGGGGACGCAGGAGGGGAGCGGAGGCTTAGCAGCACCCGGGGCCGTAACCGAATATCCCGCGTGAGCGAGCCCGGGGGCACCGCAGGATGGGAAGGGGGACGTTCCCTTCTCCTTGATGCTGCCCCACCGGGGTGAGCTTTCCCCGGGGCTTTGCTCCCGGGAGCAGTAAGGATTGGTGCTGTGCCCCTCCTCAGCTCCAACCACTCCTTTCCCCATTATTTATTAGTAAAAGGGGGTCTCAAACGAGGAAAATTGGGGACACGGGGCTCCCAAAAAGCTGCACAGCTCGGATCCGCGGTCCTCGTGCCATGGGGCAGCTGAGCCCATCCTCCAGGCTCCTTCTGTTGAATCCCCCAGGCTGGCTCTTAATTAAGCGTGGCTAATCAGGCACCTGGATCTGGGCAGCCCTATTGAATTCCCTAGGGTAAAAGGAGGGGGGGGGAAAAAAAGCCAACCCCCATCGCTTGTGTGCCTCCTGCAAGCTGCAGCTGGCCAGGAGCTGCCCAAGGGGGACAGCTGGGACCCAAGGGGATGACCGAGAGGTCCCCGTTCCTTTCTGAGGGCTTTGGGTCGAGCCGAGGGGTTAAAAGCGGGGCTTAAAGGTGGGACACCTGATTTTGGGGGGGAAACCTGCCAAAAGGTGAGCATCCCCAAGGCGATCGTGAGCAGGGACTTCACCCGGAGAAAAGGAAGAGGGAGCAAGGCCGTAGCCGTAACACCATGCCCTTCATCAGCTCCTGCAACTAATTATAACTAATTACCCTCCGCAAATTGACGGACGGGGGTTGAGGGGCAGGACCCGGTGAACTAAAGGAGCCAAGAGGCAAATCAACAAGAGGATGGGGGTGAGATCACGAAAGCAAAAAGGTGACCAAGGGAGGCGTCGGGCAGCAGATCCTCGTTTAACGGCGCACGGCTCCCCAGCGGCGATCCGTGCCGGGCCCCGGCCGCTCCTTTAATTTACGGTAACCGCATCTGACTCGAGATTTCAGTTACGGATTCCATCGCCGGGAGGCATTCAAAGGGGAACCTTAAAATGGGAAAGGCACCTGTGAGAGGCGCGAGAAGCTTCCTGAAGCTGCGGCGGGGAGGCCGGCGTGCCGGGCGCGCGGCGGATGCCAAGCGGGACGGCTTCTGCGGGGACTTGAAGAAAAAATGTAAGCGCCGTCCCGAGCCAAGCCGGGTAAAGATAGCTCCTGCCCACCAGAATAAACCTTGGGGTAAAGTTTCCCTTTCTGCCCTCGCTCCCTGTTTTGCCTTCTTGTCCCTGGAGAGTCCCAAACGTCGGCCGGGTGAATCCCCCCGGGACCCCGGGGCAGAAAGGATGAGGTTGGGAAGCGGGTTGGGAAGGGATAGGGTTACCCTGAGGGGCTGGGGCTCGCTCGCAGCTGCCGTTCCCTCCCCTCGTTTTCTCCCAGGCGGTTAATTGGTAATTTTCATCACGCTGGCTGCAGGCATTTGCTGTTAGATACGGCCGCGAGAAAGGAAGAGGCGAAAACAGGCAGGGCGAGCAGGTGCCTTCGCCGAGACTCCTGGCTGAGATATTTCCAGAGAAGCCACTTTCCAGGAGTGAAATCCATCAGCTCAAGGCCCAGCCCGGAGAAGGAGCAGTTCAGGACGTCCCCGGTTCATTTTCCACCCGGGAGGAGCCGCTGACCGGACAGGGGCAGAGCCGTGGCACCGCCAGGCCGGCGCTGGAGACGTGCGAGTGGCACAAGTGGCACCTCCAAAAATGGTCCGCGCGTGACGCTCTTCAGATGTTCTTCACCCCTCGTGGCACGTGAGCCGAGGGAAAAGTGATCCGTTAATGCGGGACAACTTCCCAGGAGGAAAGAAAATACGGAGAACAAGCAGCACGGGGAGGAAAAATAAGAATTAAGGAGAGTTGTAACTACTCCAAGCGCTGCTAGAGCAAAAAAAAAGAGCCTGTCCGCTCCTACAAGGAGCTAAAACGCCTTCCTGTGCTTGACACGTCCACCTGCTCCCTCCACCTACACATGCTCAAGCATCCTTGAAAATAAAAGGCTCATTTTCTTCCCTTCATCTCCATTCTTGGTATCCTCCAGGACAATTTGATGGCAGCAACGATCCCGATGAGCTGCTGGTGCACCGCAGCCGTGCGATGCCGATGGGTCGCTCCGGCCACCCCGATATCACTGTATGAACACACCTCCATGAACACACTTTCCCAACCCAAATTCTGTTCTGGAACAAGCAGAGAGGCGGCTGCCGATCTGGGAGGATATTTTGGGTCGGTTGGCTACCGGAAACTTTACCCAAGCTGAAAAGGTGAAAGCCATTGTCCCTGCAAACTGCCCCAAACCACGTAAAGGGATTGCCGTTGCGCACCGCGTTACTGCATCCAGCCCTTATCTGCATGGCTCAGCCTGCTCCAAAACCTTTCTTTGAAGCGTCTAAAATGCCCACCCTCAACCCCAAACGAAGGGAGAAGCTGGAGCCAAGGAGAGCAGGGCTGTAAAACCGGAGGCAGCGATGCCCCCGGCTAATTCTGGCTGCGTCCCGGGCTGTGCACGACCACGGGTAACCTCCCTGAAAAACAAACCTCTGAAGTTCTCCGGTTTCGCCTGTAGCTGCTCTTAAAATCCGGCGCCAAGTCCACGATCGTGCGAGGGTTTTGGGGAGCAGGTTCCCGAGCTGCTCCTCTCCTCTCCCTTCCTGTCCTGTGCACGGGGACGCGATGCTTCTTCCTCCGAGCTCTGCTCCTGCTCTGCACAAAACCCCCCTGAGATCCCACCGGTGACGAGACCTGAGAGCACTGCGCTTATTTTTTCCCCCAGTTTAGACGCAAAACACGTGTTGAAAACCAGGGGAAAAAAAATGCATCAGCCCTGGCGGCAAGGTTTCGAGGTGTATTTGGCAGGGAATTACCATTTGGCAGGGAAATCCCATCCCTGTGGATGGTGGCGAAGAGGTAACCAAAAATCCCTCAGGACCAGGGCGATGAGCGCACAGCTCCTCGGGGCTTCAACGTGCACTTGCTTCCAGGAAGGGAAATTCAGAGAAAATCCCATTTCTGCAAAAAAGACTCGCTGACAGCAGAGAAGAAGCAACTTTTTGGCTACCCAAACCCAACCGTGCCCCAGTTCTAGGCTAAAAAGGACAAAATTGGTGCTGTGCCCTGCAGCCCTTCTCCCTTGCTTGATGCCAGTCCCTATAGCTTGCTTTTGGACCAGCAGCTCTCCTATAAAGGACCTTGAAATCCTCCAGTAACGCTTCTAATGAGGATTTTTGGAGTAATTAAGGCTTGGCCTCACTTTTTTCAGAGGGAAAATGAGACAGACAGGAGCAATGCTCGCCCAAGGGGCAAAGGAGAGAGGCAGCACGTGTGGGCTCAAACCCACACCAAGGGGGACGTTGAAGGTCGGTGCATCCCCGACCAGCACGGAAAGCAGGTCCCAAAGGCATACAACCAATTCTGTGAACACCTAATTCACGTTTCTCCCTCTTCTCTCTTCCCCAGGACAGCCAAAAGGGGCTCGGGGACGCAGGTCAGCGCCGTGCTCCGGGACGCGGCCATCCCGACGCGCTCCGCTCCCGGGTTCGAGCTGCCACGAAGGGCACAGTTCGTCTCCCGGCTGTTGGCCCTAGAATTCAAGCAAACGGGGGGGAAGCCACGGCGAGGTGTTGAATGATTTAAAACATCGTTCGTCCCCCTCCCGCCCCTTCCCCCGGTGAAGGGCGCCACCTGCTAGCGGCTGGAGCCTGAGAAAATAGCCAGGAATGAGGAGAATCCCTGGGGCTCCACCAACTGCGGTAAGGAAGAAGCTGCTAATGGCTCCTCGCTTGCTCCAGGGATTAGGTCATAGCTCAAATTGGATTCCCGAGGAATGGGGTTAGCAAATTCCCCGCGAACGGGTTGGATGAAGGCAGCGAGCTTCTCAGCACCGAGAGCGAGCCGGGCGTCGCGGCACCGCGGGGCCACGTGGCACGGGCAAGAAAAACCCAAGGGATTCACGTGGAGGAGCCCGATAATGGTTTGGTGGGGTCAGGCAGCCCCAAGGTTTCCCCCAAGGTTTCCCCCAAGGTTACTCCCAAGGTTTCCCCCGTTTCCCCCAACGTTTCCCCCAAGGTTACCCCGTTTTCACAACCCCTTCGGTCCCACGGGGCGGACACGCGCCGGCCCCATGGGTACGGGGGCTATAGAGAATTGACCGGAGAACTGGGAAGCTCTGGACTCCGAGGCAGAAAAAAGAGAAATGGGAGAAGGAAAAAGGAAAATAGCGAAAGGGGAGAGAAAAAAGTAGCCAGCAGATACAGCTGAAGTCGGTCAAAACCAGAAAAGCACCACAAAATTCTCATTATTTATGACTCCGTCTACGATTACCAGAGCCTGACTGCTCACTGCAGTGGTAAAACACCAAAATCAGGATGGCTGCGACTCGACCACGTTTTCCTTTAATGCTTTCTCCAAAAAGGTCCCTGAATCTCCAGCTGTGGGCTCACCACGGGTTCGTTTCCCACCGCTCGGCTGACCAAGCACGTGCCGGCCCCCCCAAAAAACACCTCTCACCCTCATCCCACGATGGAGACACCCTTCCTACCACCAGGCACAACTTCCCCCGTTAAAATAACATTCCCCTAAACCCCAAGAGAAGGGTTTGAGCACTCGCGAAAGGCTCGGATCCATCACCGTGATGGATGGTCCCCGACGGCCCGAAGCAAATCAAAGCCATCGTTCATTTTGATCGCCGAGGTTGTCCCTCCGGGGCCGGGAGGATGCCTGTGCTTTCACATGAGGTACACGAGGATCTCGCTGACACCACAGCTAGAAGAACAACGTGAACAAGCTAGAAAATATTTTTTAAATGGACTTTTCCTGCTCGCCAAGCGCCCCGCGTTGTAGTTTAGGCGAACAAGTCTTACAGAGAAAACTTGCAGTGATGAAAAAAAAAATACTAAACAGTTCACATGAAACATTTCCAGGAAAGGCAGAAGAAAAAAAGAGTTGGCCTCCATTTAGGCCGGTACCTAAACCTTTTTTATTTGAAGTCAGCACTTCTGAAACACGGCCGTGAGTGCAGCGCCGAGACTCTTGGCTGCTCGGGAACGTCACCTGTCAACGCCTGCTCCCCAGGCGCACTTAGAGGAGAGTTGATCGGCACTGATGTCCCCGTCCCCGTAAATATTTCAAAGAAAAACCAATTAACACCGCCGCTGTTCCGGCGTGCTTCAGAAACAACCTTCCCCGACTCGAAGAAAGCTGAAGAAAAGCAAAGAAACAACGAGGCTCTCGGCGCCGAGGCGCTTCGACGCTTTCCCTGCTTGGACTCAGCAGGGACACCGAAGCAAAGCAGCTCAGGGAATAAAGGCTGGGACCCACAAATAGGTCCCTGCATCCCCTACACGCCTCTGGTTCATCCCCTACAAGACCCCGAGCTCGCCATTCTCTCTCCTGTCCTTCTCCAGTCCTCTCGTCCCCACATTGTCTTCTCAATCTCAAAGCTTCGGGTTGTAGGTGAAGAACCTACAGGCAACCTCTGTCCCCAAGTCAATGTGAGTCCCACAGCTCCCAGAGGAAGGCAGTGGGGCCAAAGGGGGCTGATTCCCGTTCCCATCCCACCACCAGCAGAGAAATGGTGGGCAACGTCCTCGGGCTCCTTGCGGACCTTCGGAGCAGGCGGAGATGTCGAGCACTCACCATTACCTACCTCCAGATCCCCACTTCTTTGGTCCTCATCCCAAAACCTCTTTGGTTTTCTCCCTGTTTTTACCTCCCCAACACCCCTCTGACCCTACGGGAATAAAAACAGCCAGAAGGGGGTATCCAGAAACAAAACGAGAGCCTAGGAAGCGCATGTGGGATTTCTTGAGCCTGATGCACATCGGGTGTTCGGTAACATCACAACCACCTCCCAAGGACCCGACCCCACAATCTCTGTCCGTCTGTTGATACTGAGATGGGCCAAGCACAAAAAAAATAGCCGGGAGCATCCAATTATTTAGCAGAGGGGGCTGAAGCCGGGATGAACAGCCCCAGCCCTGCATTATCCGAGGTTAACGCGCGCGTGCCGGAATTGCAGAGCCGGCGCGCGCACGTTTCACGCAGGTACGGCCCTAACCTGGTTACGCTCACACGAAGGCTGCGGCCCTCCCGTCCACACCTGATCCACCTCTAAACGAGACCGGTGCTCGGGTTTTATGCTGGTTTAGCTCTTTCGGAGAGCAATGTGATTGGTTTGAAAACAAAAAGATTTCTCGTCCCGGTCCCCTCCCGCCACCGAGGCAGGCAGCGAAGCACCGTGGCCAATGAGTTATTGTGCATGAGCCGAGCCACTTAAACGGGGGGAAAACACATTATTCTAATGTTTCTCATGGCTTTGTGCAAATAGAGTTTCCCTCGGGTCTTCTGTGAGGTTAGGAGCTCACAGAACCAACTAAAATACAGCAGCACCCAGTGTAGGGGCACGGGTGGACACGGAGGACGAGTCCTGGCGATGACCTGGGTGCTCTCACGGGGATCAGCTCTCTGAAAACCAAGTTCCTCTGCAGGAACATTGCTGTGGGACTGGAGCTACAATCCTTTAAATCCCATCTTTGGTGTTGTGTCATTCTTTTGACAAGGTATGGAACATTTTGGGGTTGTAGAAATATCTCTGTCTGGGGTTCAGATGCTTCCCAAGCATCTCCAAGGCACAGTCTCAATTAGCCAGCCCCAAACTAGTCCAAAAGCAAGGTAAATTATTTAAGCTGTGAGGTTCTGGACCCCACAGCATCCTACCTAGGGCACTCTCGGTGCTTTTAGTCTTCAAAAAGTAAAGATCCATGGACGTCATCTTCTGCAGGAATATCACAGAACGGCTGAGGTTGGAAGGGACCTCCAGATTCCCCGGTCAACTACAGCAATTATCAATTATTGTTGTTGTCCTCTGGTCAAGAGCTGGTTTTATTTACGTGTTGAGGGTTCAAGGACTAAGTGAGGTCCCATTTTGGCAGAAGAACGGTCATACCTGGCATCACATTGACATGAGAAAGTCCCCAAACCCCTCTGAGCCAGCCTACGGCAACCACTCTTCTCAGCTGCTTGCATCTGATGGCCAAGAGCTGAGTTGGTGGCAACCACCACCATCAAGTTGTTTTAGAGGTGACTTTGTGCCCACAGGTCCCTCAGCACCTGGGTTTGCTCCCATAACACGTGCAGGAAAACCAAACACGCCATTAAAAGGATTTACCCCACGGTCGCAAAGGGAATCAGCAGAAACACGTATTAATAACGAAATCTTCTGGCTCCTAGCCCGCTCTATCAGCTCTTTTCCCCTCCTCCAGTTATCCAGGTGGTCAAAACGCCTGCCTCCATCCTTGGAAATTAGGTTGGAAGGGGTTTGAAAATGAGTTGCAACAACACCAGCCAAAAATTGTTAGGGTCCACTGATGCAGCCTGTAGGGTTGTCCATAAAACTCAGTCCAACGGCAGCGGGGGCTGGTTGTTTTTTTGGTTTTGATCAACTCTAAACGTATTCAAAGGACGCCCCCTGGGTCTTACAGGGGTGCTTGGTATTCAGATTTAAGAGTAGTCATGGCAGAGCAAACGGCACAGAACAAGAAAAGCAATTCCCGGCTTTCTCTTCTTGTCCCTGGACCTGTCCGAGTCCCCGTTTGACCCCGTTTTTACCCCCAAAAAAGTTTGTTTTGCTTTAAAACTTCGCGCGTCTGCGCACACCGAAAATAAAAATCGCATCCAGCACTTTTCACGCAGCTGCCACGTCAAATTATGCTCTCGGGGCCGTGTGTCAGGCGCTATCTCCCAAACCTGGGGGCTGTTTTTGTGGCAGGGGAGGCGGACTCGCAGCCCTCGTCCCACCGGTGACCTGAATGAGGTGAGAGGACGTTGGCTGGCGGAGCTGCAAGAAACACAAACAGCCCCGGAAAAGTTTCTGACGTTCCTTCGGCGTTTTATTCCAGCCTTAAATAACGAGCGATGCCCGAGAGCACCTCAAAGCAAGCTACAAACGCTGCACGGAGTCCCAGTTCTACCATAAAGGTGTTATTAACGCCGTTTTCCAAAGAGAAGAGGAAAAATAAAGCCTCAATTACATGACTCGCACGAAGCGAGCGAATTCTGGCTCGCTGCATAAAAGCCCTGTCTGAAAATAAAAGAGGAATCTCCTTCAGCATCCTTTTTCCTACATTTCTGGGATCGTTTGCTCCTTGCAGCGGCTCACCTTTATCTTTTCTGAGAAGCTGCAGGTGATGACTTTGAGGACTAAAACTGATTTGGTCATTTATTGGCCAAGAGGACGGTGGCCAACGGGCACAGAAGGAGGACGAGTCCTGGAGATGCGTTTCCTCCAGCCTGGAGACATCCCCGTGATGGGAGCCGGCAGGGCGAGAGGCTGCCAAGCCTCAGTGGACGCAGTCCGAGTGCTGGTTTCCCCTTGCCATTACCTGGCGAAGGTGAAATCCTTTCCCAGAGCTGAAAACTGAATTTGGTCTCTGATATCCCAGGCACAACGGCTCACGTGCGCGCTAATTGGCGCTGGCACCGGCGATGGCCCCCAGCAATGAAAAAAGCCAGGCTCAAATCAGGTCAGAAGAAGTCATCTCGTGAACGAGATGCCAAGCACCTACATTAGCATTAATCCCTATTAATCCCTCTGCTTTCACCTCTCCCCATCCTTCCTCGGGTTTTTTGGGTCTAAAACCCGGAGCCTCATCAGTCCTTGCGTCATCGTCGGCACCATCGGGGCCAAGCCTTTCCCAACAGCTCTCCCGTGTAGGAAGGGCTAACGAACACCCAACCAAGTGAAAATCCTCCGTCCCTACGTCGTCCAGCATTCGCTCATCCTCTGATAAGGTCATGGTGGTGCACAAGGGCAAATTTCAAATGGGAACACCGTTGTAATCCTTCAGCTCTGCTCAACGCGATGGACGCCGATGACGGCGTTGCATTGGCTCGGCACTCGGATTTGGCTTCCACGCTTCAGGGAGTTGGGAAGCAGTTGATGGGGTGCATCAGGAACCTAGGACTGAAGGAATCTGCGTTGCTGAAGGCAGCAAAGACAAAAGGACAATGGGGTAAAGATCTGCGAGTCCTTAAAAGCCAGCTCTTAAAAGCCAGCTGGGGAAGGGCATCTTCCCTCCTTGACCACCAACAAATCAACGATGAATTAACGGGGGCAGACGTGTAGAAGGGACAATAAGAAAGAAGTACAAACAACAGGGTCAAAGAGATTATCTAGAGGGGACGGGGAGCATCCATCATTAGAGGTCTTCAAGATAAGGTTAGATGACCACCTCATTAGAGGTCTTCAAGATAAGGTTTGATGTCCACAGGATGGGAAGGATGGAGATAAGTGGCAGTGCCTTGAGCTAGGGAGACACCAAATGGTGTCCTAGGTCCACCCCAGCCTTTTGTTTTTTTAAACACTATTTTATGTCCTGGTATTGCTGCTCTAACTCACCAGAGAAGCCTTCACGGAGCGTTAAATCCGTTATTTACACAATAAGGCACAGATGAGCGAGGAGCAGAGTCAATAAAACAAGTTGGAGAAGACTCTTCCTAGCCCTGAAGCTGCCAAAGAGAGGAGAGCGTCCATCCTCATCAACCCACCGACACCTCCAGCAACAGCGGGAAAAGACGAAGGGTTTTAACCTTTCGAGAGGGAGCCATGTGCAAAACACCCTCAGCTGTAGATCAGTGCTGTAAATCGGAACGGAAACGAGAGCCGGGCATCACCGCCCGCGTCACCGGAGCGCTTCCGAGCCCAAACAGTATCGCGCGAGGCACTACAAAGACGAATCACCAAAATGACAAGCTGTCAGCGCTGCCAGCAGCTCCAGACCTCGCAGGGAGAAAAAATAGGAGAAAGAGAAGGGAAAATCCTCCCCCGAGAAGGATGAGTTACTTTTCTTCTGGGAGCTCACACGAGACAAGACAGCACGGAGCTCGTTCACCTCTTCGATCAAGGGTTCGCGTAACACGCTCCTGCAGACATCTCTAATTCCCGTTCAGCTCTGTTTGCTCTTCCCCTGAATCACTTTTTTTTCTTACCTCGACTACTTTCTTGTCCAGAATTTACAGAGCAAGCAACCCACCAAAAACACCCAAGGCACGAAAGCGACTCCCGCTAGCAGATAACGCCATCGGTGCGGGAGCAGCAGCTTCCTTCCCTTTAGGGAGACGTCCCTTTTCTTGCACCAGAAGTCATTTAAATGTCAAAAGAGGAGAAATATGTCAATCTGACAGGCTATCAGGCGGCTTAGTGAAAAGTTTTTAAGAGCTATTGACAACAAGTCCACTTCTGCCTCGGACGCGGAAGGCCGCGCCGCTCCATTAAGCAACGCAGCCACTCTGCTCCCATGAATATTTAAAAGAGAAAGAGCAAAGCATTAGGCAGCCACGCAGCTCGGGACGTGCACTAACCTCTTCAGGAAGGACAAGGGAAGTGTCAGCACACACAAAGTGCCCGGCGGGGTGTCCAGTCTGAAGAGAATGACGTGGAAGGGGCAAAGTCCTCGATCCCCGTACCCACTTCGTGTAAAACCTGCCTTTCCCCAACATATTCAGCACATGGAGCTATGAAGTGATTCCATATTAAACAGCTATTCAGGGAGATAAAATAAGGAGGAAAATATCCCTTTGGTTTAAAGGTAAGACTTGGAATCGTGAAGGCATCACACAAATGAAAGGGAAACTCTTTGAGCCAATACTTCCTACCACAAATTACCAGAAAGCCTCAAAAATCTGGGACCACACGCAGCCAGGTTAAGAAATTAAAGTAAATGGGAGTACTCCGAAAAAGAAATCAAGTTGCAGGTCTAGATTTCCAAACCACAGCCTGCTGCTTAGCACGAGCCACGAGACAGAGGGCATGTAAGCAAGGGAGCAGGGATCCCGTATAGAATATGCGACCCAACGCCGTTGGACTCTTTGGAAAAAGAAGCTTGCAGGTTAGCTCACGTGCTAAGGAAAGCTCCTTTTCACCGAAGCCTTTAAAACACAGAGGAGCCAAAGAGCAGCTCCCCTGAAAGCCAGAAACACCTAGACTGGAAATCCTTGAAGTGGGAGAGCAAAGCTGGAGGGCACGGTGCGAAGGGAACGGAAAACGCCCCGCTCACCTCGCTCTCAGCGCTGCTCAGCTTCGGAGCCCAGGAGACAAGCAGAGATAAAAGGAGCTGCCCGCTTTAATATATATTAAAAAGCGCAGGAACGCACCAGGCTGCAGATTTACTGCCTGTCACTAGCGGAGGTTTAACGTCTTGATTTCACGCTGGTATTCTTCATTAGGTTTTTATTGCCGGGCTTTGCTTGTTTATGTCGCCGCCGTCGCGCTCAGGTGGGAATCAGAGGGGTTTCATTCGGAAACGTCTTCAAGCGGAGCCGTGAAACAGCCCCGCGGCAAGGTGCTCGCTGCCTTCCCGCTGCCGCCTGATCACAGAGGAGGCAGCAAGGATGAGGGCAGCTGGGCAAGGAGACCAGCCACAGCCTCACCGTGCGGATGCTGGGGAGAGGAGGTGGGGGTGGAGAGGGGAAAAGCGCCACGAGATGAGCAAAGCCATCCCCTGCGGTCCACGCTGAGCTCCACTCGCTTGTCCCCGTGTCTTTGGTACCATCTGAGGGCCTGGTGTAAGCTGGTGTCCTCCTCAGACTCTCCCCAAAGGGTCTTTTTTACGAATTAGAGCAGAATGATAAATTTGAAGGGTGTTATTTTTGAGTTAATGATGCTTGGTGAGCCCAAGGGACCAGGCTGTTTTACAGGCACCTAGGAAACAAGACGCGATTAGCTCCCAAAATCAAAGCTCTGCCAAAGCCAACAGCTCAAACTGACAACTTGGTATCGAGATCGGGATCTGTCCATGTCACACACGGTTACAGAAAGCAGGCAACGTCCCCAAAAGCAGCCCCAGCTGCCCCATGCCATGGCTCAGCAAGCAGCAGCCTTGGTCCCAGAGATGTCCCGGAGGCCAGACGTCCCCCAAATGACATCTAGAGCATGGGGAGCACTCGGGAAAGGAGTGGATGGGGATGGATGTGCTGCAAGCCATCGGCTGGGAAGGGAAAACTGCAAATGTGAGAGCTCAGGTTGTATATTTGGGGGTATTTCCACGTCCCCGATGAGGATCCGGCCCCAAAAGACAGGCTGCACGCAGTCCTGCAAAACCCATTAGAGGCAGGGCAGCTTTTTGGTGCCCTCACGTGGACCCAGGAGAAGAAATAAGCGCATTCACAGGGCACAGGATGCCTTTATCATGCTCTCAATTACCCTTCCTTCCTTCCTCTTCCCCGTGTAATCTATCCATCAGCCACTCTGGGGACGAACAAAACCCATGGGGAGGAACAAAACCCATCTCCCGTCCCTGCTTTCCCCAGCAGGGCGAACTGAAAGCCACAAGCGGGCAGCAGTGGGGGATTTGCCTCCCCGTTTCCAAGGGCAGGGCCATTTCTGCATCACCCTATCGCTATCTGGAGGATTTATGTGCATCCCTCGTTCAGGTTAAGGACTTTTTATAAGTCAAGGCAAAGAGAGGTTTGCACCAAGCTGCACAAACCAGACGTGGGTACCCCTTCAAATGACTTGTAAGAGTATTTGAAGGACCTCCAGACCGAACCTTGGAGACACAGCTCGTTAAAAGCCACAGATGCTGCTCTTATTCCATTTACAACATCTAAATATCATGCCTAAGCTCAAAGAAGGACACCACAAACCCTTACAACATCTAAATATCATGCCTAAGCTCAAAGAAGCACACCACAAAACCCCATCTCTTCACAAACCCACCCAGTTGCTGCCTGGTCGGCATTTCTGCGTCATCCTTTGGCCAGATTTTCCACCGTCAGCTCTTCAGGACACCGGGTACGTCAACGGGTCGGCACCTTTCTGGTTGTACGGCGCGATTTGCAGCCTTGGCACTCTACAAATAACGGCAAAGAAGAACAACACACGCAAAACGAAGCCAGCCCTAGCCACGGCGGGGCTATCGCCAGGCGATCGTGCCAAGTGGAAGGCTCGGTTTTGAGCCTTCCAACATTAGATCCCTCTTCTGCTGCGGTCAGGGTCAACTCAGACTTAAAGGACCTCAAGTACAGGTCCCCTCGAGCAATGAAGTGAAGTAGTTGGGTCTGCTCCTGCTTCAATCCTCGCCTTCCCATCCGAGAGCACAGCACCATCATCACCCACAGAAAGAGTTCTTCCTTATGACAACGCTCCAAAATCACCTCCTAACACAGGATCTTACGACTATTTTCATTCTCTTCATGAAAAAAAATCAATAAAAGGGCTCTGGCAAAGCATCTCTGGGATTTCTGTAGGTTCCCGAGCCCTTTGGAGACGCGATGATGAAGCGGCCATCCTGCGCCAGCCCTGTCGATGAGAACTTCCTCACAGCCAGACTGAAGTTGGATGTTTTTGCCAGCTGGGTTCGGCATCATCGATCCCAAATGCTACAAAACCCAGCGAGCCGCAAAGGGACTTGGTTGCTTAAGGTGCAAATTTTAGCACTGTGGCAAAAAATGTTCCCTTGAAAGCACAGGAACGGACCTCCTGAGGTGCCACCAACCCTCTGCTTGAATTATGAGCGCCACCAACACGATATCGGGGCAGCTGCAGCTTCATCTACCCAAAGCCAAAATATCAAAAGGGCAGAGACTCCACAGCTTCTTGAGACGAGCCCAGATGGACCATCTCTTCCCATCCTCCTTGAACCGAGATGCCCCAGAATGGGTATACCAGTACACCAGAGTGGAAAACGGGTATACCAGTACACCAGAGTGGCTCCCCAGTGCCACAAAGAGGGTTAACACCATTCCTACAGCTGCCGGCCATCTTCCTCTTAACGCTGCCCAGCGCGAGTTTATTTTAATTGTTTAAAAATAATAACAACGAATGCTTTGGGCTCTGGCAGCTTAGCATCCAACACAGCCCTTTTCAGCAGAGCTGCTAAGGAACGCCGGGCTTCCCAGAAGACAGGGTCAGGTGCACACTATATTAAGAGTCTGGAGGACACCAGGACGTCGGTGTTTATAGATTTCCTCAGCTCAGTTTCGGGGTGCTGTGCTTCCTGGGACCCGGAGTCCTTGGCAAACGTGAATCCCATCTTTCTAGAAAGAGACAGATGGAGACGTGCAGCTCCGCGCCATTCAGGAGGAGGCCATCTCTTCTTACAATGAAGAATATTCAAAGTTAAGCACGAAGCCGACAGCTTGCCAAGTCTGGACACTCAACAACAGCCCTGATCATCCTTTCTAATCTGTATTTTCCTTCTCCAGGCATCCCCCCCAGGCATCCCCCTCCGGTTTTGGGTAGAGCAGAGGCGGCAAGGACACGCTCCCTCCCCAAGCTGGTCACTTCTGCGCAAAACGCACCACGCCAAAGCCCCAAGATTGTATTTAAAGCACACGAAGAGAGCCCGTTAAAAGGGCAAAAGGTTTTAGGAGCTGGCAAACGTCTTCGTGTCTCGCGGTTTTCGACTTACCCTTCGCAAAGCATGACATTGAGAAAACAATCCCACTGTCAAGAAATTATGTCAACGACAAGTCCCGCTGTTCCACTTCTGAAAGATTTATACCTCAATTCTCCACGAGCTGAATTTGTCTTTTAGGTTGAGCCCTAACTCTGAAATTGAATAAGCGTCATGAATTTGTCAGATTAACAGAACGTTAATACAACGATTCCTGTAGCATTTCACCAAATTCCCCCGCTCGCTTCCCGATGGACCTACAAACACCACAGCCGACCCGTGACACCTCGTTACTCCAGCCCCACAACGTGTTTTTTGCCAAAGCAAACACGGCGGTTAAAAATACACACACTACGAAGCACAAGGGTACAAGTTTAAGCCCAGACGACTTTACCGGGGCCAGAATTTCACCATCTATTTACAAAATCTATCAATTTACTTCCTCCGGTCGCACACATCTATCGCCCCAGCGCGTGGACCATTTCATCTCAATTCGCAAACATTTTATAGCCTCTTAAATAATTCCTCCGCTTCCTTAAAGCCTCTCCATCCTACAAATACTCGTGATGGAGGCTTTCCCTGGACGTCAGGAACGTTTTGCTCTGAAGACGATGCCGTGAGCGAGACCCCCTGCCAGGGGAGGTAAAATTAAAGCACGGCCACGCCGCAAAAAAAAATACACAGCTGCCACACCGAAAGTAAACACCAGAGTCCATTAAGACGGGAGAGAACCAAACTTTTTCTTTTAAACATTGATTATTCCGGAATAATTAATTAGCAGAGCTGTAACAATACATAAACTTGCCAGCCTCTGACTCTTCTGATAATTTATGCAAGATTCCAGTATCGCTGCGGTTGCCTTTTCCGCTGCCTAATTCAGCATTTTCTTTTTTCCTTATGAAAGCAAGACTCCAGATTTAACTGCTCTAATGCCCTTTTACAGTGTTTGGCGTAGTAAAACCTAACAGCCACTCCGGCACGCCAGCAGGGAAATGATGGATCACGGGAGCTCGCAGAAGGGGAGCGCCGTAAAACGCCCCGGTTAACGTTGAGATAGTCGAGTAAATCTTATTTTAAAAACATACCCCTAGATATACACGGCCAGCGGCACCTCTGATGAACTCGTTTCACCCTATCAAACCCCCTTTTGATTTTTCTCGTTGATAACGGGTACTTGCACCCCACGCACCTAATAACCAAGGAAAGGCATCGCCGCTAGATTACGCTCGCCCATCACGGCCAAGAAAAAACCCATTTGGGTGAGGTTGGTCTCGTTTTCAAAACGTTTCTTCAAGAGATGAGAGTTGATCTCTTTCCGAAAGGTGTATGGGAAATATTTGAAGCTGTTTGGAGTTCCTGGGACTCATCCTTCTCACCCCAAAAAGCTCAGAGCTGAGGCTTGCAGGAGATGAAGTGGAACATCCCGCAGCGGATAACGAAGTGCAGCACCTCCAACAAAAGGACAGCAGGATCACCACGGTGAGCCACCGCCCGGGCTCCTCGAGCTGTTTTTTCATTCGTAGCATGGTTCCCGAGCCAGAGCTTCCCTTACACCCCCATAAAACGTGGCTGCTGCTCTCTTGGGGCCAGGAGAGGCGAGTCACGCAGCAGCACCGCACCTTGCGAGCCCTCTTCCTTTTCCACGAGCTACCCAAGGCTGCAAACGGGGGACAAACACACCCTGGGTGGCTCGGTTTTACTGCAGAGCCCTCTCCAGGCACGTTCCTGGGAGGTTTTTTCGAGGCTGAAGGGCATTGTCCACGCTCACTGCCCGGGCACGCTCCGTTCCACCTAAGGACAGGCTGTCCCGGGATGTTTCCCCGTGAATAAAACAGCACAAAATGCACCATCAGGGGGTTCAACGGGGGTTTTATCAGCCCACGCTAAAGCTCCACATCTGCTCTCCTGCCCTTTTCCCACCAGAGAGCTCCCGAGGGCAAGCTTAGGGGGGAAAATAATGCGTAGGATTGGTTTTGAGGTCAGAGCTGGGCCTCCAGTTCACCGGCTCCATTCACACACTCGCACAGAGCTACTCCAACCCCGAGCACCAGCAAAAACTGCACACGTCTGGATTATCCAGAGGCGTAAGAGAGGATGAAACCTTCCTCACGCTCAACTTTCCCGTGGGCAACAGCAAAACTCCCGTTGACAACTGAGGGAAACGCTTTTCCCCCGTCCCTCAGCCTAAAGCAGAAACCTGAAAGCGCGAAAACCGCTGCGGCAGCACGGCTTAGCGGGACCCGTGAGACGCTGTCGGGTCCACAAAACGCTTACCCCAGGTGCAAACCTGCATCTGTTAGGTATTCTGGGGGGGGGGTATCACTCATTTATATCGCTTTGTAGAGCACACAAAGCCCAGCCCGAGCGAGCAGGCGGGTCCTCGAGCGAACAGCTTCCGCCTGGGCTCAGCGGCGACGCGGGGGGATCGCCGCACGAAGCCCCTGAGTTGTCACAGGGAAAAATCAGACGGAAAAGGTTTGCAAAATAAAAAGAATACGTACTTGTAAACGGGGATTTGGAGAAGAACGGGAAGCAGAAAGCAGAACAGAGAAACCTACGCAGGGTTTTGCAGGGAGCCGAGCTGGGGTGGGATTTGGGGAGCGCCGATCGGCAGCAGCTCGCGGCCAGGGAACCGTCTGCAACTTCAAGGGTGACCCTGCTGGGGATGCTTCCCGTCACTCCGCACAGCAGGTGCAAGGAAACAGCCCGAGGAGGAAGCAAAAAAGAAGAGATTTTTCAAGCTTCATGTTACGGAAGCTTGAAAGTCCCTTCCTATTTCGCTGAAGCGCCTTAAATCCCTGTTTTTCTCTCTCTAATTTTTATTTTAAGCACGCAAGGAAAGACAACCGAGGGGATAAAAGGCAGCAGCACGGAAATTCGGCACAAGGCTGAGCAGCAGGGAGAGCCGGACAGGTTGAAAAGCGTTTTAAAAACCACCTACAGGCATCCCAGCTTCCTCAGACGCGTCCCTGCCGAGTAAAACTGAAAAAAATCTAATCGCAAACCTCCCTGTAAAATAAAACTGCAAACCTCCCTGTAAAAATCATCACACCTGAAAACACAACTGCAAACCTCACTGTAGAAATAGCGGCAAGGGAAGACTTCCAGCGCTAAGACCTCTCGCTCCCTTTTCTTTTCCTTTTTTCTTTTCTTCCTGGGGGATAAAGACGAAAGCGGAGACTTCGCTTTTTCTTCCTCACCACGCTGCCCCTTAAAGGTCTGAAATCACAGCAAGGGCCCCCCACGGACCTGAAAATATCAAGGGTCAGAGGCGAGGAAAGGCCATCGGACGTCCCCAAAGCCCAATAATTTCCTCCTGTTCGCGTAGGGATGTACTGCTCCCCCGAGACCCACCTGCTGCAAACGCAATTGCAGAAGGGAAATTCTCGGGACTATTGGGCACGGGCAACGGGAGAGGGTTTTCAGCATCAAACCGAGCACGGGGCTGAATCCCGAAGAAAAAGGGAGATGGAACGGACACGGAAAATGAGAATTTGATGCAATTCGACGCGAAGAGCGGAGTGGGCTTCTATCCATCGCCTGCTGTTCCCCAGACCCTCATCACTGCCCCCAAATTTGACTCGTGGCAGGGTTCTACTCGCAGGTCTCGCACGTATCCGTGCCCAACAGCCCCCTACCACCTTCACCTGCTCTGTTTGGACCCAGATTCTCCCCGTACTGCAGCCCCTGGTTTGCCCGGCCCCAAATCCGGAGCTCTCACGCGGAGCTTTGGGGAAAAGGCAGCCCCACACGGTGACAGCTCCTCGGTTAGCGGCCTGTTATTTTTACAAGAGGCCTCCGAAAACAGAATCCCCTCTGCTGGCTGCTCGCAAGCTCGGGACGGAGTCACCTGTAAATGCCAAGAGAAGGCAGAAATCCTAAACCGCCACTTACGGACGCAACCGGTGCCGGCAGCGAGCCAACTATGTGAACTTTTCCCCGTGATTGCGAAGAGCCGGGCAGCCACTTAGCCCTGCCACGCTCCTCCCCTGCTCCCCCAAGGACGAGGAAGGGAAAGAGAAAAGGGAGACCTGGCAGCGCCGCGATTTACGGCCAAGGTCAAGCTCCGTACGGCAGCGCGGCCAGGAATGACGTGATCCTCGCCGGCGTCCAGCAGCAAACCCCCCAAAGGGATGAGATTAATTGGGAAGGATCTGCTCGAAGCCCGGGTTAGCGATGGAGGATGAAAGATGTGAGAAGGCTGAGGGGTCCGGAGCGTTGTGTGTGATGAGGGTTTTCCTTCAAGGGCACGAATCACCTCCTCTGCCTCTTTCTGATTGACGTAAGAGAGGCGTCGCGCCGGCTTAACGCCATCCGAAACGGCACCCCAGAGCCAGAAGCAGCACTTGGTGCAATCCGCTGACGAAAAAAACAACAAAACAGCAAGGATACAGCCAGGAAATAAAGAAAAACCCACGGTGCCCAAGCTGGAACCTCCCCGTTAGAAATATTTACCGGCTGGCCTTGGCTTCGCGCGAAGAGAAACGGGAGACCTCAACTCCAGCCCTGCGATTTTCGAGGCTGCCAAAGGGATGCCAACGGCCAGCGCCAATAAAATTAACAGCAGCTGAGCATTCGGATGCCGGCCATACCTCGCTCCTCGCCGTTTACGCCCCAGGTTTACTCCCCTGCACTTGCCCGGGCCACGAGGAACGCCAAGCGGTTCGCTCCCTGCTCGCCCGTAGCCGTGACGCACGGCTCGTGGTTTTGGGGAAGTCGGTAAAAAAAAAAAAAAAGGGAGGATTTGGGGGATTTGGGGGGAAGGTGGATGGAATGAAGGGGTGGAGAAGCACTTCTGCAGGGAGCAAAAGGCGAAATTCCTCCTGTTGAGCACGTTTGCAGAGTCCGGCTGCGGCGCTGCTGGTGGCAACAGAGGACGAGGAGGAGGATGCTAGCACAAATCGTCGTCTTACCTCAATCCGGAGCACAAAAAAAAGGCAAAGAAAAGCAGGAAAGAGAGATTTTAAATGGGGGAGGATGTGAATTAGTCTCGTAGCAATGCACGGGGTGGGTGCCACGAAGGATGTGCTCGCAGCTGGATCCCCAAAGGCAAGAGGAGGTGGCGAGGCTGAACTTTGGAGGCTCAGAAGTGAAATAACTGAACTCGAGCAAGTCCCCGGGGGGGTAAAGGGCTCCACCACGACCCACGCACGTGCCTCACATCTGCACATCTCGTGCTGCCAGCCTGCCAGGACTCTAAAAAACCGGGCTCAGACGTGTTTCCATTTCATTCCAGGGGAAGAAATGAATGGCCGAGGGTGTTTCGGGGGGCTCTGCTCCCCTCCTGGCTGCGCCCAGCTCGGCGAATTCACCCCGAAACCGAACCTAAAAGGTTTTGCAGCCGCCCGCTTACCCGGCACTAAGATTCGAGCTCTTTAAGAAAGCGAATTATCGAAGGAAGGGACACGAGGAATCCGCCGCTCGCTTCGTCCTCCCCCTGCCTCCAGCCGAAAATCCCGGGCGCGCGGCTGGGTCCTGCCTGAAAAAGGGGAAAATTTTAAAGAAAGGCACCGGGGGAGCCTCTCGCCGGCCTCTCCGCAATATCCTGCAATCCCCACGGGCCAGGCGGGCAGCCCGCGCCGCTGCTGAACGATGCACTTTTTGGATTCAATTAAAGCCATTATCTGTCGTGCCAAATAAATCGCGTAGAGCGCACGGCCCCGCAGCGTTTTACACCTCCGGGCTCATTATTTTCCGAACCCGTTTTCCCTCCCTGTTTATGCGCTCGCAAATTAAATTGCTGATCGTAGGCGCCGAAATAAAAAACGAGCGCACCTTGTCCGCGGAAAATTGATTCTTTTTTTTTTTTTTTTCCCCTTTTTTTTTTCTTTTTCTTTTTTTTTTCCCTCCCCCGAACCGGGCGATCGCCGGGTTTTATATACTCGGTGCCTGGCGATCATTAGTAATTCAATTTTCTTTTTATTAGCCCCCTTATCTGCTGAGCAATATAGTGGCAGAGCTGACCTCTTTCGCGCGGGTAAATGTTTAAAATCTTTTCCCTGATTAATTTTGCCAGTTAAGGAAAAGAGGAGAAATGGCCCGGCTCTTAGCCATCACAATGAATAAAGCTTAATGTTGATTGTGATGGAATTTCTAATGCCAGGGAAATTGATTGAACGCAGCAATTACACTGCAATAGTAACTCAAGGGAAATGGGATAGTTTTCTCCTGGCCATAGCCTTTTGGTTATTTAAAACAATCCAATTTGCAAGGATAATTATATATTAGTGTTTTATCTGCCACTCGAAATGAACATGGGAGTTTTGATACTGGCCCGGCATTAGCAGGTTATTGCTGCAAATTACTCGATATCTGCTTTCTTTCACATAAAGACGAAATTAGGCCATCAATAACCAGAAAAAGGTGGGCCGGGGAAAATGCGAGGGGCACGAGTGCCCTCTGCAGGGCTGAGCCGAAGGCAGGGAGGCTCCCCGATATCCCAAATTTAGGGCAAAATCCCGCTTTTTTGGCGGCAGCCTCCGCTCACGCGCGCGCGTTCCCACCTTGGACACGCGGAGAAGGGGCACGGCGGGGCTCTCCTGCCCCTTCACGTCCCAACAGCCGGCACGTATCTGCCCAAAAGGATGTTAAAATGAAGCAATTCGTTTTAATTTCTCCTAGAGAAGAGGCGACAGCGTTGTCACGCCGAGCATCCGAGCACGGTGAACCCTACCGGGCTCTAGTGGGTTTACGTGGCAAGGTTTTGGTAGCACGGGGGGCCATAGGGGTGGCTGCTGGGAGAAGGATCTAGAAGCTGCCCCATGTTTGGTAAGGGCCCCGCTGCTGACCAGAGCTGAGCCAATAAGCGATGTTGTTTTGAGCCTCTGTGAGAGCAGATTTAAGACAGGGAAAAAACGCTGCGCCGCTCAGCAGCTGGGAGGGTGAGAGGAGTGAGAAACAGCCTTGCAGGCACCAAGGTCAGTGAAGAAGGAGGGGGAGAGGTGCTCCAGGCGCCGGAGCAGAAGTCCCCTGCGGCCTGTGGTGAGGACCATGGTGAAGCAGGATGTCCCCCTGCAGCCCATGGAGTACCACGGTGGAGCAGGGTTCCACGCTGCAGCCCGTGGAGGAGACCACGGTGGAGCCTGTGCCCCGAAGGAGACTGCGGCCTGTGGAAGACCCCTGCCGGAGCAGATTCCGGGCCGGACCTGCAGCCCGTGGAGAGGAGCCCACGCAGGAGCAGGTGACCCGGCAGGAGCTGCTGCCCGTGGGGGACCCAGGTTGGAGCAGTTTGCTCCAAAGGGATGGACCCCGTGGTACGGACCCATATCTGGGGCAGTTCTTGAAGAGCTGCTGCCTGTGGACAGCCCACGCTGGATCAGTTCGGCAAGGACTGCATCCTGTGGGTGGGACCCCACAGCACAGGGGACAAGAGTGACCGAGAAGGAGCAGCAGAGAAGAAGTGCTGTAGACTGACCATAACCCCCCTTCCCCCCTTCCCCTGTGCCGCTCGGGGGGAGGAGGTGGAAGAGGGTGGATGGGGGGAAGGTGCTTTTGGTTTCTTTCCTTTGTTTCTCACTTCTCTAGCTTGTTAGTATAAGCAATAAATCTTACTTTCTCTCTACGCCGAGTCTGTTTTGCCCGTCACGATAATTATTGCCCGATCTCCTCGTCCTTATCTCAACCCTTGAGCCCCTTGCATTGAATTTTCTCCTCGCTCCTCTTTGAGGAGGGGGAGTGAGAGAGCGGCTGCGGTGGAACTCGGCCGCCCACCCGAGTAAAACCATCACACGGCGCAGCGGTGGTGCAAGGATGGATGTTGGCAAGGGTAAGGAAAGTTAAAAAAAAATGCAAGTTTTCACCTGGTTCTCATCAAAAAAGAGCTGAGAAGGGGCCTCATCCTGCAAGATATCAAATAAGCCACCACCATCACTCTCGGGTAGGCTGTTGGTAAAAATTTAAGGGGGATTTCCTGCATCCACGCTACCGGCACGGGGCTCCAAGTACACAAACAGCAGGCACAGCCCTCTGCGACCGCATCCGGATCGGTCAGATGTCACTTAAAAGCCGGTGTTGGCCCTTAAAATTGATCAGGAAGAGATTAGACTGCTACGGTTTGGGGAATAACACCAAAAACCCCAAATCCACGCAGCAAAATCCTGCTCCGGGCTGCCCGGGAAGCACGTGGGTGCCGCAGGAAGCGGTGCCATCCTCACGTAGACTTCAGTTTTTATTACATTGGTTTTTTGCTGTAACAAATAAGCAGCGGAGCCAGCTCGGGGCAGACTTTTGCCATTTCGACAGCATAATTACAAGGGGATTGGTAGGAAAGCCGCTCCGCAAAATGACCGAGCAGGAGTCTCCGCATCGAATCCTTCGGGTTGGATGCCAAAAGGATGGTTGGGGGCATCAAAAGGGTGGTTGGGGGCATCAAAAGGGTGGTCGGGGGCATCAAAAGGGTGGTCGGGAGCATCAAAAGGGTGGTCGGGAGCATCAAAAGGGTGGTCGGGGGCATCAAAAGGACCCTCGGGGGCATCAAAAAGGCAGTCGAGGGCACCAAAAGGACCCTTGGGGGCACCAAAAGGACCCTCGGGGGCACCAAAAGGACCCTCGGGGGCACCAAAAGGACCCTCGGGGGAATGGAAATCAGTGGAAACCTCACCTGGATCTTAATTAGCAGCTGCCCTCCCCCTGCTTCTCGCAGCTGAAAGGGGAACGCGGCTCGGAGCTCCCCCAGCACAACGAGCAGGGGAACGGGGAGTTCAGGCTGCAAAAGCACTTCCAAATCGGCTACGTCATGAAAAAAAATTGTGTATATACAGAAAGACAGATTTGTTTGAGGAATAAAATAGAAATCACGCAATTCTTTTCAGTTTGCACGGAAATAGGCCGCGTTATTTCCACGCAACACGGGGGCCATGAGAAACGCTTCACAGACAGCTCCACTGTCCCATCAGAGCAAAATTCAGTTTGGGACATCTCCCAGATCTGCCCAGGATCCATTTGGGATGCCCTGAGATCCATTTGGGTCCCAAAAGGGAACCGGAGAGCGGGGTCGGCCACGTGTTACCCCCTCGGGAAGGAAGGAGCAACGCCTTTGCTCCCACCTCGGGCACTTCCCGCAGAGCTCGAGCCACAGATCCCAAAGCCAAACGATCCCTGGGAAGCCAGAACACGCTTACCGTTCATTAGATATAACTGCTAATTAAGGAGCATCGAGTGAAGCAGCTGAGATGCTGCCCACAAGTTCTCTCAGTAGCTCGGCTCTCACATAAAACCGCGAAAAGCTGCCTTGAAAATCCCCCATCTCTGCCCGGCGGCCAACAATTTCACGAAGCTCGCGTCTCCGGGTAACGAAAACGAACCCTACCACGTGGAGGAACAGCGATAATTCATCACCAACCGAAACGCAGAGCGGCTCGAGCTGCGAATACGTTGCTTGGGATCGAACGCGATCAAAAACGCGTCGGAATCCCGGCCAAGTTCTCGGTTATCGCGTTACGAGAAAGCGACACCCAGACGGAGATCCCGACCTCAAAGAGCCCTTCCAGCAGGAGGATCTATTGAACGCGGCTGCTCCTCGAGAGGACCTCTTTCAGCCCCGCAAAGGGACGAAGGAGTGGAGAACGGAGCAGAAATAACCTTGTTTCTCCTCCCTGGAGAGGAGAAAGGCGACCGAGCCCTTCCACAGCTTCGTGGAGAAGGTTCAAGTCCCACTCACCCGTCCATTTCCCGATCCGAATCACGGTTGATCTACGAGGGTTTGATTCCTCTCTGTTGCAGAAGGCAAGGAAGAGATTTTGAAGCCATTTCGTACTTAGGATGAAGAGAGAGATGAGAATTATTTAATTACTTTAATTTCCCGCTAGCACGGCGGGGCCGGGAAGGATTTCACAGCGTCACAGAATCGTCTAGGTTGGAAGAGACCTCCAAGATCACCGAGTCCGACCTCTGACCTAACACTAACAAGTCCTCCACTAAACCATATCCCTAAGCTCTACATCTAAACGTCTTTCAAAGACCTCCAGGGATGGTGACTCAACCACTTCCCTGGGCAGCCCATTCCAGTGCCTAACAACCCGTTCTGTAAAGAAGTTTTTCCTAATATCCAACCAAAACCTCTCCCCAAGCCTCTTCCAGCCCCGTTTTCTGGTTTTCTGCTTTCCCTAAGCTTCTTTCTTGGCATTCCTCCGCTTGGATCAAAAGAACGAGCCCGGTACTGGATCACCAGCGCAGTTTACATCCCTCCAAACGCCATTATCTCAATTTTCTCCTATGTAAAATGCTCTCACCGCACGCGTCGCGCTGTAGGGAGGTCCCCATTGTGGGATTTGTGAGGTCTGAGCCCCGAATTAACCCCACAACCGGCAGTGGGAGGCCGAAGGGCTGTTCCTCACCCCACACGCCATCGCCCCGAAGGGAATGAAAGCCCCTTGGCACCCCACGACGCCATCCCAGCTGGATCCACCGCCTCCACCGAGCCGTATGACCGATCTCCAACCACGTGTTGCCTTCGTGCACTGCACAAATGCTTCCAGCAGCGGTGGAGGTTCAACCCTTGTCCCTCTGCAGACACCAGAGAGTTTCCTGACATCCCTAAACAGGGGAAAACTCAACCCTAAAGTCGAGCAGCTGCTCAAATGCTGGGCCATCAGCTCATCTGCGCAATTAAACAGATGTCTGATTGCCCCAACAGCTCACCTCCAAGCAGCAGACCCCAAATTCTCCCCCCAGCCCCTTTTCCGTCGTGGAGATGTCGGAGCACGGTCGTTTACGGGACAACCGGGTGAAAATTTGGCTTTACCGCGACCCAAACTCTTCCCAGTGTCTGCTTTGGGACCGACAGCAGCAATTTCACCTCCTGAGGGTGAATTTTCCTGCTCCCAGAGCCTTTTTGGGAAGCGCTCCCCCAACACGAGGTCCTGGAGCAGCGTCACCCCCTCGGGATGACCGTTCCTACCTTCCCTGGTGGAAATTTGGCTCCTGGCGGCCGGCAACCTGCAGAGCCTGTGCTTGGTGAGGTGCAGCAAGCCCTTGGGCGAGCAGCGTTTGGGCAGCGCCGTTTTCCCCCGCAGGTTTCGCTTCTTGGCCTGGAAGGGGCTCTTCAGGGGCGCGGGAGGCGAGGGGCCGCTCTTCTTATCCGCCGGGGAGCTGTGAGGGGACAAACATGGGTTAGAAGAAGGTAAAAAGGCGGCCGAAACGCGTTCAATCCCCTCACGCGTAGCGGAGAAAAGGAGTTGGCTCAGCTCCTCTTCTCCTCCGAAGGGTGTCGAGAGGGATTGAGCAGAAAATGGGGAGAAAACGGGCAAATGAGGGGAAATTCTGGCGAGGCACAGACGGAGAGCGAGGCGGCCGGCGGCCTCACTCGGCTCGCTCGCTTCTCCCCGAGAGATGTGGGGGAGAAGACGCCGTCGTCTCATCTCCCCGCCTGGCAGATCCCAAAAAACCCCGGCTTTCCGAGGCGCCTCGCCCCAAGGGGATCTTCCCGGAGAGGAAACCGGGGGACTGAGGAGCCGAAGCTTCGAACTCCAACAACCCTCGGTGTAATTTCACCCGCACGCACGTCGGCAGCTCGCACGCGAAGGAATTGTTCAACGCCGAGGAGATGCCGTGCCCCGAAGACGTAAAGAGCTCCTCCGACTTCGTTTAAAACCTCCAGACATCAAGCACAGCCTCCGGACGGACGGCTCTCCGAAGCAACCCATCCACTTACCCCGAGCTTCCTTTCCTCCGGATGATTTTCGTCCTGCTCTTCACTTTGTAGCCGGAGAGGACGGCGTCGCCGAAGGGTTTCGCCCCGCCGAGACCCGCAGGGACGGCGGCGTTGGGCGGCCGGTTGGTTTGGGGGAAGGTGGAAGCCGCGGGTTTCTTCTCGTCCTCGCACTGCCACCTGAACGCCGAGCTGGATGTGGAAGGAGAAGGCTGCAGGGCGCTGGCTTTCCATTTATATTTGCTGGGAGAAACGCCCGGCTTGGGCTGCGGCGGCGATTTCTTCACCTTGCTCCCCAAATCCGCTTTCGGCGACGCTTTCGCGGCTCTTTCTGCCCCGCCGGGGATTTTCCTCGTTCCATCGGTGCTCCGAGGGCTCACCCACCTCTTCACGGCCCGGGAACACTTCCCGGGGTTCGCCACCCAGGTGTAATTGGTTTTTTTAAACTTGGAGGCTTTGCTGGACGCCGCCGTGGTCAACGCGGCCCTTTGGAGGCCGGGAGCTTTGTGCAGCGCCGAAAATTTGCTCTTGGCCCCAGCCGCCAAAACCAAAGCGGGTCCGGAAGACGCCTCCTCGTCCCCGAAGAGCTCGGGCTCTCCGAAAACATCCCCGCCTCGCTCGCAGACGGATCGCCCCGAGGATCCCGGCTCCGGTTTGCACCACACCAAGTGCCGAGCCTGCTGGCAGCCCGGCAGAGGCCAAGAGTTTTGCGGTTCCGTTTTCGGCGCCACGGCGTTCTCGCAAGGAACCGGGGAGCTTTCGGCCACCTCGCCTCTCAGACGCACGGTCCTGGGTTTACCCGGAGCGCCGGGGTAGGACGAGCTGACGACGCGGTGAGAGGAACTGAAGGACACGGAGAGGGAAGGCTTTCGCTCTTCGTTTTGGCTCGGGTAGGGAGCGACGGAGGAATTCTGCCTGTTTTTATCCTCGCCCGGAGTCACCAGCTCCGTTTTCAGCCTGAGGACTTGGAAGTATGAACCTACAAAAGCTTTAGGACCAAGCCCTTCACGACCAAGAAGTTCACGACCAAAACCTTTAGGACCAAGACCTTCAGGACCTTCAGGACCAAGACCTTCCAGACCAAGACCTTCAGGACCAAGCCCTTCAAGACCTTCAGGACCAAGCCCTTCAAGACCTTCAGGACCAAGCCCTTCCGGACCAAGACCTTCAGGACCTTCAGGACCAAGCCCTTCAGGACCAAACCCTTCAGGACCAAGACGTTCAGGACCAAGCCCTTCAGGACCTTCAGGACCAAGCCCTTCAGGACCCAAAACCTCAGTCCTCTGCGTCACCTGGATCCCCACGACAATGTTCCCATCCCTAGTCAAGTCCACGTGCCTCTCCGGCGACGCCGCGGCCGCCGGGGTTGCCCGGTTCTCCGCTGTCTCCCCGAAAGGCCTGGAAACGCCGGCGTTTCCCGGCGGCTGGTTGACGAGGGAATATTTCTTCTTCCAGGAACGGCCCGGTTGGAAATCCCTGGGGGGGTACCTGCCCGAAAACGACCCCCTCCTGCCGAACGGGGGCGGCCTGGGGTTGCCCCAGCTCGGCGGCGCCCGCGGCGCGTCCCCGTGGGTGTTCCTGTGGCTGTCGATGAGACCTTGGGGGGGGGGGGGGG